>CM040999.1:10030780-10078822 GCA_022985145.1 Pangasius djambal | reverse complement strand
CACTACCAGGGCACATTAAATACAGGCGGCTCTCTACCGGACCTCAGTAACCTGCACTTCCCCTCTCCTCTCCCCACCCCCCTTGACCCTGAGGAGGGGGGCTACCCCAACCTGAGCGGAGGCAGCAGCACAGGAAACCTGCCTGCTGCCATGATGCATCTTGGAATCGGGAATTCTCAGGGTGAGGGCATTGTGTGTTTGTCGGTGAGAAAATGTGAAACGTTGTAATTGCTGATTACACGGCAAAAACCGTAGTAAAGTGTCGTATGAGATACATAGTGTCCTAAATCCTAAAATGTTCGTAGCTTTTTATCTGGATAGTGCAGAATGTCTGTGACTGATCCTTGCACAAAATGTACGTTTCCTGAACTTGGCAGAAGCCATGCTGCACAAGTGCCTTGGTGAACACTCCGCCCTTTGTTTCATGGCTCTTTTAGACATAGTGTGATGAATAAATGCGGCTTGTTCTCTGCACAGGCACATCCGTGCCTAAGAGCAGCCAGACTCTTGCTCTCCTGCCCCCCACACCCCCTCCCGCTTTCCGCTATCTGATTGCTCTCATTCAGTTCAACTCTCTCTTGAGCTTTGGACCTTCCATTCAGGCCCATGTCTGGGAACTGACTGCTCTGTCCCGCTGCTCCTGCCAACATCCCCTGAACTGGATGCAGGTTGGGTGAATTCCAGAATCACAGTGAACTTTGACCCCTGAATTGGCTGCCTATCAACAGCTCTTTTCTCCCTGTCCTCAGTGGTCCAGCGGCTCACAAACAATCTCTGTGTGTCAGTGAGAGAGGACAGACTGAGATTACAAAGATCCAGCATGATCTTAATAAACTTGTGCGCTTTCGGCAAGGTTTCCGAGCCTTTTGAAGATTTAATGGCTTCTGGACCTATCCTGAGCCAGAACTGCACAGTTCCTGGATTCGTGACCTTTTACGTAAAAGATCAAGTGCAGCAAACTGCATGACTGATAAAAGCACGGTGTGCCAAAAAAGCACAGCAATACAGCGAACATGCAGGGGTTTGATTTCAAATAGATTTTTTTTTTTTTTTTTTAAATTAACTTTGATGCAGTATGTTTTTTTTAGAATGCTGGGGTTGTTCACTCTGTAAGACTGTTCATTACAGCATGCACCACCCCAATAGTTCCTGGTCTATAGAAAATAACCTAAGCTGGGTGGAAACTGTGGAGAGTAGTGGAACTGTGGGCCAAGAACTCAAATTGGCCCTGGTTCCTCTAGTGGAAATGTGCCTAAAGTCTAAAAGTTTCTGAGTTCCTGAAAACGGTTCCAGAAGAAAACTGTGCCTTCTCTGTCCCACAAAACAGTGGATTATAATTTCCTCATTTAGTTGAAATCAATAGTTTTATCTGTTCTCTCTCTCTTTTTTTTAAATATTTTTTTATTTATTTATATTTTTTTTTTAGGCCTGTCATCCTCTCTGAGCAACCCCTCCATCCAGGCATCACTCAGCAACTCCCAGCTGCCCTCGTCTCTGAGCAATCCCTCCATCCATTCTTCTTTGCGGCTTTCCTCACTCTCCAGCCCTCCAGCAGGGGGCATGGCCACCTCGCCCAGGAGACGACCAGCTCCCATCAGCCCCCTGACCCTTTCTCCTGGCTCTGAGCAGCGCCGCAGCCTGGGGAAGCAACTCTCACCGACTATGTCTCCCTCCCTTTCTCCAATCACACAGGTATGGCACCTCTACAGCAGCTCATCAGTGTGAGCTAGAACTGTAATGAGGGTTGCATTTTGGCATGAGGTGTAAAGAGGCGAGAAGATATTCAGACGCCCTGGAAAGCTCTGTGTAAACGGCTCAGTTGAAAATTGGCGCCTGTTTGGGTGCACTGGGGAGAAAGGCCAGGAACGTGCTGTCCTGAAACATCTTGTACACAGACCTGCAAGTCAGTTCAGTGATTCGATTTATTTATTTATTTATTTTGTTTTTTTTTACATTTTTAACTAAGGGGGTCGCCCTGGATACCAGCAACCTGCCAATGGAGCCGCCTCCTCCCTACCCTCTCTACCAGCAGTCTCAGCAGACCTTGCAGCAGCAGTCGGCCCAGTCCCATCCAGCCAACCTCCAACAGCGCCAGCCTCAGGGAGGACAGCAGCAGCCTGTTTCCCCTTTGCAAAACGTTCCCCTGGACTTCAACTCTAGTGCTGTGAGTTCCTCTTTTTTCACCACCAAGGAGTTACAGAATATCTTTACTTATGTCTTATCTTTATTAGTGTTTACTATTACTTTTGATGCAGTAGTTTTGGAAAATCTGGTTATAAGTTTTTGATGTATTAGTGCGCCTTGCAAAGAAAATCTAAATGAAAAAAAATTAGAATTTTTTTTTTTTTTTTTTTTTTTTTTTTGATTACAGTTATTAGGGACAGTAAGCACTGGTGGCTTTAGGGGCGGCTATGGTGACAGGAAATAAATCTGTGTTAATGACAAGCCATGGAAATGAACGTCGCTGAGCAATAACCTTTGACTTTTAACTGTTTTTTTTTTTTTTTTTTTTTTTTTTTCCCTTAGCAGGAGAGATCAACTTAATCTTAGCTGGTAATGTACAGAGTGACAAATTAGCCACTTTTATACTTTTCTTACTAGGGCTAGGTAATATAAACCTATGATGGCAAAAACATTTCCATATGCTAGTTCAGATAGGGTCTAAGAATAACTTTACACTAAAACCCTGCTAGAGAGGAGTTAGTGTGGGAGATAGAACGGCTATGAAAATAAGTCGCGAGATTTTTTCTTCCCTTCAGTCTTAGTTTGAAGACAGAGAGTGAGTCAGCTTTTCAGATTGCCAGGGTTCCAGTACAGAGAATTGCCTTCAAGTATCATGATGTGGCATTCTTTGTCATATTACCTAATAATATGTTAGGAACAGATGACAACCTTGGAATATATGTATGTGTGTATATATATATATGTAGCCTAATGATTGCACTTGTCAGTGCCTTTGCTTTAAATATATTGAAAGGATAGTATAGTGCAAATCTAGCATTAATGGAGTCGTAGTTCAACACCCAATAAAAACATAAAATGAAGGTACCTGACGCTCAGAATGGTGGTTAATTTGACTGACACATAAGTAAAGTTTAGTATTACAGAATTTGCATGCGTTTGAAGAAGTAAATACACAAAAAGCACAGTGTTTTCCTATGCAGTTCATGCATGGCTTCTAGCTCATGTATGTGATGTGATTTAAGAATCGACCTGTTCTCTTTGTCTTCTGTTAGCCTAACAACATGGGTGTGTTCTTCAACGATCCATTCCTGGAGCCGCAGTTCTCTGTTCGCCAGTCCAAGTGTCCATCCTACCAGGTAAAAAAAACCGACATTGTGTGCAATCAGTATTTCACATACAAGAAAAAATTCCATCACACAGAAAAGTGACTGGCTCTTCTGGACTCAAATGTGCACTCGCAACAGCTACGTTGATGGATGTTCTTGATGTGTACGGTGTGTAAGTCATGTTCGTACAGTTGTAGGTTTATGATGTGAATATGTGAATAATGCCAGTTCTTATACTGAAATCTGTTTATACAGAATAAATAGATTTCACTCAAAGCAGGTGATTTTTAAACAAGAACAAATCTTTACTGGAGATAAGAGTATCAGTAATCAGAAAAACAGACATTGCCAAGGAAAATTTGCATTTTGATCAGATTTATTTATTTATTTATTTATTTCCACGTTAGTTTTTTGCCTTGCAATGGCTGTTGGCCATGTGCCTCAATCACACGAACATGTTCACATTGTTCATTTACACAGTCACAGCCTGAAGCCTTGGTTCCTTAAACAGAACTAATTAGAATGGGTGATGCTGTTAAATTTAGCCCTGCCAGTGCTGATCATTTTTTTTATGCAGCAGAAACGTGTCAAATTGGGCTGCTGTGTAAAATGTATTTTGTGTGTGTATCCTGTTTTTCATGCAGCACGACCAGTATAATATGCTGGAGCATGCCATGAGCTCCATGGCTGGAGGATTTGACCCGTCCTCTAACCTTTACTGCTCCCAAGCTTCACTTATGGGTCTGAGCGGTAGCCATGGCAACCTGCAGGACCCCTTGCCGATGAAAGCTAACATGCTGTACTCTAACTGTGGGGGTGCAGTGCCCAATATCATACTCACAGGTAAAGTGCTCAGTAAAAGAAACACTAAAAGCTCTTAAAGCACACTCTTAAAGGAATACTTCAGTGTTTTTAAAATGAACCTCTGTTGCACCTGGAGTGTGAGAATGAGTGGTGTAAACAATCATGTCCCAATTTTTTTACATTTCCCTGTACAAAGAAAACTCAATAATTACTCAAAACCCAATAATGGACGACTAAGGCCAGGTCTTGGGTCATTAATAAACATTTATTCAAAAGAAACGTACATTTTTCAGTCTAATGTATTTGTAAATTTAGCTCTACATCTTTATAATTCATGCTTTCAGAGATGGGATTACTTTTTTCAGCAGGAAGTGTACAGTCAGTGTACAGTACTGTGCAGAAGATGCCTTCAGAAATAATGAAATTAAGTGTAGACAGTAAGAAACTAAACAAAGTCAGTATTTGGTGTGACAGCCCTTTGCTTTTAAAAAAAGGAGCCAGTAGTCTCAGGTACAGCACGCTTTGTGCAGTTTTAAAGGAAATTGGCTGGTTAGTTTTACTGGGCATCTTGTAAAAATCTGCCACATTTCTTCTGGAGGTTTTAACTGCTGCTCTTGCTTCAGTTTTTTGCAGGTAAAACCCAGCAGCCTTCCTCATGTTTTTTGCCTGAAAAGTGGTGTATTATGTAACATGTTGCTTTCTTTACTGACATGCGAACATTTTCCTTTGTTGGAAAAGTAATGTTTGGAAAACTAAAACGTTTTTGTGCTGACTCAATAATGCAATAAGACATAAACTAAGCATCTATAACAAAATTTGTATTTAAAAGCTTAGGGTGCCTAAGACTTTTTTTGCACAGTACTGTAGCTCAGTGTAAACATGCAAGTGCCTCGGTTTCTGCCTGATTGCAAGTGAATACAACAAGATCTTTGGAACTACATAAATATTGGTGAGCGCAATAAAGTAAAAATAATTTATTTCAGTGATCGAGAGTTGGATAAAATGGTTTAATATTTCGTTTCGGAGTTGTTTGATTGATTAAAGTACTGATACATCATCTTCATTTAAACCTAATCCTTCAGACACTATAACAGAGCCTTTCTCTAAAATGTATTAAATGTATTAATTTATCACTGTCTCCCACTTTCAGATGAGTCAAGTCCGAGCTTGTCTAAGGATATCAGCAGTGTGTTGTCAGCCGTGCCCGGGTGTTTCGATTCGGAGGGGGTCTTCCCCCTGGAGGACGAGCTTCGCATTGAACCTCTCAGCCTGGATGGACTGAGCATGCTCAGTGACCCCAACATGGTTCTGCCAGACCCCTCTGTGGAGGACAGCTTCCGCAGTGACAGACTCTGAGGAGCTGCATGTGTGCATGCATATTCATTCTCTCTCTTTCTCTAACACAAAAACAAACTCGCTTGAGATAGGCTGTCCAATGCTGCATAAAACTCCAGCAGCAGAACCCAATCCTGCTTTACACACACACACACACACACACACACACACACACACACACACACACACACAAACCCACAAAGAGAAAACATACGGCCGTTTTTCCCTCACATGCTTACACTACAGCTTCGTGTACAATGACTGGTGAGATGTTCACATGTTACTGTGACTCACAGGAGCATCGTCTCTCAGGGGCCATTCTCACTCGGTGTTCTCCATCTGCCACTCGAGACAGTGATGACTGTGATATTCACAGTGAGCACGCTCAGTGAATTCTGTCTGATTGCTTCATACACCCGTTTTCCACACCCACACACAAACACACACAGGAAGCCTGGTCAGGACTGAAAAAGATTTTTAATCTTTTAATCGGTGGCCAGTACAACATCTGTTAACTCTCCAGCTGGGAATTGATGGATCCCTCCAGCATTCTGAATTTACAAAACGGAGAACATGTGCATAAATGTCCGTTACATCCTTGTGGGTGTAGTCTGGGTTGTTTTTTTTTTTGTTTTTTTTCCCCATGTAGCATAATTACCTTTCAGGAGTGACACCAGCAGCACTGTGGTTGTTGTCTTTTCGATCGTTTCTGACTTACCTTATTAAAAAGAACCTGTCTAAATCAAAAGCAAACGCGATCGTAATCAACCTGACAATCAGCACTGTCGAATGGATGCAGCTTTACAGCACGAGTCTTGTCTGACCTGCTCCACCACATTGCAGGTCTCCAATGGCTCTAACCAAAAGAATGTGCTATTTTTACATTCAGAAAGCCATGTTTGCTTTCAGGCACGATTGTTCGAAATGAGAAACGTTTCCGATTGTATCCCAAATAGCAGCTGAATGTGGGGGCCTATCCAGCACGGTCCTGTCTGCAGTGTGTGATTGTATATATATATATAGAGAGAGAGAGAATACACAACAGCGTGGTGCGTTGTGGAACAGAAGGAGCCAGCAATCTGCCTGATCACAGCTCATACCGATGCACCACATGCGCTGTGTCTGTGCACCAGCAGGATGGGTCGAGCCGTTTCCCTCCCCTCCAGACTGCATAGCACGAGCTAGTAGTTTCAGTGAATTCTGTCCCTCAGAAAAGATACATTTTAAGAATGGAGAGATGAGGGAATCAGGCTTTTCTGTACAGAGCATTATTTTTCAGATTTCTTTGCTTATATAGTTTTTTTGTACTGAAAAAAAGATGATGAAAGAAATTTTAATCACAGATACATAAGCCTCATAATTTCAAAAAGGGAAAACTGTTTACAAAAAAGTTTAAGAACTAAAACTTATAAGTAGGAGTTTAAATTTCTATGATTTTGGTATCATTCTGGAAGAATATATTTGTATCTTTTATTGGTCCAGTCTGTGAATGGAAGCCCTCTTCATGCTTTTGGCTATGCAGAATTTACTATCAGAGTAAACTCAAGGCTGGAACATCCCAGATCATGAGAAAGGAACTATTTTACCTGTATATTTAATACTATATAGCAGTTCTATATATTCACTTTATACATTTTATACTGACTTGTAATGTTTTTTTTTTGTTGTTTTTTTTTTGTTTTTAATTTGTCAATCTGTCGAGCTCTGAATTTCGTATGTTCTGTTTTTTTTTTGTGAGTGATTTGTGGTGGGTTTTATGAACGCTTGGCCTGCATTCCCTCTGTGGTCAGAATGTTTAGATGTGGACATGGTACGCATTAAGCATTGCATTTATTGCTGCCTTCGAAAGTTTGCACTGATCATCGGAAGGAGCCAGACACGTTTATTTTTAAGGGACTGAATTCCTTTTGGCTATGGGTGTCGCTGTGATTTTGCACATGATGTATGCAAAAAAAAAAAGCCTTTGGAATGTATGCACTAATTTTTTTTTTTGGTTTTTGACTTGCCACACTAAAATGACCAACAGATTTTGAAAGGAAATGTTGCTGCGCAGTAATGTTGCTCAGGAATGCATGTTTTTCATGATGATCACTAAATCATATCATGTATCAGCAGTTTTAGGACTGGCTGGATAAGCTTTTTTTTTTTTTTTTGTAAGATTTAACTTCTAAGGGAAAAAAAAACATTATTTAAAAGAATTGTACGATTCCTTTTTTGAGGCAATAGCAATGCTGTGTGCACCATGTCCACCTTTATTGTAATCAGCGCTCTGTGGTCTGTGCACTTGAAGGGAGCGGGCGGATCGGGAGAGGTTGTGTATGTACAAAGCAGGCGAAAGGAGATTATAACGACTCTGCAGCTGAAGAACTGGGCTTGATTATTTTTCAGATTTTTCGTGGCACGATGCAGCTCAGAGGTCAGGGTTTCTGCTGCATCTTGTTTTGCATAGCGTGCTTCTCTTCGTATAGCTGATAACTCTTACTGCCTGTCTGTGTCAGCTTTGCGTTTGTAACACTTGGTATGCAGACCTTAATGTAGATGCTTCTACAAAGTTCAATTGTTTGTGATCGAGCTCCGGCTATAGAAGAGCGTATTTTTTCACAGATGGCACTAGCAGCCTGTTCCTCCAGCCCTCTGCTTTATAGAGGACGTCTCGTCTTCTTCTGCCTTATTGTCGCTGGGCTCTGACCTCGTGACCGTCCCTCTGATTGTACTGTGATGTTTTCCCCCTATTCCAAGCCCTGTGCTAAAAATGTTCATTTGATTTTTAAAAAAAAAATATATATATATATACTTTTTTTTTTTTTTTTTTTTTTTTTTTTTTTTTTGTAATATGCCATTTTAAACCTTTCTTTTTCAGATATTAAAATATTACTACACCATAATGCTTTTGGTTTGTGACATACAGTGCTTAACTTTGATTTAATATAAACAATAAAACTCTCTGTCTCTCTTTATGAATTGTCAAACACCCTTTGTATCACCAGTCACTTTTATTCTTGGCTTTTAAACGCAGAATAGAATTTAGCTTTATTTTGCCTCTTTTTCTTCATGAAAGAATGATCTTAGTACAGTCTTTCTTGTCTTTTTTTCTTTGTTTTTTTTTTTTTGCCAGTAGATGGAGGCAGCGAGATATATTTCGCCTGTTTGTGTAGGATCGCTGAGGAATACACTGGTGAGAAAAGCACCCTTGTCCTTGTTTCATGATGAGCAGCTTCCCGTGTGATGGTTTCAGTAGAAAGACGCAGCAGACCTGCTTGAATTTACAGAACAGTCACAGCACTTGATGTCTTTCAGGCTGTTCTTTATTATGCCGGGAATACTACCGAGTGAGAAATTCCTTGCTTTCAATAATACAGTTATTGATCTTTTTCTGGTGGCCAAATACATGTTGCTTTTATTACATTGTTTAGGAACTGAAATATGCATAATAATTGAATCAATCAAGGAGGAAATTCTTTTCTGGTTGAAAACAACTGGTTAAATCGGTTCCGTCCTCTGCTTTGTAGCTCCAGCTGTCATCTGCTTGTCTAGATTTGAGCACAGAAATTCAGTTCATTTATAAAGCCAGTGTACAGGGTTTGTGTCTCATCTTTTTGTCCAGAGTGAAAAAATGCTGGATGTCAGCTTCAAAGAGTGCGTGCCATCGCCTGAATGTGGAGAAATGCCTGAGCAGGTCTGTTATTACTCCTGTGACACAGTCCCTCTGATAATGGATTAAAAAACACTGGTAATAACATGGTACACAGCCAGAGGATGGGCATGATAAGAGCACACTATTTACACTCGCCAGCTCTGGTATTCACTTAAACTGTTAGGAGGCCAACCACATGGCTAACTTTGTTTTCCCTTTTCATAAGACATAATCTCTAGTTTCACTTAAATGCTTTGAACTCTATTACACCCTACTGTGTGTGTGCATTTATTAAAAAAAAAAAAAAAAAAGGGCCATAAGTGATCAGGGCACGTGATCAATCTGTTGATGACTCAACTGAAAGATGTGATCTACATAGGATTTAGCCATCGCTATGTTTAATCTTTGAAAAGATAATGATGTTACAACTACGCTGGCACACAACAGTGTTTTTGTCCTTTTTTTTTTTTTATTTCGAGACTCGGGTATGTTTCAGATGACAACCATTATCTTCTGTTGTGAGCCAGCGAGAGAATTTACTGGAGGATTTGTTTCACTTCACATCTCTCCACTGATGAAAGTAACCCTTCCCTTGAACTCTCCCAGGAACTCGGAGAGGTGCGTTTCATCAAACAAGTCCTTCTTTGGCTATGGGTGGCTTAGTGAGAGCTGTTAAAACTAGAGGAAGAAAGCTGTTTGACAGCTCAGAGGTTGAGGACTGTAAATCTCCAGACTTACAGTAATCCTCTGGTTTTTCGAAAGCAGTACAAGAAAATTGTTAATTACCACAGCGGGCTTTTTTGAGGCCTTCATATAGAAATGCACTAGGGCAAGTAAACCTTGTGAAAAACGAAGCTTGTTCACACTGGAATGAAACACAGTGATGTGCATTAAAGGAAAGGGGGAGAAATATACGACTTGGGACCCAATCCAACATTTCATGATGTACAGGAGGAGCGGTGCTTTGCAGGCCTTTAGTGCAGTTCAGGCCCACAGGAGTCTTACTATAATAATTGTGTAATTGCCGATTGTTAACTTGTCATTCTTTGAGGAATGGTTTCATTAGGCACGCTGTCGGAGGACCATGGTGTCTATAAACCCAGTTCAAGCAATTAATCAGCGCAATTAAATCATTTTAAGCAAAAAGCTGCGGAGGAAGACAGTAAGTGAGTCGTCCATTATCAAAGAATTGTGTTTTTTTTTTAATACATCAGTGCAGTGTAGGAAAACTATGAAGTCAAAGCTATTTTGCTGTGTATTTCACTGTGTATTCTTCTGCTTTTAGCAAATCTACTCGTTAAATCACTTCAGTCCTTTGGCTCGTGCACCGCAGGGGTTTAGCACTGAACTAATGACTTTAGACTGTAATTAGAGTTTTTCGTGCACTTCTCATGCCCTATTAACATTGTAGTACATTACAGCATTGATCCCAGACCTCTTGTTTTCACTTTTATGTCCTCTCAACTCTCATTCCTATCGATTATAGCCAGCACCACATTTAGGTTTGGATTTTTAACATTATTTATATTTAAATCACAACCTCTGTCTTCCTAAACTTTTTTGCGCCACTTTAATTTTCAGATTACGCACATTTCAAGTGCGATCTTACACCGATCTTTCTTAACACCTAAAATGTATTCTGTCTTTATGGAACCTTCACTGCAAGTGTGTAGTACTGGTCATTTTCAGGCTTTAAATTACCTTCGCTTCCGGCTGCTGAAGGAACAATGATATCAAGTACTTGACAAATCTGTAATGATACACAGTTTGAAAGGCCTCGTGTTTGTAGAAGTGCTAGAGTAGTGATGTCTAATGAAATAAGACCCATTTAAAGTGAATGAACAATAAAAAGTCGGCAGAGAAATCCTAGAGAAAGGTCCTAGATATTGCATGACAAGGTAGAATTTTTGCAGAAGGAATGGAGACACTGAGACATCTGGACTTCGGGGGTAAAGCTAATTCCACTATTAAGGAGACAGGACACTAAAGGCGAAATGTGAAATGCTATTTATGTGTTCGCAGGGTGGACAAATCAGTAGCTCAGGCACTAAGGACAAGAAGATTAAGTGTCCAGCTATTAGTTTTTTCTTCATAGTTGCCCGGTAGCAAGTAGTCTCAGTAGACTAGCAGTCACCAGTGTTTTTTTTTTTTCTACTCTTGTTCAGCCATCGTACTATCTAGTGACTTTAGGAAAACTTTTTATTTGGTATAATTGAAACAAAATCCATTTCATTGTGGTGCACTACTCATTCTGAATCCCACCACCTGCCGCACCACACACATCGGATCAGACGATCTAGTCAAGTGGGTTTCTGGGGAATGAACACACACTGTAGGAGCTTTCGCTTGCTTGGTGGGCTAGCAAATGGATTTATGATTTCTCCTCCTTCTTTGCATTGTGAAGTTCTCTGTGGTGAGCAGGGTCCAATGTAGCAGAAAGTCCGTTCCTTGTGACCTTGACTCTGCAGCTTATCGCTCACTTCGGTGCTTCAGACATCACGCCTGATTTTCAAGGTCACTGCAATCTGGGGTCTCTTCTGATTTATGGCATTTCCTTCTTCAGAAGTCTAAGCGTGAAGTAAACTATTCTTGATTTACGTCCAGTGTCCTGATGTGCTGCAGACTTTGTTACATCCAGTCTTATAAACACCGGGGCAAAAGAGTCCCACTGAGATGAAGAGGGTGCATGTATGTTTACGTGTGTTATTTTCTGGTATGAGAGTAACAGATCAGAACTGCTTCTTTAAGACGTGTCTCTCTTGTACCCTCTATCTTCTACTGCTTTGACTTTGAATGCAGTATAAGTAACGCTGAGAGGCTGCATCTATGACACTGTCATACCCTCTTAGAAAAAAGGGTTCTTTGGATAGTTAAGGAATCTTTAATAAGGAAAACCCAGTGGCTGTGTTATGATGTGGGGCATCTGATGATATTGTTTGGTTCCTCTTAGAGTGAAGCATCACTGCAAATCAATACAAAGTTCTTCTGACTGATCACCTTTGTCCTATGATGAAACGTTTCAGTCCTGATGGGTGTGGTATCTTCAAGGATGAGCCCGTCCCTGCCTACAGGACACGAGTGTGAAAATGACCACATGCTATGGCCTTCAGAGTCACCAGATCTCCACCCAGTTAAGCACCTGTGGGAGATTTTGATGTCGTGTTAGACAGCGCTCTCCACCACCATCATCGAAACACCATGTGAGGGAATATCTTTGGGAAGAATGGTGTTGATTGCTTCAGGACAGTTCCTGAAATTTGAAGAGTCTATGCCACAGTGCATTGAAGCTCTCCTCATGGCTTGTGGTGGCCCAACAACTTAATAGGACACTTTAGTTAGGTTTTTTTCCTTTAATTTGTCACTCGACTGTATCTCAGACATGAAAATGCTGTTTTGTAGTTCTACATACAGTAGAATTACAGAATACAGACCAAGAGCTTTTTAGGGTGCTAGAATTACATTTTGTGAATTTAGAAACTTTACTGAATTCTGTTTTCTAAAACTTTGAACTTAAGTGGTCATAATTTTCCAGACTTTTCTTAATCTGGTTGTTTGATTCTTTTTTTTCCCCCCCATATGTGATGTCGTCTGTTTTGAATATATTTGATGCATCACACAGATCAGATATTATGGGATCAGCAATGCAACATATGGTCTTGTGTGAGAGATTAATTTTACCTGCCTGCTGTTGAGCTAAGCGTATACACACACACACACACACATACATGTTGACATTTTGAAATGAAAATTCAACCAAAGTTGCTGGAAAACAGCAAACACACTCCTGATTAAACACTTTGGGCCAACAACTCCAAAATTCATTGTATACTATACTATAATTTGTTTAAACTAAATTAACTTAATAAAGAACTTCAGAATTATTGACACACCTTAAGCCTTGATAAGTTTACATTTTTGTTCTCAAAATCTGCAGTAAAATTAATGACATCTGTAAAAAATAAATGTTTGAACAAAAGTGGAGTTACTGTTACCACCTGACGGTGATTATTTTCATATAACGGCTTCTTGAATTGTTTTATTGGTCTTGTACCACAGCAGTTTGCAACACTAACAATTTTACAACGTGTACATTTGATGTGTTTATTGTTCCTGTCATTAACATTATAGAAGCTATAAAAAGCTGTTCTCTGACCAGCCTTTGTTTTTATGCCTCCGCTACCTAGTATCCATGCGTCTGTCTGTCTATGTGTTTGTCTGAGATTCTCGTTAGTGCGATATCTCAAGAACGAGCGATTGAAGTTTGTAGAATTTATATAGAATTTTCATTGTAACCAGCAGATGAACTAGAGACACTCGAGGCACTGACACTGGAGATTCCTTCCAAAACCGCCAAATAAACATCTTCTCACAGAAAACATCATCATATTCATGATTACACACTTTTTCAATCTAGTTTTGTGAGCGTCCCTAAGAAAGTCCCTATGAATACGTGGTTTCTATAGAAATGATCATGCATTAGAATGAGATCATTAATATAAATGAGCTGTCAAAGCTGCTGTTATAGAAAGTTAATCAACACCTACTGATAAATCCGACTCGAGAATTCAATACAGGTATATAGCATAAGCTTAGAATATGATTCACTGTGGATTTTATATATTTATTTTTGTCTATTTTCTTACAAGCTGCCAATAATGCGAATCTCCTGAAATTACACATACTTAAAGCAAGGTAGTCTACCTTTAATCGTGTAAAGGAATGTTTGTAAATGCATTGTCTCATATTAGCGTGTATTTCCCACAGACGTCTGCTTTGAAAGCTGTGACTAACTGAAACAGGCGCTTGCCATGTGGCACCATCTTCCTCTTGAGATTCACTTCTGTTAGTGGTTTGTGGTAAATGATGTGCATTTCTCAATGTGTCTTTTGGAAAGTGTATTTAATTCCCTCTAATATTATTCAGAACTGTTTTCTATTCCCTCTGCCACCTTTGATGACCTCAGAGCTCTGTAAGGAACAGCATTCCTGTGTGTTTTCCTGGACTTGTTTTGTATCAGTTATCCCAAATTGAGTTAAAATCCTTCAGCTTTATCTCATTACGACCAAAACACTCGCCTCCTATGCTGTCTAACATGGTTATTCAGGTCCGCTGTACATACACAGTAAATACACAAGGATATTCTGATGATGAGTGACTGCGCTACTGTGTTTCTGTGCATTTTTTAGATGATCTCTTTTTTTTTTGTTGCATTGATCTCTAGCTACTGTGCCACACGAGTACACAAATCTCAGACAGACCCTGTGCTGTACACACCCCAAGATACCCACTGGTTTATTTTGGTACCACTAACCCTCATCTGAGACAGGCTTGGTGGTGGTTATTTGACATTTACAAAGGAGACAAGGCAAAGTTGAATTATTGTTGGCCCAGAACAAGGGTAGGCAACGTTTGCACACCAGCTTGCAAAGGAAATCTTTTGTTTTTAAAGGATTTAAAGTGAATTTCAAATGGTATATGCAGCATGAATGGCATTAAGATGCACAAGTTCTTAATTTCTTCAGAATATGAAATGTTTTGCACCCTTACAACACATTAACTTGGTGTTCTGCCCTGATGTTTGTGCATATTTTGACACAAAGGAGGAGGGAAAACATCTGTTGCCCAGTGGGCTTTCATACTGAGTTTTTTCGGCTACTATGCAGCTGTTCTGTAGTTTAACCTTTAGTTGATGATGCCTAGAGATGAAGTTCCCATTCACGCAGAGTTTACTGACTAATGTGTCTTTAATACTAGCAGGTCTTTGGCAGGTAATTGCCTTGGAAACATTTTATTAAAACTGGATTTTTAAACTTATCTACATACAAGTGGAGGCTATTGACATCTATACAGATGCATATCTTTCAGCTGAAAGATACCACATCTGGCACTTGATACACATGGACAACATGTACGGCAGTTGCACAGGACATATTTCTTTCTAAAAGCATTTTTCAATCTAAACAATATGTTGAGATGGACAGCACATTCCTAGTATCAGAACATATGAGAATCCTAGCACTCTTCTCTCTTATGAAGTTAAAACGCAGCTTGTCATGTCAGCAAGAAACATTTAAACCTGTTTAAACCTAGCCCCTGCTAGCTATAGGAAGTTAATCAACACCTTCTGACCAATCAGAAATGAGAATTCAAGGCTGTGGTATAATTGTAGTTAATATATTTTAAGTTAAATGTACAGAAAGAACTGATAGCCAAACAAAAGAAGAAAAAAAAGTGTGTCTGAGTCAGTTGTGACTCAGATTTGTAAGCAAGCGTTTTGTAAGCCATACCTGAAAGGTCTGAATAACAACTGCACTTTCATGTAATTATCCAAACAGCCAATCATATGGCAGGAGCTCAGTGCATAAAATCATGCAGATATAAGTCAAGAGCTTTGTTCATGTTCACATCAAACATCAGAATGGGGAAAAATGTGATCTCAGTGACTTTGACCATGGCATGATTGTTGGCGCCAGACGGGCTAGCTTGAGTATTTCAGAAACTGCTGATCTCCTGGGATTTCATGCAAAACAGTCTCTAGAATTTACACAGAATGGTGCAAAAACATCCAGTGAGTGGCAGGTCTGTGGGTAGAAACACCTTGTTGATGAGAGAAGTCAGAGAGAATGGCCAGATTGCTGTGAGCTGACAGGAAGGCTACGGTAACTCAAATAACCACTCTTTACAACCGTGGTGAGCAGAAAAGCATCTCAGAACGCCCTCTTATCAGCCAAGAACTGGAATCTGAGGTTACAGTGGGTACAGGCTCACCGAAACTGGACAGTTGAAGATTGGAAAAAGACTACGTGTTGTTTTCCGTCCGGTTTCGGTGAGCCTGTGACCACTCTACCTAATAAAGTACAAGTCACCTAAATTTATATTTGATTATAGTAATTACAAATTGCAAACACTACCTCAATTCAAGTATAACTAAATAGGTTGATATGAATGCTGAGTTCAGTCACTTATGTAGAAGGATATATGTACTTAGAGCTGCTATGGTCTTTGACTAATCAAACCTGCATGTACTTTATTTTAGCGTGGATGTTTGTCTGCAAGACTAAACAGCTGTTGTGAAGCAGCATGAGGTCAGGCACAGAGGAATGTTCATGAAGTGGACAGTGTGTACCATCAGTTTATAGGAGCATCGGTTTACAAACCCTTACTTTTAACATCCACAGTTTATAAACTCGCAGATGTGTGTGATTGGTGAGTGTGGCTGCTGTTGAGGTGATTCATGCCTGTGTATGTATTTTTTGTTAAGACTTTTAGCCCCTACACTTAACTAAATAAAACTAGGCATTTTTCATATGCCGCTGGACTTTCTTCCACCGTCGTGTCATTATTAGAATCGCAGGATGTGTGGGGGTTATGACATGTGCTATCTGCTCTTCCTGCTCATAGACAATGTATTTTGAATAGCATATCAGGGTGAGCTTGCTGATATGGTGTAGAGTCTGGTTATCCACATCCTCTCTGCCTGCAGCACGCCTATCGTAAAACCTTGAGACCAGAGAGGGATGGAATGTGCACGTCCTGATTTTCTTTTTCAGTAGTTTGGGACCCTGTAACTGTAAACTGTAAACAACCCTCTAACGAAAGGCCATACAAAGCACAAAGTTTGTGTCCCCCCATGGTGGTACCTCTAATAATAGTACACCAAAATGTTAAAAAATGATGAGTGGGTGCATGCTGTAAGAAGTGAACAATCCAAAACATATGGGAAGTCAACAGAAAAAAGGTTTTGCTGTGCCACTTTTGCTTGACATCTGAGAGAGTTATAACAGATATGTTAAGAAGAATTGGAGTGAATGTTACAACTGAAGATTCATATGCTGCTCAGAGGATATGAATGGTTGGAACAGTTATAAATGATGGGTAAATATGTTATTAGAGAATTTATATCACTTTCAGAAATGGTGATACTTTTGAATTGATGGCATTTTTTTTTCAACCATTAAAAACTTATTTAACTGTTTTTGTTACTTCTGATCATGAAGAACACTAAATGACTTGTTGCTATAAATTAACTTTGTGCCTCCTATCCTCAATTACTCAACTCTTTCTATTAGTCACCAGAAACATATACTCTTTCCACTATTAATGTGATCTGGTTTGAAATAATGCATTGTACAAATACAGCCCAGGCAATGGCATCTCCAGATAACACACACAGACCAGCTATGACATGACTGTTCACCTGAAAAGGCGTCAGGATTACGAGATGAAACATGGGCTCCATGCTCATGTTGAAACAGTCGGTTCCTGCGAGAAGCATGGCGAGAGATGGAGAGATGTTGGCACGTTATTGGAAGGATTCTGTTCCTGGACTCACAAGGTGAGGACAGCTGTCGATGTCAGAGTCTGGAAGATTAGCACTGCAGACATGCAGGTTCTCTCTGCATACGAGAACAACTGACAGGCTGTCTTAGAATGACTTAGATTTTGGAGCCTGAGAAGATCTAGTTTGGTGTCAAAAAGTATTATGAGCGACACTCGGGTGAATGCAGGTTTTTCATTTTATTGCCAATGTACACTTAAAGGTATATTTAAGCTTTCTTCAACCTAATCTCTGTTTACAGCATCTGTAGCTTTCTGTGATCAACACTGACAAGAAGTTTTGACACGTGTCTCTGAAATGAAAAAAGGACAGAAAACCTGCTGACTTGCAACTCACCTATAATGAGAGCCTAAAGGCAGTTGTTTAAAATAGGTGATTATATGAGCAAATTCTAAACTATATTACACACTAAGGCCATTTTCACATTAAGTCTGAATACCTGAGTCCACACCTAGTACTGATTCTGGCCACAGTTGGGGGAGAGGCTCATAATCATAGTTTTATATGTGCATCAATAGGCATGATAACCCTTTCACCGGAATCCAGAATGTAGAAACAAGAAGTAACATGACAATTTGAACTGATCACATTACTTGTCATGTGGCGCTGAGTGAGGATAGCTTCCAGTGTGGACTGCACCAGGATTTGGTTGAAGCAAACCCCATACCATCATTTTCAGGAGGACCAGTGATCGGTACTCTGGACTGCTCCTGAGCTCAAAAACAGCTTTCACACTTCAACAAATGTACCAAAATCTGGGCTCAAACCATCCAGAGTCTGGGAAACAAAAACACAAATGTGAAAACCATCTATAAATAAAGCTCTGATGATGAGACAGACATAAGTTGATCTAATACTGTTCTAATGTTGTTGTAAAAAGGATTACTGTAACTTTTCCCTCTGAAAAAGTATTCCCATCTCTTAAAGGATCAATTGTGCAGTTACACAAATACCATTGATTCATAAATCATTCTACAAAATAGTTTTGTATTCACCTTTATTGACGGGATTCAACAACTGCCCTTAGACTTTCAGTGTAAACAGGTTTTCCATTCTTTTCTCAGTGCAGCAAAACGTCAAACATTTTATCTGCGTTGACAGCACGTGCGCTCCAGATGCTATAGATGGAGATTAGGTAGTAAAATGATGGAGTATTCCTTTACCATCTTCATTTCTCCAAATTTAACACTCACAACAATCCAATTGTTAGTGTGTGTCAAAAGACTGATGCATAAAACCATCCTCTCCATATCCTGTCTTTGTGTCCTGACTGGTATTTGTCCAATATATTGCCAAGTAAAGAGTGTGTTGTGCGTCACCCACTGTCAGCTCCTCGTTCCTCATCACCTTGTACCAATAAAGCAGGACCTTGCTTGTTTTTTAAAGCTCACAGCTAATGCTGGCTGTGTGTAAATCACCTGAGACATGATCTAGAAAGCCTTAACGCATTTATCAGAAACTTAATAGTGCGTCATCAGATATTAATTTCCTCAGGGACTGATAAGCAAAAGATCTCTCAATAAGTATTTCACAAACTGTTACTGAATCTTAGATAAGGCCAGATGGAATCCGTATGCTGTTATTCTCTTACTCATCCTGCTTATAGGCAACTGTTGCCATTTGTGTGAATTTGTGACTCATCTCCATGGATTTCTGTTGATAAGTATCATATTAGTCTGAAGTGTGCTCATTGAGGAGCCTAAAGATGTTATACACTTGCTACAGAAAATGTCTCTGCAAGCTGGAACAGGTCAGAGGAGGCCCCGGGTGCCTCAGCAATCACTTTCTAGAAGAAATGCTTCAAGCACTTAGCCTTGTTTTCGCAAAAAGGGCTTTCCGAGGATAGACGTGACAATGCTCGGTGTGCAGCTGATGGTGAATTGAGGCTGATATGGTCTATTTTAGGAATGGTTTCCATGGCTGGAGATCAGGCATGTCTGAGGATTTGCTGGAACAGCTGCCAAACACTGCACGACGACGGTCCATTGTTGTGGTGTTTACGGTCAGAAGTGATATATTTCAGCCAGGCGTGTCACTGATTTCTACAAATAGCTCCTGACTATCTAGCAAAACACCGATTCATAATAGCGCCTCTCCTTTGTCCTTTGATTAACCTTTCGGGGAAGTGAAGAATGTTATATTGTGTGTCAGATTCAGTCTTTAGAGCACTTGCAGCAAAAAAAAACAGCAGGGCTGTGTTCAACACCGTGTTCAGCAGGAGACAAACAAACTTAAAGTCAGTTCCAAACTGCTGCTGTTCTTTTAATGGTGGAAATTTTGCTGTACATTTTCCAAGCCACTGAATAATTTCTGTAAGTGAAATAATTAGTGGCTTCTGTTAATTTGATGAGCTACATTAAGTCTTCCTGTGACATATTCTTAAAACTGAAACATGTTCATGCAGCAAGCTTCAATAATACCATGATTTAAACTTGGTCATATTGTGAAATGAATATTTCTTTTGCCTTAGAATTTCTCATCATACTGAACTGATTGAGTACTAAATGATGGTTTCAATGTTTGGATTTTTTTTTTTTTCCTGACTTTTGTAGAACCCTTAATTCCAGATAATATGCTGATGCATGTATATTAATAATATCAAAAGGATGAAAACAGGTGATAACTAGTCTGGCTAAATACAGTACTCCTCGTGTCTCTCGTTAAACAATACAGTCTAAATGGGCGTGTTTAGTAGTGATAGGGTTGCCAGATTGTCATTTTTACTCCCCAATTGGAATATGTGTAACCACGTGCTGGAAGAGACTAACCTCTGACTGGTCCACATTCGTGGCATTTGGCAGACGCCCTCATCCAGGGAAACTTACATTTATCTCATTTATACTACTGAGAATTTGAGGTTTAAGGGCCTTGCTCAAGGGCCCAGCAGTGAACTTACAACCGGGCAATCAGCAGGCCAACGTCTTAACCACTGAGCTACCACCACTACCACCGCAATCATTCATTCATTTATTCAATCATTCATTCAGCCTATCCTGTGAACACTGGCTAGTTCACCTAACTGGCTAGCTCACCTGTATGTTTTTTTGGAGATAAGAGGAAGAACCTGGAGGAAACCCATGTGGATACAGGGAGAACATGCACAAAAACTCCACTCAGACATTAACCCCAGCTCAGAATCGAACCAGGGACCCTGAAGGTGTGAGGCAGCAGCACTGTCTGACTGACATCGTATCACAAAATTTCAGTTCCAGGGATTGCATTTCTAAACCATTCTTTCAATCAGATTTGTTCTTAAATTCTATGAATTTATTCTTATGCTAAAAGTAATCTGCAAAACAGGATCTTACGAAAAACTAAAAATGACTTGAAAATGTTCTTATATACATATAAAAACACTTTTTTGTGATCATGCTGACTAGTCTGAAGTGACTGAAAATTCCTTGGATTATAGATAGATAGATAGATAGATAGAAAGATACAAGAGAACAAGTATGTTATCATTTTCAAAAGTGTTGAAATTTCAAGTTTCAATAGCTGAAATTTCAAATTCAGGGGATTTTTCTGTGGTTTTTTACTGGTTGGAAGTAGAGAATTACAAGTTGCAACTTCACCTCAAACCCAGCATCAGTATCACTGTGGAGTTTCACATGTTTTCGCTGTATCCGTGTGGGTTTCCTCAGGGTTCTCCGGTTTCCTCCCACCTCCCAAAAACATGACATGTCTGTTTTGTGCCTTACTGAATGAATGAATGAATGAATGAATGAATGAATAACTTTCTCTTTGACATATGCCATTTCCAAGCTGGTCTTTCTGTTCCTGTGTTTCACGTCTCTTGCAATTTTAAGAGAAAATTATCACGACTAATGATCTAACCTGTGATTTACATTGCTTGTGTCCCTCTATAAGGATATTCGAGGGTGTTCTCTGCATGGAGTCAATGTCCTCATGAACGTGTGATGATTTTACAGAGGAACAGAGAGGCTTTCTAAAGGAACGTTCAAACATACAGCAATTTTCTCACTGCAAGTCGCCAGTTGCTGTACTATGAAGTCGCCAGTAGGCGTTCCTACTCCTGGTTGCCATAGTAACTTTTGGCAGTCGGTGGCACAACTAGCATTCCACTTTTGACAGCAAATCAGTTTTCTTGCAGCTAAAATGAAACATTCTGGAGGCAGAGCATTTGTAAATAAAATTCACCAGTGTATATGTGCATCACATCATACGAGATGAAGGAGAAGCAGTGTGTGCTCTTTGCCATTGCGGTCATCTATCTGCAGTGAAAACGCAAGCGCCAATTAGCTTAGCTTATGGCCTTAGTGCGTTTAAAGCCGTGGATCATGTGCACTCTATTGTGTTAACTCCCATTGGTAGTTGCTTCACCAAGTCACTCCAAATTTGCATAAAGTTGAACTTTTCTCAACTTTTCTCAAGGAGTCGCTGTATGTGTGAACGTAAATTGAACGTCTCTTAAAGCTACCTTCACGCATACAGCCACTCACAGAGACAAAGCGACCAGAGACCATTTATTTTCAATGAGAGCTGGCGACTTCTGGCGACACGAGCGACAGCGACCACTGGCGACTAGATGTGGGCGTGTCAAGCTATGGGACAAAGTTGAGAAAACTTTAACGTTATGCAAATATTGAGCGACTTGGTGCAGTGACTACCAATGGGAGTGAAGACAGTAGAGGGCATGGGATCCTGTGCTCTCTAGCAGCAGGAGCGAGGATCTGAGGCCAACGTGTGCAGCTCCAGCGCACAGAAACGAGCAGCGCCAAGCCGGACGCGTCCACTGGGAAACACGGAGGCTGCAGCCGAGGATCTGCGGGCCGGCTCCCGGATTCCAGTCACCATCAGAAAGATAGTGAATGAGACACTGGTTATTCTACACTGGGATTTTGCTCAATTGTAACAAGATGATGATGATGATGATGATTATTATTATTATCATTATTATTATTATTATTATTATTATTATTTTTATTATTACTTTGCTTTAAACGCGCAAGGGCCATGCTAATTGGCGCTTGCGTTTTCACTGCAGATAGATGACCGCAATGGCACAGAGCACACACTGCTTCTCCTTCCTCTCTTATGATATGATGCACATATACACCGGTGAATTTTATTTACAAACGCTCTCCCTCCAGAATGTTTCATTTTAGCCCCAAGAAATCTGATTTGTTGTCAAAAAAAAAAAACGAATGCTAGCTGCGCCACGCCCTGATCAACGTTACCATGGCAACCAGGAGTAGGAACGCCTACTGGTGACTTCATAGTACAGCGACTGGCAGTGAGAAAATCGCTGTATGTGTGAATGTAGCTTAACCCAGGAATCGGTTTGGAGTGAAACCGGTGAAACCTGGCAACCCTGCGTGGAGCTGAGCGGCAGTGAGTGGAGGCGAGTCTCAGGTGAGGAGCAGAGGCGCTGTGCTACAAACCGCCTGTCACACACTGCAGGTAAACTCGTACAGAATACGTGTTTCCAAAGACTTTATACCAACTTTCACTGCTTTATTGTTTTATATGAACTTCTTTTTAACTGCTCAAAGCGTTACTCATTACTCATTACTCATTAAGACTGAATATCAGTAAGTTAGAGCTATATTCATGTTCAAATGCCTAATCAAATGTTGATGAATTTAATTGTTGTTGTTGTTGTTGTTGTCTCATTTCCAAGGTGATATCCACACAGCAGTCCCAATGAGCAGCTTTAAGAGAATAAACTTCTTCAAAGCACCACCAGATCCATGTTTAAAGCAGATCTGCAGATGGTGGTGATGGAAGGCGACCTGCTCTTGCTCCATTTAAAGTCCATGTGTCATTGGTTTTCCACAAATCAGCTGCTGGCTGTCAGTTGATGGGAAGTTGGAGTTGTACTGGTTGATAAAAGAGCACCTGGCACCCCTAAAAAAACAAGGATGATTTCCTTTTAACCACTTCATGCTTCCAGAACAGCCCCCTGTCCTGGAGTTTACATTCACTTTCCTGTACACTGCAGGTGTGAGAAGGCAAATGTTGGACTTTTGCTCTGGTTCATAACTAAAACAGAACCAAAAGAATAGTGTTTCATCTCTTATGGATCTGTTATGGATTTCATGAAGCGCACTTTCTGGTTGAGAAGAAACACCACCGGGATTCCACAATTCCCAGACTGTTTTAAATGATTCCTAATCCAGATGTGTAGAAGATTAGTGACATTGTGATTGACTTGACAAGGAGCTAGGATGCCAAAACAGCACTGCAGGTAAGTGTATTAAAAAGCTTTTTGGTATTTGATAGTACTTTGATCAAACTGCTTTGAGTGCATGAGTGAACAGAGGTGGAGCATCGAGCATCAATCCAGCTGTCAGGTTAATCTCGGTCAGGCCAGTACATGTGCCTTCTGTTGTACCATAAATTTATGAATTGAGTTTACTCTTCCAGATAAGGTCACAGAAGGTGTGCATGGATTTTTTTTTTCTTCTTGTTCCATGTTTAATTATCCTTCCTCACTACGATAGTACTGTGTTCTCAAATTGCATAGTATGTCTTTCAAATTTCAGGAATATTTTTTGGACAAAGGAAAGATCAAACCTCCGTGAAGTAGACAGCATCCGAAGTATACTCAATTATTGTTCTATAGGGTGGGGAAAGTGTTACAGATTTTATTTTTTTTTTTTAAGTGAGAGACAACTTTATCTGTAAAATAAATTCCAGCAACCTTCTCAATACAGATATATTTTCTGAACATAATCCAAGTGTTCAAATATTAAACTCAGTATATAAACGTGTCCACTGATATTCTTGCTGGAATTAGGCAGCTTTTTGTTCCTGATCTTTCCTCCGTCAGAACACGTTAGGTCCAAACTTGACATTATTTATACGCCTACTTGTTTTCGAGTTACACTGAGGCTTTCGAGGTTAGAATTAAATCCATTCCTTTTATGCATCCAGTCAAATCATCTCATAACTGTAAGAACTCAAAAAGAAGTATAAGAGCTTTAATAATGGTGGGTTGTGATTTCAACCACTGTAACAAAATTAAAAATCACAATCAACCCCTTTCTATACTTCACAGACTCCTGGTGGTCCCTGGACCCCACTTCCAGAACCACTGCTATTGATGCATCATATAGTTGATTTATTGTTGTAAAAGAGGCTTGATCATTTCTAAGATGCTGATGTTTAATCCTAAAATGCTGGAACAAGTTACTTCTTGAATGAACATTTATGTGGTGGTAAGTTTACTAATACACACAGTATTAGACTGATCAGAGATTTCACTATAGTGTTTCATGGGTTCGACTGAGAGCAGAGGTCACGTATTCACCTGCTCTCAGCACATTTGAACAATGCACTCTCTCTTATGTTAACGGCTGCGGTTTATGACCTCGTCATAGCCTTTTAGTGTCAGGCCTCTTGACCCCAGGAAGCCTTTAACCTCAATTCAGTTCAAATATGCAGGATGTCTCTCTGTGTGCTGCTGTGTTGTGCCTTTCGTCTTAGACTGAACATGCTGTGACCTTCTTTGGGTGCCTAATGCACCTCCACCAATTAACTGTGAGGGGAAAAAAATTTTTTATGGAAATCCTCAGTACAGATTTATTTTATGAACATAATCCCAAGAGTTAAATAATCCGCTTATTATTTAAACAATAATATTTTGGCAATATATTCCTAAACTTTCTGCTCACAGAAAGCAATTGTATTAAAAATGATCATTAGATATTAGATTTAAGTTACTGAGGTATGGATAAAGCCCATTCAATTCAAGTGTCTTTTCAATTTAACCTAATAACTAGAAGTAATTAAAAAAATTTACTCCGATTAAGTTGGCTTGCAATATCTACCACTCTAACAAAATAAAAAAAATAAAAAATCAAGGTCCCTTGGCTATGCTTCACAGACCCCTGGGCACCCCCAGCCCCCACATTAAGAACCATGGAGTAAGAGAAACTATTTGAGAAATCATGGATTTTCCCCACACACATTTTGAAACTGTGGATAAACAGCGGCTCCTCAGATTGGTGTCTGATCACTGGAGTGTGTGAGGGAGATATGGATCGTGGGTGGCTACCGTTCTGGTACGCGGCCAAAATGAACCTGTCTGGAACAGAACTGTTTGAATCCATAAAAAGATAAGCACGAGATGTGAACATAAAGACATTTCCATAAAAAATTAGCTTTGATCTGTCTCCCGAGATACCAGTAAGAGCACAACATTGCCAGGAAGAAGGACAGGAGTTTCCCACACTGTAAAGAGGTTAATTCAGTGAGTCAGGCTGGCTTAGTCAGGCAATCAGTAGGAAAGCTTTTCCACAAGTGCACATAAACATTCCATGATTAAAGCATCACACAGAATCAGGACGTGGTTTCAGAAGAATTCATGTTCTGGAAGAAGTTGATCGATTTTTAAAGATGTGTGTATATACGCCCGATTTGCATACATTGTAGCCATAAAGCCACACGGATTGGCTTTTATAGGTGCTGTGTAATGTATAGTGAAATGGTATAGTGGAAGGAAACAGTGCAGATGTTCTGAGAATCAGCCTTCCCTTTGAATGTAGAAATTAATGATGTTTTAGAGTATAAGTGGGAATTCCTGACCTTGGCTCCTTCACTCATGGGACATCATTGCCATAGCAGGTCAGACAGAATGATTTGCTGTTATTAATGGTGTGTCTGTGACCCAGGGTCAAAGGGCCATTGTTAGTAAGGCTGAAGAGTCTCATCTCTGTCGAATTGTTTTTGCCTTCTTGTAGCTGCAATGTTGAATACCACATAGAGAGAGGACACAAGTATGTGCCATTCAGAATTGCTCTTATCTGTTTATATTGTAACGGATAATTAGAAACCTTAAAACCAACAAATTCATGACGAAATCACACACTTTAATAATTATTGTGCTTCTAACTAATACACTTTTCATGACAAGCCAGAATCACTGAATTGTGGCCATAATGAACACGCCACAAACCATACACTCACCATCCACTTTAATAGGAACACCTGTGTACCTGCTCATTTATGCTGTTATCCAAACAGCCAATCATGTGGCAGTGGCACAGTGCATGAAATCATGCAGAAACAGGTCAAGAGATTCAGTTAATGTTCACATCAAGCATCAGAATGGGGTAGAAGTGTGATCTCTGGGACTTTAACCGTGGCATGGTTGTTGGTGCCAGATGGGCTGGTTTGAGTATTTCATAAACTGCTGATCTCCTGGGATTTTCACACACAACAGTCTCTAGAGTTTACACAGGGGTCTGCAGGCTGAAAAGCCTGGTAGATGAGACAGATCAGAGGAGAATGACCAGCCTGGCTTGAGCTGTCAAGAAGTCTATAGTAACTAAAATAATCACTCTTTACAACCGTGGTGAGCAGAAAAGCATCTCAGAACACACATCACATCAAACCTTTAGCTGAATGGGCCACATTGGGTTCCACCCCTGTCAGCCAAGAACAGGAATCTGAGGCTATCATGAGCACAGACTCACTGAAACTGGACAGTTGAAGATTAGAAAAAGACCAGGTGATTTTTTTTTTCTAATCTTCAACTATCCAGTTTTGATGAACCTGTGCCCATGATTCTTGTTCTCTAAAGCCTGAGGTTTACACACCTAATAATTATCATGTGTGTTTTACATGCCACGGAATATATGAGAGAAGTTTAACACCAAAATATTGCTCAAATTATTATTTAATTGATGTGGTTTTGGTCTTTAAAAGCTCAAAACCTTTTAAAGTCTATTAAAGGTTAAAACCTTGTGGCTCAATATCATAAAATCGCAGAACTGTCAGGTGAAATCTTATAATTCCAAGCTGAGCTGTCATAGCAAGCAGAAATTGCTCAATTGTAACTACATTGAAATCTACTGTTTAATCTTCCAGTCTGTGTGTATATATTGATTTTCTTTATTTACATTTACATCTACACCCTTTAGCACACACCCTTATCCAAAGCAACTTCAGAAGTGCTTTGTAGTCTCCATCAAAAACGTATCATGCTAGTACAGGATCACTGTCATTAAGCTAAGAGCATTATATTAAGCAATTAGTTCAACAAGAAGTAAGAACAACAAAATGGCAACAGAAGTGTATCTTATGTGTATAGTCCTGATATATTGTATCTATTCTTCTTTTTCTTAGAAACACAGTGAAGAAATGGCCTCGTTCTCAAAGATTGGAGAATTAAAACAAGGAATGGAAAAAAAGACATATTTAAAATGGTATAATAATAATAATAATAATAATAATAATAATAATAATAATAAAAAGAGCACAGTATTCAGCTTCTCTGAAGTTATTTCAGGCATTTTTTGTGCACCAGCTAATAGAGAGCTGATAAATGGAAACTTAGAGAAAATAGCTTTATAAATAAATGTACTAAAGGAGGCCTCTTCATTCACAGGGAGATCATCCCTTTCTCTATATAAAACTCAGTCATGTAATGATGTGCACTTATGATTACTTTGATTACAGTATTAAGAGGTTTCAGTCCAGCATGCCTGGTTATTAATTCTCCATAATCAAGGCCTGAATGGTTGTAATAGGCTTACACTGTTTGTTTGGTCTGTCTCTAGGAAACTGTCTCTGTTCCAGGCGCTCACCCTTGTTATGCTGTTGACGTCCCCGGATTGCCTGTCATCCCAGCAAGTAAGCCAACACCGGTTCCTCTTTTCCATCATACGCTTCCTTCGTTTAGAGCGCCAGTCATGTCATGGCGCAGTGTGACACTGAAGAACAGCTCAACTCCATGCCAGCACAGTTTATGCCCAAACTGCACGATTACTCTAAATTACACTTCGTCTTTGATCTCATCTCATTTACAATAACTGGGTCCAGCATGAAACTCTGGTTCCATCAGAAATCTTCAGCCAGGTATGTTTTTATGATGACGTTTGAAAGTTAAGCCGATGGGATTGTGAGCGTAGTGCTAAGTGCGGTAATAGTATATTCTGACTGGCAAGTTTCCCTGTCAGAACTGTAGCGTAATACTTCATCAATGCATCACTGCTGTCTTTCATCACTGATTGTATGGCTGTCAGAGACAGGGTTCTGTTGCGGGGAAAAAATTCTGTCTTCATTCACTTGATTGTCAGCAGGAACTTGCAGGAAGTGTTTAAAAGATAGACTCTTCCTTACTGTACATTCTCTTTTCTTGTGGTTTAAGTGTCAGGTGTGGGACGGGCTGTCTGTAGAGAGTTGAATTTATTGCTCTCTCATTGTTGTCCTCTGGCCCCCACACACATTTTCTCCTCTCAGGCCTGTCCAAGCTTTAAGTACCAGACTCATTCATAATAAACACCAGTGTGCACATTCCACTTTATTAACATGTTACGGTTTTACTATATAATCAATAATATAAAACAAAGCTAAACCTGGAATTGCGTCACTGCATGTATTATTCATTTTAGGGATCACAATGTATTTTGTCCAATCGTTATAAAACGATTATAGATCTAGATATAATAAAGTTTCTTGAAGATGGCGTCTCATAGATGCGTACTAGCCCTAAAGCGAGTCAGTGTTTTCCTTAACAGGCCTCGGTCACATTCAGATACCCAGCTACATTGTCCCATGGGGAAAACTCCCATTCTGAAGGTTAAAGGTCGATTTCATTAATCCAGCTTGCCCACTGGCCCCATGGCGGTTTGTTATCAACACTAATTTGAGTCTTTGGCACTTTAATGAGGCCATTCGCAGGTCACTCTACAATAGGAAGTCATTGACTGCAGTTATAAATCTCAATGCTGAGCATGTTAGTGCAGTTTCGTGTCATTTCTCACTTTCCCAAAGAAGGCTATGTGCTTAAACCACTCGTTATCAGTGTATTATTCTTTGCTGATAAATATCTAGTTTCGATCGAAGAAGTAATCCTTTAAGGAAATTTTTTTATTTGAGGTTAGATTCCACCCAGTGTTGGCATGCCATTTAGTAATGATGTAATATGAAGTTAATGATAGATTTTATGGATGTGCACGTGAAGTGTTAATGGAAAGTCAGAGCCAGTGAAGCACACCTTTTATGAAGGTGCACAAGTTTTAGATACATTGTTAGTGCTGCTTTTTTATGTTACATTCCACACAGTCCTTAACGTTATTCATATTAGATTTATTTTATTTAGCTAGCTGTTTTATTTTTAGTGAGAAACCAACCGCTGTGTGTGAGGTTGTTTTAATTGACAGACATAGCAGGGTGTGCACTCCTGACTTCCACACTCTTCTCACGTTAACACACACACAAATATGCGCATGTGATGGAATCAGGGTGGCCCCAGGGACCTGATGAAAGCCGCTGTCTCGTCTCGCTCCCTCGCTGCCTGTTTGTCTCGGATCAAAGCCAGAGACGGATCTGAGAATGGCACTGTAATGTTATCCAACAGGACAATTAATTCACCTCCCCAGAGAGATGCTATAGCAATACTACATAACTAATAAAGTATGACACAATAGCTCACTGACAGTGTGGCTTGCTCTGTCTAGTGCTAAGGAAATACAGTATATGTCAGAGTCAGTCGAGCCATGCCAGTGAATAGGAAATGATTAATTCTGCCTGCTATCAGATGTCCTGGGTGCTGTTAACTATAGTTTAACTAGTATATTAGCCTACATTTCAGTTGTTTTGGTATACTAAAAGACAATGTATAAAAATTGAAAACACTAATGGTTTAGAAGGAAAAATTCTTACTTGGTCTAACTATTACTAGGAAGACTTTTACCAGTTTGTTTGCATTAATTGAGATTCCCCAGATTCAAGAGCAATATGGTGTCCCACAAGGTTCTGTTTTAGGCTGTGTATTGTTCTGTCTTTACATCCAGCCCATTGGACATCAGAAAAGTCACTGAATTGTGTTGCTGGTTTGTAGTAGGTATGTCTGTGGGTAGTATGAATGTATTTTGTATGCTCACCTAATATGTACCAAGCTGAGGTTTGCCATAAATAGCCCTCAGATTTGTAGCACTTGAATTTACAGTTAGGGTCTCCTCCAACCTCAACATCACCCCAGTTTATTTAAGCTGCACTTGTCGCCTATTAATTTCCACATTGAATACAAAATCCTGTGTAAATCCATTTAAAGACCTGAATGGTTTATCTCTGGTGTATCTTGCTAATCTCTTGAAGTCATAGAGCCCTTCTCAAGCACTTTCAAGCTCAAGCTCAGCTGAAGTGGGTCTACTCTTAATCGCGAAGATCAGTTGCAAAAATTACTCATAAACTGTGTAATGATTGCTGTTTCATCTAACTCTTACACCAAGCACTGGTGTCTCTGTTTGACAGACTCAGGGCAGACGTCTTGGCCGTTCATCTCGAGTGCCTCGGCAGCTGTTTTATAAGAACGAATGGGCTTCATGGGGAGTTTGGTCGGAGTGCTCTCGCTCCTGTGGTGGAGGAGCGTCCATCCGCCGTCGGACCTGCATCTACAGGTACAGCTCTGGTTTCACAAAGTTTTGTGTAAAAATTGATAGAACAATCACTGATATGTCCAAGTAGATGTATTTTAATTTGATTAAAAAAATATAATAAGCAATACTATGATATGTTGCACTGATATTACAACAGAATTTTATGGTGTTTTTTGTCTTGTTCAGGAATCCAGTTGGAGGACAATGTTTGGGAGATCCCAGGCAGTATAAGATCTGCAACACTAAGGTACAGGAAATGTTCAGCTAATGAAACACTGAATAAACATTGAATAATTGGTGCATTATCTCATTGTGGAATTATCTTGCAGGCTATTAGCTCTTAATCAGCAAAGCACGTGTGTGGTGGCCTGAGACAAACTCTTCATATTTGGACATTTTCTAGTATATAGTGACAAGTGAGAAAATTGAATTTAAAGACTCCATTCCTATTCCACCGAAAGACAGCTGATTGTCAAAAGGCAGTTGTCATTTACTGATTTAAATACTGCTATTTATTGGTTAAATGTTACATATAACCATGAAAACTCTGTCTTTATCCTCGCCTTTATTCACAGGCTGCAGCCAGTTTTGCAGCCGTGTTTGTTAAACTAGCTCCTTATCTGCTTAACATGATCTCTGCGGAAAACATAATCAAGTTTAGAAAGCTAATAGAATTATTTCTACATCGTGTTGGGAAAATATATTTACATTTTCTTAAAACAGAAATGTCAAAGTATGTCATAGGCAGGAGAAGACAAGCTTAAGATTTTTCATCATTTTTGGCTGTTTACCAGAATTCAGCCACAGCGACATCTGATGGGTTTTCCCAGACCGCCACACAAATAGGTAAAACCTTGTAAAGCAAATGTTTAACCAATAAGCCATAGATTTCATTTTAAAAGCAGCAATTTAACTTACCTGAGCTAACTTTCACACACAGCTAAGTATTTATATGTGGCAGCTCAGGCATACCTACAACAATCATGTATACAGGAATATTCAGATGCCTGTATGCATTTAAACAGCGTATTCGGAATATGGCTGCAACTCAAATATAGACCTTAAATGGAATTTTAGATTATAAAGTTCTCAAGTTGTCCTTTATGTTCTCACAAAAGAGAGACTGTGTATATACTTTATTAAGAAGTCTATCTGCAGGGTGGCTCGGTATGAAGGATGCAGAGACTGATGATAAAGCATGGCTGAGGTAGTTCCTGAGCAAGTACAGACAGGCAGGCTGTGCGTGTGTGCGTGTGTGCGTGTGTATGTTGGCCCTAGCTTTCACACACCTCTGTTTCTACTCAATCAGGGGTGTCCTCCTGGAGCTCTAGACTTCAGAGACCTGCAGTGCAAAGCTTTTGATGACAAGCCCCTGGTTGCTGGGAGCAGTTACCAGTGGACTACTTTTCATGGAGGTCAGTGAGGCATGCGTGAAAATGTGTGTGATGTGTACATTTTCCCCTCAAGCTGGACTTAAGGTGACATCATCAGTATACTTTGGTTTGTTCTCGTGTCCCAGGCTCTGACCCCTGTGAGCTCAGCTGTTTGGCCCTAGGTCACAATTTCTACTACAACTTTGGGCGAGTCCTGGATGGCACACCCTGCCCAACCGAGCCTGGGGCCGTATGTGTGAACGGGAAATGCCTGGTGAGAGAAAACCTGCATTGTAATACATCTCTCGTTTCCTTCTTCTCTTTTCTTCAGAATTTTTTTTTTATTGCAACCATTTTTATGAGTGTGTTAGTGATGACAAACCCAGTCCAGAGATTAGCTAAAGGTTTAGCAGCTGTGCCATGTGGAAAGTCTCAGCTCTTCATATGCACCCACTTAATCTCTGTAACATAACAGTTTCATGCTCATTAGATACATTGAGCTGAACACATGAAGGAAAAATGATTTTAATTCAGTTCCAGTTTTAGTGATGTTACACCTTTAGTACTGATTTTAAGTGGTTCAGTGTTCCTCCACTACACTACCCCCACCCCTGAACTGGCCCATGTGGAGAACCGTTTTAACCACCAGAAACCCATCACTCTTGCTACTCTCTCTCTTACACATTTTCTAATTTAATGCAAATTAAATTTAAAATTTATGTGCATGAGGCCAAAGCTGCAAGTCACAGTATGGCTCCTCAAGCAGTCACCAAGTTTACTTTTTGCTTTTTTTTTTTTTTTTTTTTTTTTTTAAAGGTTAGATGGATGTCTAAAGTTTTTAAAACAGCATAAATCAGGTTTTGGCCAAAATTGGGTTTTTCTGCCTGTAACATACTTCCACATCTAAACATAAATATAGTGTTGTAATCATGCACAGGCTGTCAAAATGTCTGTGATGTTCCTGCGTTGCAGTCGATATGTTTATCATATGTTGATACCTTTAAATGATATCTTTAAATGCAGTTTTCTCCATTTTCACTTTTGGGACAACCATTTTAAAATGCTATAACTTTACTTGTGTTTGACATACACGCAAAAGAGAAACATACAGTATTTCAGTTTAGGAAAACCTGTAGTTTTCAGAATTATATAAAGTAGAAAATATCAAACTTTTGTGATATGAAGGGTTTTCCCAGGCCACCACACGTTTATGGAAACAGATGCACAAAAGCCAGTCGTATGCTTGGGGATCCACCTAATGACAGATGGGTGTGCAGGTGGAAGTGTAAGGAAGAGATTAAGGGAATTTGATAGTGACTAACATCGCATTTTTGTTACATATTTACAAATGGGAATTTTTTTAATCTTGTTAAAATGATCTGAGAAAAGTTTCCCAAAAGCATTGTAATCTTAAGATGATCTAAATTGGTAGAGTGTGTTCAGTATGATACTCATATTACCGTTTAACAATAATTAGAGAAATTGAGCTGAGCACCTTAATGAAAAAAATGTAGTATTTATCTTTTAGGCAAAACTTTGATGTGTCATTTATACTTTCCCAACCCCTAAACTAGAGAACTTTGGGAGAAGCTGATCACTCTTAATGCTCTGTTTGGTGCATTTTTTTAAATCTTCTTATCCTTGTGTTAAAAGGATCTGAGCATAATATCATTGTTTTCAGACGTTTAATGTTAATTAGGAAAGGTGAGCTGATCACATGAAGAAAAAAATTATATACTTCCAATTTTAGTTTTTTTTTATTTATACTTCCCCTCTACTAACCCTTAAAGTGTCCCATGTGGAGAACATTTCTTCTCACCAGCACCCCATCACTCTTAATGCTCTGTCTCTTACATATTTTCTCACTTACACCACAGTTCAAGTGTTTAACGTTTTAAATTCCTTTTGTGTGAAGGAGGCCAAGGCTTTAAGTCACAGCATGGCTTTTCCAACAGACCTTAAATTCAGTTTTTGCTTTTTAAAGAATACATCGTTCTAAAGAGTCCTCGACATGGCATATTTCACATACATGTGAAGGTGAATTTATGGGCTGTGAGATGAGAAGTGTGTGAGTGTTTTGAGGGTCTCAGGCAGTTGGGAGGACTGACTAAAGGAGAAGCAGGTGGTCTAATGGTCTTGGATAGATTGAGTCAGATTAGAGTGTGAAAAAAGCTGAGTGCACCTTGAAATATACTTAAGGTAGACACAGTATGTTTCAAATCACTGGCCCCAGATGACAGTGTGAAGGGATAGTTAAATCCACTGACTGATGTCGTGGTGGTTTGAACATGTGTGTGGTGTAAGAATGAGATGAGGAAAAAGGAATGAAAGAGCAGCTTTCTGACTATACTGTTCTCTCTCACTTTATACACGAGTGCGTGACAAGGTTAGTGTGAAACAGAAAGCGAGGTTTAATTATAGGCCACTGGAGTTGCTAGGGAGAGACTGTTGTAAATACCTCCCTATGGATTTGATAATCCCCCTCTTCTAATTTTCCTAAACCCCTCCTCCTGACTTGCCCTCGCTGATCCTGTGCTCCTGTGTGAACCCTTCTGACGGTGTTTTTCCCAGCCTCGTTTGATTCAGATAGGGACCGAGGTCATGCTGCAGGCCATCTGTAGTGGCATGACCATGAAAAAACCTGCAGGCTTGGACTTTAAACATGATCAGGTGTTTACGGTTTACTGCAGCAGGCTCGAAGAGCTCCATGTTTATCCTGTTGGTTTTGTTCACTTCTTACCAATGGATTTTATTGTTTTAGGTCTTTGCATCTTCTTAACGTTTAGCAAAAATGAATAATATGTATAGAAACATATTTATGTTTTTTATGTCCTTAATATGCTTGACATTTTCTCTTTTAGTGCAGGATTCAGGTGTTTAGTATTTTAAATTCATTTCATTGTGGCTTCTCTAGCAGACCCTGCATTTTAATGGTTACCATAAAAAAGTGTACTTGTAATTCTAAACAGCATATTTTACTTGCCTGTGATGATAGATTTAATAGCTGTGGGGTGAGAAGTGTTAAAACATGTTTACAGTCATTTTCCACTTTATATCTCACTTCATTTTGACAAAACCATCTGAATGTAATGTGTAACATAAACATGGTTTTTAAAAACAGTTTTCATAATCATCAGAGAAATCGAGGCAAGCACATGTAAGAAAATCATTTTTAGCATTGCTCCACTTTTAGTGCAAGAAAAGAACAAGGGCCAGTTTAACCTGAACATATTTTCTGAGTTAAGAACAAAGTGTATTTTGTCTCTTCTTAACCCCTAATATGACTTTGGGCTCTTCTTTTGTAAAGACCTGTTCATTTTCAGTAAGCTCTTTATCCTGGTCATGGAGCCGATCCCAGGAACTCTGGGCATGAGGCGGGAAAACACCCACCTCATGGGGCAATTTAGTAGTCCATCTCCCAGCATGCTTTTGGGAGTAACCCAGAACAAAACCCATGCAGACACGGGGAGAGCATGCACAGAAATTCCACACAGACAGTAACCTGAGCAAACTGGTGACCCTGGAGCTGTGAGGTGGCAATGCTACCTCATGCACCACTGTGCCACCCTAAAGACCTGTTAGAGATGTTAACACATACAGCTATTATATAAAGAATGTGTGCTTGGAAAACAACCTCTGATGGACAATGCCATGTGCTTGTTCTTTTTTAGACCTGGAAAATCAACAGAATTTTTATACAAATAAGAATACACTGGTGCCATATAAAATGCTCTATTAGTATAATCCTGTGGGGATTTTGGATGGGTGTGCTGTGTTCTGCATCTAAAATGGTGCGTCCTGATAAGTGGGGATGGGCGCCTGTTGGGTTTCTAATCATAGTGTTTTGTTTGTATGTGTGTGTAGAAACCAGGGTGTGACCTGATCTTTGGCTCCCAGCAGCAGGAAGATGCCTGCATGGTGTGTGGAGGCCAGAACACCACCTGCCTTCATCATCGCAGTGTGTACTGGAGTAACGGCCAGGAGATCGGTCAGTACTGTATGTACAGTATTTGGTTATGGTACTAGGAAAATATCTGATGGTAGATAAGATACATTTATTGCCTTATGGTGGCTGTTTTTCAGAAAGGACCCAACTCTGAAACCAGCCGTTGTTCAGCCTCGCTTTAGACCGAGCATGATAGAGACCATTCTAAACGTTCAAAAGTTTGGGAAGTTTCCCAGGGAATTCTTATCCCTGTAGGACAGTGGGTGTTTACGGGACACACATACTGTATACACACAGATACACACTCGCTGCTCGCATACAAACCGCAATGACACCTTTGACTTTGAGTTCCACCCGCTGAAATAAAAAACATCTTCATGCTGGCAAAGTGAAAATGAGGACGCACAGAAGGGAAATCGCGCAGATAATGCCATCTTTGTCCTCGACTTCCCTTTTTCTGCATCTGGATTTCTGAGAGTAGGATAACAGCTCAGAAACCGCCACTGTGGTGCTTTTGATGGTAAGGTCAAAAGCCAGTGGAGAGGAGAAAGTCGTAATTCTCGCTCCATTCCACATGCGGAAACCACAAAACAAGTGTACAGCACAGCTACAGGAAGACAGGGTCATGAAAACGCACACAGACACACACATAGACATTGTACATTGAATGTGTATTTTAATGATAAATGTGGTCTCAGCATGGTGCTCATATTCCAGCGGTGTTATAAGTTTTCCCCCTCTTATCTCTCAACAGGGCCGTTTGGATACAATGAGGTCACCATGATCCCAGCCGGAGCCACCCACATCAGAGTGACTGATAACAGCAAAAACTATTTAGGTGTGAGCAAGATCTTTTTTCCTGTTAGCTTTGAGATAAATGTGTTTTTCATTAAAAATGCAGCTTACATAATTATATATCTTTATATGTTACTAGTATAATTATATACCTTTGATGTTACAACATAACTTAAAAATAACGTAAAAAGAGCAAGAGGTAAGTAATTAAGGCAGTCTCTTTATACGTGATTTGTTTTTAAAGTCTCAGTGCAGTATTTAAACATTTAAAGTATTACATTTTTATATATAGTTTGCTTTCAAACTAGTTTGCTAGTTTACCCATTGCTTACTAGATTTGTTTTGCTCACTAGATTGCTTTCACTCATGATGTTTGTTTTTCGCTCGCTAATTTGCTTCTGCTCACTAGGGTTGCTCTGATTTGCTAGATTTACTTTTGCTTGCTAGGTTTGCTTTGATGTAATTTGTTCTTGTTTGTTATTTTGGTTTTTGCTTGCTAGTTTGCTTGCTAGTAACTTGCTAGTTATCTGTATCTCATTCATTTGTTTCACTCACTAGTTTGCTTTTTCCTTGCTATGATTACTTTTGCTTTTCGTTTAGCTTTTGCTTCCAGTTTGCTTTCCCTCATGTGCCTGTTTAGTGCACCTGGTGTAGATTTTGTTTTACTCATTTGTGGTTTAAATGATTTATTTGCTCATATTTTGGGAAACAGAGCCAACTAAAATCATTACAAAATATTGCAGGTGCATACAAGAAAATGAGAGGAATGGTTTAAGCTTCTGCAGGAGTGGGTGGGAGTGGGATTAAAAAACAGTCCCATGCACACCTCTACCCACAAGACCAACATTAACTCAGAAACCAATCACAGATTTTGTGCTCCCTGGGCCCCAAACAACACCTTTATTTTAAATATAGATAGAATAGTCCAACCAGATATCATTAATAAAAATCCACAGTTGATTACAAAAAGAAATAAGTCAAAATGTAAGACATTTCTCTGTTTGTGTGTAAAAATGGTCTATCTTGACTGACCCAGCCCTTCAGAATGGACGTTCCCAGTTTGTGATTAATGGGAACTGGAAGATCAGTGTTCCAGGGGAGTATAATGTGGCTGGGACCAAACTGCTGTACCGCCGCTCTGCTGATACGTGGGAAAGCTTTGAGGTGCCTGGCCCAACACAGGAGGACTTGCACATTATGGTGAGTGTTTCCTTCTGTTGATACTATTAACAAATAAGACTACTACATGGTGGTCATTTTTGGTGGACACATTACACAGAAATGGAAGACGAAGACGAATGGAAGTGAAATTCTATTGTAATGTTATCCCCCTTCAATTCAAATCCGAATCAGGGCCTGCTGACTGTTTCCTGTTTTGTGCTTGCAGGTTCTGTCCACTGATAAGAATTCTGGGATAGAGTATGAGTACTGGCTGCCCCCTGATCTCTACGCCCTGCATCATGGAAGGCAGAATCAGTACCGGCATCAGCACACATCAAACTTCCTGCCCTGGGAACTGCCAACTACCACCACCACTACCACCACCACCACAATGAGACCTCCTGCCACCAAAGAGCCGTCATGGGGTGAAAACCAGTTACTATTATTAAACAGCCGAATATATTTCATTTATAAAGGCCAGATTCTTCGCAAAGATAATTACAAAAATCAATGAATTTTAGAAGATGATTTTTAGCTTCTGAATCTTTAGTATGCTGTAGTTGATTTGCTTAAGTGTGGGGTTATGGCCATATGGGGGGCACATGGTGATAATTGCCCCCACTTAAATTAAGTCTCACAATCTCAATCTGACCTCAAATCTCATCTCTGAACCTGTGCCCACTGTAGCCTCAGCTATCGGCCTGTTTTTGGCTGATAGGGGTGGCACTTGATGTGTTCGTCTGCTGTTGGAACCCATCTGCCTCAAGGGTCAGCATGTTGTGCTTTCTGAGATGCTTTTCTGCTCACCACGGTTGTAAAGAGTGTTTATTTGCGTTACCGTAGCCTTCTATCGACTGTAACCAATCTGGCCATTCTCCTCTGTCCTCTCTCATCAACAAGGTGTTTCCACCTGCAGATCTGACACTAACTGTTTTTTGTTTTTTTTTTTGCACCATTTTGTGTAAACTCTAGAAATCGTCAGTTTCTGAAATCCTCAAACCAGTCAGGCACCAACAACCATGCCGCAGTCAAAGTCACTTAGATCACATTTATTTCCCCATTCTGATGTTTGATGTTAACAATAACTGAGCTCTTAACCCGTATCTGTATGATTTTATGTATTGTTCTGCTTCCACATGATTGGCTGATTGGATAATTACATGAATGAGCAGTAAATGCAAGCGTGTTCTATACAAAATTTGGTGATTACACTTATTACACTCATTAAGTTACTTTGTCACGCTATGCCTTGAAACCTAGATACATCTCTAGTTGCTCATTTCCACAGAACCAGAAGTGGCATACATAATCTTTACCATACTGTTGTGATGATTAATTTAGTGTGACTGGTGACTAGATGCTGCTTTACATGCAGTACGTTTTGCACTTATGTTTACATGTGCATTAAGTTAACATGAGGCCAACCAGTGCATTTTCTCTCACGTTAGATGATTGATGATCTCTGTACAGAATGATCCTAATACATAAAAGGCGCATTCCTTTCTAAAGGGTCACGGAAATGGTTTTCAGTGTCTTCCTGACGCATATATCTGTACATACTTGCCTGACGGCACAGTGGAATGCGTGCAAGCCGCTCCCTTCTCCTCAAGCATCAGATGCATTACGTGATGTAATGCGAAGCTGAGGTTGTCTGGTGTTTGTGTCTCAAGAAGATTTATGGAGTAATTTATTAATCTAATTTTCATTAGACAATACAAAAGAGGAAATCTAAATGCCTATATCAGGTGTATACATACACAGTTTTGCGAAAAAGAAGTAGGAATTAGTCTGCTTTGTCATCTTGGTTATCTTGATTGATGGAGAATGTTTGCAGATTTATGACTTAAAGTAATTGGTCTATGTCGGGTCCTATAGGTGGACGAAAACCTCCCATGAGACCTCCCTTTCAGCAGCAGCCACTGCCTCGTCTGGAACGAGATGAGAAGAGTAACTACCTGCCCCGGACCCACAGCACAGGTCAGCACACATTAATCATCACTGCTGAACACTGTGTCTACTTCAGTTCATTCTGACTCATCACATTGTCACAGATTCAGTTTGAATTCAAAACACAGCCCTGATTTTATTACAGGTTACTGCGGTAAATGCAGGAGGGTGAAGGGGCGTGGGGAACGGCAGAGGCAGTACTGCCAGAAGGATTATGGTGAGCTAAAGACAGTGTTGGAAGCACACTGCGAAGCAAAGTATTATGTTTTTAAATTGCAACATATAAAATTAATTTTATTAATTATTTATCATTATATAATTATAATTATAACATTATACTTTCAATATAATTTCTGTAATCGCTGTAAAGCTGCTTTGTGACAATGACCATTGTTAAAAATGCTATATAAATAAAACTGAATTGAATTGGGAAAAAAACAACAGCAGCAAAACAATTATATAAAAGTAATATTCTATATAAAGTGAGAGTCTGATATGTAGTATTATTGGGATTTTTATGCTATAATTGTAAAGCAGTTCATTTTTCTGTATGATAGTTTTTTCACTTTAGAACCATATTCCCTTATACTGTTAAGTGGAAACTTACGTGAACATTTTTGTCTTCTTACTTTTCTGTTAAAGGGATACAAACTTTTGCACTCAACCAAGAGAGTGGAACAATGTCATATCAATGCTCATTAATGCAAACATAAATAGTAACCTTCCATGACATGAACAGCCTTTGGACATCCTATTTTTTTGTTGTTGACCCATATATCTTTAATAAAATCTTTTTTTACTTCGTCAGTCTTCAGAGCCAAGATCTTGGGGAAGGTCTATGTTGGCGAGGAGACACGGTACGACGTGCAAATTATCCACACGTACCGCAACCGCTTCCGTCTGGAACGCCGGGAATACCTGTGGGCCCCCAACAGGTGTGATTGCCCCGCACTGGACGAGGGCTATCAGTACGTGCTAATGGTCAGGCGTCATGTCAACCATGAACAGACACTCGATCGCATTCTGCTGGAGGAGGACAGCTACGCTCAGCTTTACCGCCCACGTGAGGACAGCCTACTGCGCCCCCTGGAGGGTCTTTGCAGTAACAGGGGACTGCGAACTCGCCAGAGAGGGTAGAGGACGTGGACTTGGACCCTGTTTTGCTGAGTTCATTGTGCACTTGTTATATTTAGTCCTGCTTCCAAAAAACACAAATGACAAGAAAAACTACCTGTCGCTGGCTTTAAAAAGTATCTGTGGATATTACAGGGACCCTTAGGAAGAAAAGAAGCCTATAAGTTCCAGAGTTATACCAAAGCTACTCACTAAATGAAGCACTTTAGGTGGATGTTATAACCTACCTTTAAAAATGCATACCAAAGAAGAACATATTTTTTGTATTATTATCAGAGTTCATGTTGCCTTACACACACACACACACACACACACACACACACATATATATATATATATATATATATATATATATATATATATATATACTATATATATATATATATACTATATATATATATACTATATATACTATATTGTCAAAAGTTTTGGGACACCCCTCCAAATCATTGAATTCATGTGTTCCAATCACTTCCATGGCCACAGGTGTATAAAATCAAGCACCTAGGCATGCAGACTGCTTCTACAAACATTTGTGAAAGAATGGGTCGCTCTCAGGAGCTCACTGAATTCAAGCGTGGTAGCGTGATAGGTTGCCACCTGTGCAATCATTCCATTCATGAAATTTCCTCACTACTAAATATTCCACGGTCAACTGTTAGTGGTATTATAACAAAGTGGAAGCAATTGGGAACAATAGCAACTCAGCCACGAAGTGGTAGGCCACGTAAAATCACAGAGCGGGGTCAGTGCATACTGAGGCGCACAGTGTGCAGAGTCAATAGCTACAGACCTCCAAACTTCGTGTGGCCTTCAGATTAGCTCAAGAACAGTGCGTAGAGAGCTTCATGGAATGGGTTTCCATGGCCGAGCAGCTGCATCCAAGCCACACATCACCAAGTGCAATGCAAAGCGTCAGATGCAGTGGTGTAAAGCAGTGGAGACGTGTCCTCTGTAGTGACGAATCACGCTTCTGTCTGGCAATCCGATGGACGAGTCTGGATTTGGTGGTTGCTTTTGGTGTGGGGTTGTTTTTCAGGAGTTGGGCTTGGCCCCTTAGTTCCAGTGAAAGGAACTCTTACTGCTTCAGCATACCAAGACATTTTGGACAATTTCATGCTCCCAACCTTGTGGGAACAGTTTGGAGCGGGCCCCTTCCTCTTCCAACATGACTGCGCACCATTGCACAAAGCAAGGTCCATAAAGACATGGATGACAGAGTCTGGTGTGGATGAACTTGACTGGCCTGCACAGAGTCCTGACCTGAACCCGATAGAACACCTTTGGGATGAATTAGAGCGGAGACTGCGAGCCAGGCCTTCTCGACCAACATCAGTGTGTGACCTCACCAATGCGCTTTTGGAAGAATGGTCAAAAATTCCCATAAACACACTCCTAAACCTTGTGGAAAGCCTTCCCAGTAGAGTTGAAGCTGTTATAGCTGCAAAGGGTGGGCCAACTCCATATTAAACCCTACGGATTAAGAATGGGATGTCGTTAATGTTTATGTGCATGTAAAGGCAGATGTCCCAAAACTTTTGGCAATATAGTGTATATGTGTGTATATATATAAAATACATACACTCACCTTTCACCTTAACACCTGCTCATTTATGCAGTTATACAATCAGCCAATCATGTAGCAGCACAATGCATAAAATCATGCAGATATAGGTCAAAAGCTTCATTTAATGTTCAAACATCAGAATGAAGAAAAAGTGTGATCTCTGTGATTTTGATCATGGCACGGTTGTTGGTACCGGAAGGGCTGGTTTGAGTATTTCAGAAACTGCTGATCTCCTGGGATTTTCACACACAACAGTCTCTAGAGTTTACACAGAATGGTAAGAAAAACAACAAACATTGAATGAGTGACAGATCTGTGGGTGGAAACATCTTGTTGATAAGAGAGGTCCAGATTGGTTCGAGCTGACAGGAAGTCTACAGTAACTGAAGTAATCACTCTTTACAACCGTGGTGAGCAGAAAGGCATCTCAGCATACACAACACATGAAACCTTGAGGTGGATGGGCTAAAACAGCAGAAGCCCACATTGGGTTCCACCCCTGTCAGCCAAGAACAGGAATCTGAGACCATGAGACACAGACTCACCAAAACTGGACAGCTGAAGATTAGGAAAAAAATCACCTGGTCTTTTTCCCATCTTCAACAATCCAGTTTTGGTGAGTCTGTGTCCAGACTGTGAAATTATGTGAAAATTAGCTGAAGCTGTATCTGCATGATTTTATGCATTATGCACCTGCATAAATAAGCAGGTGTTCAGGTGAATGGTGAGTGCGTGTGTATGTATGTGTGTATGTGTGTGTGTGTGTGTATGTGTGTATATATGTATATATATATATATATATATATATATATATATATATATATATATATATGTAATGGGGCATAAAATGTATCTCATTTCTCTCTGCTGTTGTTGTTTTTCTACAATTATTGTTTTTTATTATATTTATAATAATATTGTATGTAGAAATTATACCTACATGTATGTGTTTGCTTTTGATATATATTTTACTATCAGTGTATTTGTTGCCAGTGATGCAAAAAGTTTATTGAATACCTCAAGCAGAAGACTGACTTGATTGTTATCAGATTGCTTCACTGAGATGATCCGTTGAAGAGACTGAAACATTTCAGGAGGATCTCCGTAACGATCAGAAGACATGGATAATGATGCTTTCCTGAAACTCGACTTAAATCTCTTCCACTGTATAATCAAAGTCACTGATATATTTGATAATAGTTTTCTTAGATCATCATTTATATTATTTATCCAGAATGCAGTCCACAATGCACATGTTCCACACACTCCACTAACTAAACTGACAGTGTGTTTAATTAATAGAAAAACTAATGCCTGAATGTGCATCCATTTAAATGAAACATGCGGGACACAGCATAGTTCAATAAAAACTTGCCATGAGACAGCGGGGAACTGAAGAAACAGCATTTGTGTCTTTTTTTCTGCTTATCAACGAGTATCACTAGCATAACACTTTGCTCTGCAACCACAATATATAGTAGAAGTGTGCAAGATATAGCAGAAGTAAGTAGAAGTGTGCTTCTCTGTAGAGTTTACCTAAACACCAAATACAACCTGCACCGGCTTAAGGCCAAACGTAGGGGATCCAGTCCAGATCAACATAACAGAGTGGGCCGGGTGTCTTTTTGCCCAACAGCCCAATCTGTTTTATAGATATGTGCTAAAACGTGTTTAAAACCGGCCTAGGTCTACAGAGAATATTGTTACGCCTGGCCCTAAGTTGGGGCAATAGTCTAATTGCTATTTTTAATATCTGGCACAAATGTGGCACAGACCCAGTTCAGAAGAGGTTCAACCTCACATATATACTGACCTCACTGCGAAATCCTACATATAAAACCATATCATTTTTCCAAATGAATGTTCATAATGCAGAATTATGCTTTCAGTACAGTATTTAGGAGCAAACTACTCCTACTATTCATCACTACTCTCGTCCTTAGCTGAATAGTCATGAGCTGCTCCTCATGGCACTCATAAGCAGGGCAAAGGTAAACACTCTTTACTAAAGGGTGTTTCTTGGTTTCTTTGGCATGCAACACCTCCTGGAAAATGATGATTTCAGGCCCTTATCCCTTTCTCTAATTACAACCCCTCCCCCAAGTACATCTTAGGGCTGTAATTGAACAGTAATTGCATTTCAGTGTGGCATAACTACAACACACAGATGAAAGCGAAGTGCAATGCAACGGGGAATTACGTTCAGCTTTTACTTCTTAAAAACAGCGATCCCCTTCTGATTGTTTTTCACTGAAGAGATGAAGTGAGATAAATGCAATGCAATGAAGGTTCTGCTTTTCTGGTGTGGCATGTTGCCCTTTTCATGTCACTAATGGAAAACATGACAGATTCCCGCTGGCATGAATTCTCCATATTTTACGACCACCTCCCTGGTCTGAAGTAAGGTTAAAGCATCTAATGACATGTTTGTACATGTCTTCATTGGTAACTTGGAAGGCAACTGGGTTCTTACATACAGCTCATGTGCCCAGTATGCGTCTTGACTCTGTTGACAAGAGTGTTCAGTGTAATCAACAACAGCTTGACATGAAATTGGCACTAATCTGTATCATGGATGTGACTGGAAGGATTATTTCATGAATGCCATGGTCATCTGGCCCAAACATGGTGGCGGTGCAAAAAACAAATGCAGCAAAACATATGGGCTCCTTTTTTAAGCACATCTAATGGAGCCAGACTGAAACTCTTGGTAAAATAGAATCTGAGTATCTGTGGCACGTGGCATGTGTTTTCATGAAAAAAACAAACAAACAAAAAACAGTGTGAATTGACATTTAGAAGGAGAGCAAACATATTTGGAAAATTATTCAGAAGGGCTACACAAGTAAATGACAGTTTAAGCATTTTACAAGGAGTTTACAAGTACTACTTTTTTCCTATAAAGGCACTTCCCCTTCCCTTTTCCATGAATAACTGCACAGAAACAGCTTATTATGTGAGGTTTGTTAGAAATATATTTACAAAAATAGCTTGTTTTTCCTTGACAGTGACCTAAAATGCTCCGAGTTAAGTTAATTAGGGGTAGGTTGGTCTAGTAAAATTATTACAGTTCAAAGCTTTCATTCACACTACAGCCAGGAACCGGATGGACCCATCCCCTGCAGCATATGGCTTCCTTATGTGCCAGCAACAGATCACTGAGCAACAGCAATGACAAGTAACAGGACGGCTCATAATTCACATAAATAGTTACTGACATTTTTAAAATAAAACTCTACATAAAATTCTTTTGAACAGATCTAATCCAGTTATCGTCTGATCTAATTTCTTCTAAACAGCAGTCCGCTAGAGGAGGTGTCTAAAGCTGACATTATTCCTATCTGAAAAAGGGACAGCTATCTTGTTCACCTTTGTAATCCTTTTGGCAATATTGGCGACTGCTCGGTCGTCTTAAACGTAAACATATAGATTGTTCCAGCCTCATCTTTATGCTTCTCTGCTTATGAAGCATCAGAATACTTGTAGTAAAATCTCTTCCTCGGTGCTCAGAGTCCTGGACTCGCCCATTTCTTGATAAGATAAGGGCTCTTTCTCAGCTGCACCCTGCGACACCGTGGCATCTGAGAAAAGGTCACACGCTGACGCTCACGTGGCACTGGGAAGCCATTCGTCTTTTGATTCGTGAGCGTTGTGGCTGTTTGGGATCAGGGCGGCAGCGGCACAGTGGGCCCAAGAGGAGCCACAGGTAAAGCAGAACGCAGGCCCAGCATGAGGAGAGCTTCACATAGAAGGTGGAGTAGCTGCCATGGGTGAAAGTGGTCTCCAACACTGCTGTCTCATAGCTACAAGAGGAGGTGAAGTGTAAAGTAAATAGATCTAGTATGCTAACGTTCATTCAGGTGTAACAACAATCACAACTCCTTCCCTCTCTGAGCCAGATCAGTGATGTTAAGCTCCTTATAACTGACCTGAACCAATTGGTGAGGGTCATCATGACATACAGGGAAGCTAGGAAGAAGACAAAATGGAAGAAGAAGTAGCTGTAGACCACACGGTGACTCTCGTTATGGATCACTTTCTGGCACCCTTTGCTCTCCTCGTCAATTACAAACTCTTCCTTCGCTGAAAGAGCGAATTAGTCCATAGTAATTAATAGACCTCTATTTTATTATCAAGCAGTGATTGTGAAGGGTGCGATTCAGTTCTGTTCTTACCCTCCTCTTGTTCGGGGCAGCAGAAACAACATGTGGCTTTCTGGAATTTCAGACAACATTGTGAGACCATTGTATTATAAGGTTGTCGGTGAAAACATAATGGCAGATACAAGCGAGAATTAGTCAAGAATGAGATACTAGAGACGAGAAGGTATGAAAAATAACAATAACAGAGTAACACTTTATTTTAGAGTCCCATATATTTAATATATTAACCAAGTAAACGTGTAAGTGTGTGGTGCACACTCCAAGATACAGAGCAATTATTTTGATAAACAAGGTGGTGAGTATCAAGACAGTTTAACTACAGTATACAGAAATGCTGGACAAGTTCTAGCTATTAAAGAGGTAACTATTCAGTACAAATACCATAAACCATGGTGTAAACCTGACCACCTGTTTATGCCAAATCAAGGGCAGAACACAATGACACTATCTGTATCTGTTTACTGCTTCAAATATCTCTGAATCTGATTTTTTAAATATTAAATATAAACCCTACCACTGTCCTCCAAACTGGAACACTCTGGGAAAAAGCCAGAGGTATAGGCTGCGCCAGCACAGGCTGTCAATTCTGACTCTGACAGTTCCTCAACCTCAGCTACATCACTCAAGAGAGACTGTTTTAATTTAACTCACTTGCACAGTTATTATTTTTCTTTGCACATGTCTATGATAGTTGGTTGTATTTTATGTAATGTAATTTGTAATTTTCTGTCATTTTATGTTTTAGTATGTAATTTAAACTGCCATGACCCTGAACAGCCATCCAGGTCTTTATTTGAGCTTCATATCTAACCCCTCTGCAAGTTCTTTGTTGCGTCATCCAAAGCACATCTCTAGTCTCAAGCAGATGCACTGTGAACCTTTCTAGCAAGCTTTCTGGAAACAAATAGTGTACTTCCTATTTGTATCTGCATTTGTTTTTATCTGGTTAGAACACTATCTGTTCAGTTCTGTTCCATCCCTACTCCAGATAATGTGCATTTCTTTATAATACCTACACTGCCCTCCAAAAGTTTGGAAACGCCTGAACAAAATAGGGTTTTTGGGCAATATCAGCATAAATCCTCTTTAGTTAGTGACCATTTTGCATTGATAATAAGGGACAACACTAGGCATCCGAGCAGTCAGTTTATTCAAACATTGACTTGATATATTACTCCAAGCCTCCTGGAGGATTGCCCAAAGATG
>CM040999.1:9970409-10021775 GCA_022985145.1 Pangasius djambal | reverse complement strand
GTGTTTCTGGTACTGTGATTTTGTGTAAGTGTGTTACTGGTACTGTGATTTTGTGTAAGTGTGTTACTGGTACTGTGATTTTGTGTAAGAGTGTTTCTGGTACTGTGATTTTGTGTAAGTATGTTACTGGTACTGTGATTTTGTGTGTGTGTGTTATTGATACTGTTAAAAAACAATAAAAGGCCTCTGTGATCACTGAAGAAATTCCTTCTGATTGATTTGTCATGTTACTGACCCGTTGTGGATGAGAGCTCTGAAATCCTGGCTGGACTTCACATCCACAAGAAGAAGGGCCATCATCAGGTAGAAGCAAGCTGTGCCAAAGCAGACCCTATAGACTGCAGAGTATCCGACCAGCATCTCACAGCTTCCTCCACCATGGGCCTCATCACAAACCACATTAAAGAAAGGCACCTAAAGGGGATGAACAATAGTAGCTATGTGAAATGAGGTTTCAGTGTTATCCGTTGTGTGCACCATGACTGAATGTCTTAAGGCTGTGCTAATGCCAGTTTGAACCTTAAACATCAATGGATTTAGAAAGCAATGGAAGACAAGGGATATTAAAACTACCCACATTTTCTCTCACGGCCTCAGAGACAGTACGAGACAGCATGAGGCATGACACGGTGCAGGCCAGGATGTGGAACAGAGTGTACATCAAACGGGTGCTGGTGGAGGATTTGATGGGTGGACAGAAGGAGCAGCATAGCGAGCATGGAGCGGGACCACAGCAGCAACATATCTGTAGGGAAGAAGGAGACAAAAATTGATTTCCGCAGATGTTTATAGAGTTAATAGATGTTCTGAAGGACATGTCTGACTTCTTTTTCCTGGCTGATGCTGCTAGCATTGGGAGCATGCTTGCCCGAGACTTTTCAAACTGTACAAAATAGAACCAGTACTTGGTTTTGGTTTCATTTATGGTCACATGTTGTGTGTTTTTGGCATATAGTCTACGTAAGGAATAAAGCGTTAAAATAATCAAGTGACCCTGACATTAATAACAGGATGTCCTGAAGTGTATATTCCTCTTAAAAGCACAGCAATTCACACACAAATGCAGTTTTAATTCATTAAAGAACAACGTTGTACTGTTTATTCATTTATAGCATAACACTGGCGAAACAAGTTAATAACTTTTATTATAGCAGCTATAAACAGTCAGCCTCTGTTTTTTCTCTCTCAGAATTATTAAAACAAACAGAAAAAAAATTCAAAATTGTGATTTTCCTGTCAGAAAACTTAAAGATATAGCTCAACCACTGGCTGTTATAAAGCTCTGACACTGGAGACTCCTTCAGATAAAACGTCATCATATCCACAATTATGTGTGTTAAAATATATATGTTTTAAAAATCTGTTTATGTGGAGTGTCTGCCATTCAAGTCAAAGTATATGTTGTTACTATGGAAACAAGCACATTAATATAAACATTACACCTGCTGACCAATGAGAATCAAGCATTCAACAGAGTAGAAGAATTTATAATAAAGGGGGAAACGTCATTAGACATGCGATAGCTGTATTTCGTGTTGCTGTCACTATGGTTACCATGCGAGTAAAGTATTTTTTAGAATACTTTTATACTTATCATACAATTTTTTTACTTGGTGTATATAAAGCTGAGCTCTGAGGGTATTCCGACTTTTCTTATACATAGTGGAGCAGAGAGTGATTTGCTGCATGCTGTGTCTAAAGTCCCTAAAGCTGCATACAGGTTTTCTGGCCCAATTTAACAGCCATAGCCAGAGACGAAATAAAACCTTTGTGAAGCTGCTGAAGTTATGTACAAGACCACATGTCGAGAGCTGTTTAGTTCACGGTTGTGCCACTGTTTGGGATGAAGAATACTACAGCTTTTTTTTCAGAGGTTAATCAAAACTGTCCTAGCTGACCTGAAAGGGTAGTCATGCTTGATGGTGTTACGGTCTACTGTGTACAGTATATTGACTACAGTGTGGTCACATTGTACTTAACAACCCTGGAGTGCTTTTCATTCCCAGGTTCGTCTGTTGTATGAAGAGAGAGACACCAGAGAGAAAGTTGCTACATGTATATTTAATTGTTTTGGGAGGATAAATGTTCAATATTATCAGGTCTACAGATTATAACCTACATTTAGCTGTGTGTGTGTCTGTGTGTGTGAGTTTACAGTGAGGGCAGGGCTGCTCAGATTGGGACTAATCCATACAGCTCAGGGCATCTGGATTTTTCTAATGGATATAGACTGGTACGTTGCACAGAGGTCAAACTGATTTCATCCTCAACTCTACTGTTTAGGCTAGAGCTAGATCAATTCACTTTGTGACCAGACATTTCCTCATATTAATAAATGCACATATTTGATTTGCCTATTCCTGAACATATTGTGGTTTTGAAAGAATCTTACAGATTAAAAGGATTAATCACAAGAAACACATTGTGCAGATTTCTACATGAATGAACAGTACTTTCAATCATAGAAGCAATTATGGCATATATGATAAACCATATACAATATCAAAAGCATTCCGTCTAGTCGATATGACTGGAACAATACAGAATTCAGTCATGTTCACTGAAATTGTGTTTCATCAAACATCAGATAGGAAAAAAATCCCTGAAACCCCTAAAACCTTCACACAATGTTGCTTACTACAGGAAACACATCAAAATCTCCTGCTTTAAGGAACTTTAATATTTGCTCAAAAATCTTGATTAATGTATGAATGATGAGTTTGCGTATCAATCCCCACTTCAGTAAAAGCATTAGGAGTTTCTCAAACAATGTGTTAATTGTTGGTTTGACTGAGCACTAAACAGTGGGGTGAATGTCTACAGAAATAGTAGCAGATGGAAGGATGAGGATGAGACATGAGACATGAGGATGAGAAACTTTCATTCCGTTTGAAATTACTTGTATCATCTTGTATCTAGAGGCATAGCCAGACTGTTTACACTGGGGTATCCATGTTAGACCCAATGACTTTATTGGGGTGGCAATCTAGGGTGGTTCAAAATACTAATCCACACCCGCAGAAATGAGGCTGCCCCTATCTGGGTATGGCCTGAGTGGGATCCTCATCAGACATAAAAGACATACACCCAAGCAACCTTTGTTCGTCATCTAGTAAGCTACAAAAAAGTAATAGCTAACATAACATTGACTACATCTTATGAAGTCTATTAACGTTATGGAGTCAATATCATTAGCTAACAGTAGCTAATAAGGAACTGAAGAAATCTAATGTTGTGCCTTCACATATTGAATATACCTCTAAATAATGTAGTCAGTGGGGCAGGGGATAGTTTCTTTCTGTGTTAGAGAGCTAAATTTACTTGTTTCTGCGTGATGTTACACTTGTTCAAAGTCCTCCCTGTTCCTCCCTGTTCAACATTCACAGCTGAAAGTTTTTCCCTATACGTTTTGCATCATATACCACAGGTGGCTGCAATGATAATGTCTTACTGGAGGGGCCATGCTTCAAGCTATGGTGGCATTGGCCACGACTTAGCTATGCTTACATCTAGACATCATCTCCACTATGATGGTCATATAGACACAAAGCATGCTGTATTTCCAGAACACTATATTTCTTCACCAAGTTTAGTCCATAGATAACTAACAACAGCCACAGATAACAGACAAATTCTCCCGCTCTGCAATTTATTTTATTTATTTATTATTATTATTTAACCTTCAAAACATTAATCCATCATGCCTAAATGAGCATCAACAATAAAAGTCCTCATTAAGCTAATATTTATAGATGTCACTGTATGGTCCATACACAATAAAACTATTTACCTTTTATCTATTTTACGTTCATCTTACCTAAAATCCATACCTAAACTCATGCATGCAAACCATACAAATGGTTCCCAATATTTTTAAGACCTGTAAGATATATATGATTATATATACAATTGCTTTATCAGCATAAGTACATGCTTTGAATCGTTACACTGATCTACCACAGACAGGAGGGGAAGAGACAGATATCCAGGACTGATATCCTCATCCTCTTAACTTACTCTGACTTTTTCCACAAAGCACCTTTATTTTATCCACAAACAGCAAAGTCACTGCAATGTTCCACCAAATTAGCCAGGCCTGACTTGCAATATGGCCTAAGATGGCTTTATCTGATATATGAGTGATTAATAACTGCACACTGTAATGGAAAATATGGATTTACTGTCTTCCTCAAAAGCTGAGCCAGTATCGAGCTTTTCAGGTCAAAAATGCAACCATGCGAGGTTAATAGGTTCAGACACTGGAATGGAAACACTATAGAGTCCACAGGAAGAGATACAACTGAACATCAAGCTATGTGAGGACATTCAATACCCAACAAATGCTTTTACATTGGCCCATTGAACACATGTCGCATACCAAACGTGAGAGCTAAAGCGCTTAAGCAAGTAGTTTGACCGTAAACAGAGATGGTGTTTAATGTGTTGTTTCCAGTGAAAGCTCTGAGGGTTTCTCTGGCATGATTTTTGATACTGATGATAGCTGAAGTATATCTTTGACTGTTTTAAGTCAAGCACACACAAAAAAACCATCTACACCTACAGCTGAGTATTTGTATACCATTTGTATACCATTCGCACAAAACAATAAAAGCTGCCATATTCCTTGACCAGTATTTATCCAGTCCTCTTACCATATCAGTTATCAGTCATTCTCTATCTTCTCCGAAGTGCTATTATAAACCATATACCTCAAGGTTTGATGCATTGTGTTTGACCTGTGCAATGGTCAAAGGTTTACCACTTTTGCATGGTGGATGCTATTAACATTAACATATTAACATGTTAAATGAAATCCACTCTTTACTTTGGCCTTTGTTTTTTTTCTGCAGAAAAACTAAAATGACTTTCTTCCAACTCCTACACTGTGTGCAGCAAAATGCCCTTAATAATTCTACATTTGAAAGAAAATGTATATCAAAAACAGATGAAACAGAGTTAATAAACAGATGAAAACAGAGTTAATAAGCTAGATATTATGCTATTTATCTTCTTTTGCTTACAGCATTGCTTTAAATACAATTAAATCAAGTTAAAACTGCTAGTGATGAACTACTCAAGAATTCAGCACTAGTGGCTTGATGAGAATTTCTATGCATTTGTGCATTGGTATGTAGAAAGAAGAATTTATACAGGCACCTGTCTCAAAGAAGACTCAAATAACTTCGCTAAGAACAGCCTTCTCGCTATATCGTCAGCTTTGCATTCAAATCTCTCTCACCTGGTAGGCCACCATGTTGAGGAAGTAGTTGTAGACACCTTTGCGGGTTATCACCTGAGCAGTCGACATGCCTACTTACGTGATCAACTCTACCAAAACCTAATCAAAGAATTCCAAAGACCAGTTGGTGATGTTTGAAAATCTGATAATTTAAGTGAGTACGGAGAGGTCTAGAAGATTCCCCAGACTTCTTCTTAAGGATCCTGTTAACTTCTCCCAAGAGTCAGCATTGGTTCTCAGGGCACACAAGATCCCCCGCTGTGCACGCATTCATCCTTCTAAGCATAGTGAACCCGAAATGAACAGTATCCTGTCAACTGGCCGATGGCAGTAAACGGTGCCAGTAGAGTGAGTGATCGAGGCTGGATGCCCGATAGCCTGCTTTCTCTTTACCCGGAGAGATTAGAGAGGAGGGGAGACTGTTACATGGGTTAGTCCATCTGTCTTGCCCTTCCCCCAGGCAGCACCACAGCATGGATGCAAAAAAACATCTGATTGGTGCAGAAGCTTAAATCAGTTCATGGCAAATAATGCAATTAATTGCAATGCTGTAACTGTAGTGTGCTCTTGTGGATGCCTTTATGGTTCCTTTCCTAGTTAAGAGACACCCAGAGTTTCCCTATTCTGTGAGCTGTGATGGAAGCTACATACATAATCCAATCATTAGACCTTGACCCAGAAAGGCAGACAAGAAGAAAGGCAGACAGAGAACTCATATTCCTCTTTATAAAGTGCTTCCAATACCAGGAGAATGAGGAATTTCATTAAGAACTTCTTAAAGGTACAGTCTATGTAAATGAGCATTATGAAAAATGTACTAGATGTTAGTGTTATACAATGCACTGAGTTAACCTAAATGTATACAAATCATGATGAAAAAAAATCATGAAATCTATAATTAGTGCATGATTCTTATGCAGAAGATAATCATATGTTATATATGTATTGTATATTTCGTATGTTCTGGCGTATTTATTATTTGGACAGAGCACTGATTTAATAAGCAACCAACACACTGGCAGTTCCAGCAAGCCCTGTCTCAAACACTGCTTAGCATCATATCATGTGAGATGACGCTGCTGTGCAACTCATTATGACACAGGAACAGGTTTCACTTTACTGTCAATGTTACGGAATTATAACTTAGAAACAGTTCTACTTTTCACGTCTTAATTTGTAGGCGTGAATGTCTAAAGCACCAAGTAGACAGTAGACAAGTAAAATTGTAACTTCTCTTCAAAATAGCAGGAAAATGTTCCTGTTTAACTGAAGGCCACTAATCCATGGTTGGATACATCAGACTGCAAGTAATTTCTCTAAACCAATTAGTGTATGTTAAAGTAAACAGGTCATACACACAACAGGCCTCTATTCTCTCACACACTGAAAACATCAGATGGCCAACGGACCTCGCTGATAATTGGGGGCCTTGTGAGAGAAGGGGCAACTAACCACCCTGTGAAAAGCATGATTTTCAGCATACAACTCAAAGCACTGCAGGAAATATTTCATTTACAATTTCTCATTGAGCTAGATTACAGCAACTCTGAATTGAAAATGTAACAGAAAGACACTGATCAATGATAAAAGATCCACATATGTTGGGACAGGTTTTCATAAATCAGGAATTTATAAATCGATGGATCTAAAGCTCAAAGCTCAGAATCTGCTCCATGTTTTCAAAAAGATGCATCATGTGAATGTTATCTAAAGACCATTTGAAAGACAGAAAAAAAAAATGCTATGAGAACACATTCAGGTCATGTGTCTATATTTAGAGATCCAAGTTACACTGAAAAATAAACTACACATGCACAAGTCTAAATAATTTCCAATCTGCATTATTCTCTTACTTGGGCCCAGCAACAGCGCCAACACATCATTGTCAGTAATCCAACTGCCAGGAGGAGCTCCAGATCCACAGATCAATCATACAGTAGGATAAAGATGCCGGTGATGATGGAGTAACGGCACCTGTCAAACTCCCTAATCATTCCTCAAGTGCCACAGGTCAGGATAAGCACTTAGACCGGAGCGTAGATGTTGTCTTTAAAGTTAGAAAGCTTTCCTTTTTGTTAAGCTGATTACGGTTAAGTTGTAGGATTGGTTTGGCAGGCAGGAGGAGGGAACAGGTAACAGGTGAAGTTTTTGTAAACATCAGGAAATTTAATTAAATTCTACTGTATTTATATAGTGCTTTTAACAATGGACACTGTCACAAAGCAGCTTTACAGAAATCCATATACAGATATAGATTTAGATCACTAATGAACAAACCATGAACAAGACTCGGAAGAGAACTCAAACTCTTCTGGGTGACACCGGATAGAGTGATTATAATTTATTACTCTTCCACAGCTGTCAGTCAGTACTGAATATGTTGAAAGGATTTTCAGTACAAGCATTAGAGTCTTTTTTTTTTTTTTATTTCACTGAGTTTTTAGCTTTAAATCTATTGTAACCAAGTAAAGTTATCAGCTGTATAATAGATGAGATTTGTAATTCAGTAAGTGCAATCTTTGGGCTATCCCAGTGAGACCATGAAAAATTCCATCCTTAATCCAGTGAGTGACATCAGGACTGGCTAAAACATTACAAAAAAAAAAAAAAAAAAAGATACAACAAACAAAATGTAAATAATATCATGTAATGTGGCTATTATTTGCTCCAGTATAGTATCCTATGTATTTCAACAAACAGCATCTGTGCCAGATGTATATTATTAATTGGAACCCAGTGGCTACTGTTTAGATTATTGTTACTGTTTAGTTATTAATTCAACATTTTAATTTAAACTCTAATGATAAATAATTTAGAAATATTTTGTTGTAGTGAGGTGGCAAATTTAAATCATATAATGAAACAGAAAAAAGTTAAATATAAAAAATATGATGAGAGGGTTAAAAGCTTATAATAATATAATGTAATATTATATTATTATTATTATTATTATTATTATTATTATTGTTTAATTATATATTGTTCTGTATAACAAGTATTAATTAATTCATTATTTTATGGAGAGTTATTGTTTTTCTTTTTTTTTTCTTTCCTTTCTTTTTGTTTTGTTTTGTTTTTTTCTCACTAGAAACGGAAGTAGGTACGTCACTCGCCTCGCGTGTGTTACCTTGATTTGTTCTCTTCCGTTTGTTCCGGATGCGGATGGACGCGAACATGGCGGCTGAGGGAGATGTGGATCTGGACCTGGAGGCGGAGGAGAATTGCACCGGGAAGCCGACGGAAAAACCACGGAAGCACGACAGCGGGGCTGCTGATTTAGAAAGAGTCACCGATTATGCAGAAGAGAAAGAAATCTCAAGTTCTGACTTGGAAACGGTGAGTGGAGTTTCAGTAGAGGCTAACAAAGATTGCTGAGCTAGCCGTGTTAGCTAACCATGTGCGGAGAAAAGCAGCATGTCCTGTGTGTTTTAATAAGGAGATGACACTGTATGAGCTAAAAGATTTTATTTTCACGCAGTTGTTTAATATGTGAGAGAGAAAGTGCTAGTTATGATTTTCTTGTGCTTCCCATTAGCGCCGGATCTTAGCGAGGAGGAATGGACCATGCTAACTGTTAGCATGCGTGTTGAGTAACGCTGTAATCACACCTGCTTAGTGAATGGCTGAATCCTAAATGACTGCCTAGTGCACTTACACTGCACATGTGGAGAACTACTTCTTACCCTATGTAGTGCACTAATGTAGGGCGGAGCAGCGTTTTATACAGTGTCAAATAGTAGTACATGAGTGAGAAACGGTACAGGGAAATGACTCGAGTAAAAGTTAAAGTAATGCATGAAAAACTTGTAGACTTTTAAAAATAGCTAATATGCACTATAATAATAATAATAATAATAATAATAATAATATTAGTAATAATAATGGGAGCTTAAGAGGGAAACAAATCCAAGCATTCATCCTGATAGAGATGAGAATAGAGAGATGAATATCTGAAGTACTCTGGCAGATAATAATAATTATTGTTGTTGTTGTTGTTGTTAATAATAATAATAATAATAATAATAATAATATTTAATCTGTCAGAGTATTTAAGATATTCATCTCTCTATTCTCATCTCTATCAGGATGAATGCTTGGATTTGTTTCTCTCTCTAATGCTGCCATTAAATAAACTCCAGATCTATTACAACCTATTAATCACGGCTGAAATTTGTAACACTATACTGTATGTGCCACAGCTCGTATATAATTTATGTATTCATACTTTTCATCACAGTGTCAGGTTGTTTAATATGCAGTGTTAGTCACGTGACCAGCTGTCAGTTAACTTCGCTTGTGGGCGGAGCCACTTGAGCTTCGCCTCTGTTTGTAGTTACTGTGAACCAAAATGGCTTCATGTCTAGTGGCTGGAACTTAAAAAAAGAAAAACGTTCAGTCAAGACTTGATTTAGTTTTAATGTCAGAACAGTAGTGCAGTGTAACTACAGTCATTTTAAACCTTAAACAAGCATTTTTTTTTCTTATGTATGAAGTATGAGATCTGTGTTTTCCCAACAAATAGGAAAATATGAGTAAAACTCACATCATGTGTTTGTGCTCATTTGTTTTTTAAGATCATCCGTCCAACTGCTTTATCCTTGTCAGGGTTGTAGTGGATACAGATCCCGGGAATACACCATGGTATAGAAGCCAGTTCATCCCGGGGCTCTATATATACACACACACACTCACACACTCTCTCTCTCTCTCTCTCTCAGCTAGGGGAAATTTAGTGTAGCCAGTCCACCTACTAGTGTGTTTGGGAGGAACCCAGAGAACCCTGGTTTGGTTAGATTGTCGATTGGAGTAGGGTTTATTTGTACTGTGCCGTCACTGTAGGTCATACAGCAGGTATAACATCTCAAAAACCAAACCAGCACAAACACATGGTATACACATGGTTTGTTCAGTTTTTCAGATGGGGTTCCAACTTCACAGATATTACTAAGCCAATATCACCTAAAGCAGCTGTATTTGATGCCCCATGTCCAGTCTGCTGTAGTGAACTGCTGTGTGGGTTCTGTAGTTCTATGCTAATTTACCTCATTGTATATTTCATCTGCTTGTGTGTTTGAAGGCCATGTCCGTGATTGGCGACAGGAGATCCAGAGAACAGAAGGCAAAACAGGAAAGGTGAGGAGATACCGTTATGTGCTATTTTTTACATTTATTATGTAAAAAAACGGAGCTTCTCTTCATCTCTGCCTGCCCCTCCATCAACCACAACCTCACCGTACAGCTAGTGTAACCACACTCAAGCCAACCAGGACAGCCAGAAACCATGGGGTGACTTTCGATGACCACATTTCAACAACTACACAATCCTGTAGGTTCATTTTGTATAACATCAAGAAAATCAGACCCTATTTCACCAATCATGCCACAGAGCTACTAGTCCAGGCTCTTGTTATCTCAAAACTAGACTACTGCAAAGCACTACTGCGCTGGTCTCCCTGCAAATCATCTGAAGGGGTTTCCTTCAAACCCCTTCAGATGATTCAGAATGCAGCAGCATCCCTTGTTTTCAACCAGTGCAAAAACAACCCACATCACACCCCTCTTCATCTCCCCCCACTGGCCTCCTGTAGCTGCCTGCATCAAATTCAAGGCCTTGATGCTCACGTACAAGACCTTGTCTGGAACAGCACCCCTTACCTCAACACTCTCCTTGAGGTTTGTTCCCTCTCGCAACCTGCGATCAGCTAACCACCGACGCCTGGCAGTGCCCTTTCCAGAGCCTTCAAACTGACTGCCCCTCAGTGGTGGAATGAACTTCCAACCTCAAACCTCTAGCACTCAATTAAAAATCTTGTATAGTAGCATTACTTGTATTGTTCTCTGCTTGATGTATCGCTTTGCTTGTATTTCGTCTCTGGTAAGTCGCTTTGGATAAAAGCGACTGCTAAATAAATAAATGTAAATGTATTTATTATATAGTCATGGCTAAATGCATTATTTGCATGTTGTCCACAGAGAAAAAGAACTGGCCAAAGTTACAATTAAGAAGGAGGACGTAGAGCTCATTGTAAGTATAACGTGAGTTAACACGTCCACAAAGCTGCTGTATGATCAGCACTTGCTGCCCCTGCTGAAACCTGGTACTGTTCTTGATCCACAGATGGCTGAGATGGAGATCCCACGTGGCGTGGCCGAGCGCAGTTTGAGGGAACACATGGGGAACGTTGTGGAGGCTTTGATTGCACTGACCAACTGAACTGTTAAGACCCAGCTGTGACCGGTAGCATGGGCATCGGAGTGCCTCTTTCTCAGCAGTGACTCGGCTGCACACTGAAATCTATTCTCTGTAATAAAACATCGTTCCTGTTCACCAATGCAGTTCAGCCATGTCCACCTCTCAGCTTTTGTAAAGACTTCCTTAATTTTAGTAAATGTTTTTTGTACAAATATTCAATGTGTGAATAAGACCAAGGCATGTCTTGGAATTAATCTTCCTGTTATAGTAATTTATTCACAATTACATCTAAGATTTTTACAAAGGTCTGAGCAGAACAAAATTCTGTAAAGGAATCCATCAGATGTACAAAAGTAAAATGCAATAAACCAAGATTTGTTGCCACACTGTAACAACTTTCATCTGCACTGTTACATAAACACAGCAGGGGATGTGGGTGGAAAATAAAGTGTAAAAACAGTCATTATTTCAGCTGCATCTGAACTTGTATACGTCCAGAATGTAGTTCATGTCTTCCTCTTCTGCACTGTCGGCCGGTCAAACACGTCTCTCACACCCCCTGCCTTCTGTTTGAAGAACTTGCTGTTCTGTGCGCTCTCCTGAGCCCAAGGGGAGTCAAACGAGGTGGTGTCCTGATCCACCAGATGTGTGTACTTAGTGCGTCCTGAGCGGCCGAAGTTCTTGACCTGAAATAGCGAGAGAAGATATAGTTAGTTCCTTATTATTATAGAATTGGAATTTACTCAGATCAGCTCCAGCAGTCAGATTTGGGATTATACATACAAACGTCCTTACACTTCAGCAGATACGCCGCAAATACTCAGTGTTAATTTTCTCATTTTCTCCAAATTTTATTGCCATTGCCCATTCCCACCCACTTACATGTTCTCCCCATCACAGGACAGCTACCGGCTAGAGAGGGTGAGGGCGCAAACATGCTTACTCAAGATAGCTGAAAAAGCTGAGATAGCCCTCGCTGCAAAACCAAAAGTCCAGGGAGTGGAGTTGAATCTGATCCAACTCCTCCTACAAGCCTAACTCCTAACACACACACACAACGCTGTACAATGCAAAACAACACTTTTACCACTTAACCAGCCTGAAACATACTTGTTTACATCCCCTGGACTTTTGTCTGGACCCCACCCAGGTGGGAGGAGCTGGATCATCTCAGACTCCACCCCATGGACTTTCTGTTCTGCAGTGAGGGGCACTTGGACCATCTTTTCAAACTGCTGCTCATGCTGCTGTCACAAGGCAGCCTGGAACACTCGATGGAAAGTTTTAACTGCCGTCTTCCATACGCATGAGCTCACAAATTGGTTCGTGTCACTCTGACTGATAGGGGGTCTATAATTTTGTTCTTAGGGTGCTTTCACATGTGCAGCGTTTAAGCAGGACAGAACGCAGCACATCTTTGGATTGGGTGTGAACTGAAACGGCTGTCTGAGCGAGGCGGTCTTGGTACAGCTCTAAGTGAACTATCGTGGTTAGATTGCAATGAGAAAAATATTCTACTTTTAAATCAACCCAGCTGCAGTAAATGAACCAAACATGCAGTGGATTTTGGGTTGGTGGCAGAATTTAAAGATGCGAACCGGACCCAAGGACAGCTATGTGATGTGTTTTGGACCAACAAACAAAAAGAGAAATCACACTGGATGTGGCACATTAAATACTTTGAGCGTTGTTATTTCTACAATTTTCTAAGCTCTGTACTTGGGAGATTTTTCTGATTTCTGCATACATTTTGCAAACACTGGCTTACTCTTACCTCGTTACATTTCAGACCAATGAATGAAAGTTTTGAGAGTACGTTTTCATCCCTACACTCTTTTTTTTTTTTTTTTTGTTTGTCTGTTTTTGGATTTGTTTAATTATGTACAGTGTGAATCCAAACCAAACAGCAAATGAATCCAAAATATCAATGATTAAGAAAACAGACTAATAGGTCTGAAAGCTTCCTAATAAGAACCTTACTCTTGTTCTGTCACCCGAATGAGACACAATTTTATCTAGTGTCACTGAGATCTGCCAAAACTTCTGCCTAGTTAAACTGCTGCTCCTAAACTGAACACAGGTACAGTGATGATATTCTGAAGAGTCCACTACAGTGATACTTTGTGTCGTGGAATACAACAACATGCGCTGTCCACATAACAGAGAAACAAAGTCTAAAAGCTGAAGCTGAACCAACCTGCATAACTTTAGGTAGAATTGTTTTGTTGAAATGATCCTCAAGCGTTGGTGCACTGAAATCTCTCTTGAACACGTCTTGCTCTTCATTCTAACACAGAAGCAAAGAAACGGTTTAGCAAGAACGTCTGGAGTGTAATTAATTACTCGTCTTCCTTATTCATTCATCCCTGAGCTTCACTCACCATGAAGAAGGCTCCTCTGTGGTAGTACTTCTGCAGGAACTTGTATTTGCCCTTGGTCGCTTTGTTGGTGATGACTTTCCCGTTGACGCGCAGTTCAGCTCTACGCTCCTCCTCCGTGAGATTGTGGTATCTCTCGATCTCGGCCTTTTCCTTCTCAATTCTAGAGATTACACGGAACATGCAGACAGGTTTCTGAGGCTTGGAATCACACAGTAAAATACTTTACCTTGCTCACTAGACAAAAACAGGACTTACAGTTCTCGAGCCTCTCTGTCCCTCTTGATTCGCTTCAGCTCTCTGACCTTCCAGGCCTCGTACTCCTCTTCCTCATTTTCTCCGTCTGTGTCCAGGGCATCCAGAGCAGCCAGAGTGCGCTTGTTCTCCTCAAACTCCTTCTTGGCTTCCTCCTCTACGATCTTCAGGGTGTAGCGACGTCTCTCCTCCGCCTGCTTCTTGGCCTCGATTTCCAGCTCCTTCTGTCTCTGCTCTTCAGCCTCGCGTTCAGCCACAGTCACCCTGTCCTTCCTGACAGACAGACAGACACCGACACACGTTACGCTGTATTTGAGCAGATTGCTTCTACCTGCGGACTTAAATTGATTAATAACAAGATTGAAATTTTGTCCAATACATGCTCCATGCTGTTGGTATTGTTTGAGTGCTGTGCTTGTTGTGTAATGATGACGTACATGCTCTAATCTGGGGTATCTATGGGAATTTGTACAAAATTATACTAATTTAGCGAATCGGCCAGTCAAAACCCTTATGAACGTCACCACCAAATGTCCTCTGGTGAAACTGAGCGATTAGAAACAAACTCTGAAATAACAAACATTTTCATCCCTTTCAGAATTTGCAATTCGTAAAATCCATACAATTCACAGTATAGCTAGTTATGATTCACTAACCAGTACAACATGCCAGTCACATTTCACAATATCTGCTTTTTAAATCATGTTCAGGACGAGAATCAAAGAAAACCGCATAATAATTCTATTTGTTAAACAACTAGAGAACTGTCTCAGTTGATAAAAATATTCCAGCAGTTTAGCAGACTGCTGTAATCCATTGCACAAGAGCAGTTTGTCTAAAAATGTCACTGTGACTGTCCTGGGATCAGTATTCAGTTTTGCTGAACAAACCAATCAGGGAATTAGGCCAAAAGTTAGCAAGACCACCAACAGTGCTTACAGTGGTTTTAATAAATATACTGTTGCTGCATGTCGGTCATTTGATGTCCTGCTGTAAAGCAGACACCATGATTGTGGCATGGATGATCATCCTACTGCGTAGTTATTATAACTTTGCACCCCCCGTACTGACAGAAGCGCTACTCACTTGCGGATGAAGACGGGTTTTAACCGCGGTTCAGTTTCATCCTCGCTGTCTGTGTACTCCTCATACTCAGACTCAGACTCCGAGTCTTCTCCAGACTTCCCTTCTTCCTCCACCTCCATGACCTCCGTCTCTTCGTTCTTCCTCTCCTGTGCCCGCTGCCTCATCATCGCTCGCCGCCTCTCGATTTCCTACAGCAATGGTTCAGGATACGTGAGTGTAGCACCAGAAACACAGCTCAGAAGGTGACAAGTCAATAAGGTGATTCATTGGTGTGTGTAGTTTAACAATCCCAGAAGAAATTAGGTACTAACAAAGAACTTTAGGCCTCTGTGTTGTGCAAAGGTGGATACACTGGTCTATACTTAGTATTGGTATTAATTATCTGTACTAGACTGACACCTGGACTGGACAGAACATGACACGTTGCCTGTCACTTAATAGTGTGAATGTTGGCTTATTTTCTAGCCGCTCACCTCGTCATCCACTTCCTCCTCTTCTTCCTCCTCTTCGCTGCTCTCCTCTCGCTCCGGGTGCCAGGTTCCCTCATCTGAATCCTCACTGCTCTCAGCAATCAGCTCTGGTTCAGCGATCTGTCTGTGTCGTGCAAGCCTGATGAGGAAAGAAACTCCGCGTGTTAATAAACTACATTTAAATCATACGGAACACAAAAATGGATTTAAAGGTACCTTTCTTCAACATCTTCTGACACACGGTTCATGAGACGGCGAAGACGAGGGTCTGATACATCCTCCTCTTCCATTTCCATCTCCGGTTCTGCCTCCTTGCCTTTCTTAACAAACTGGAAATCTTCCTCTTCTTCATCGGAGGACTCCATCGGCGCGTAATCCGGACGCTTTCCTGACACATATCGCTTCACCTTCACCTTTTCCATAGAAAGCTCGCCTATAAAAGGTGTGGAGAAGAAGTTACACAGAAGCTCTGTAACTAATGCACATCAACACTTTAGAAAATAACTTGGGTGATTTCTTACTTCCTCAGAAGTAACATATTTGGCAAAAAAAAAAAAAACCTCACGAAATATAATCCAATGCCTTTTCACCAAAGTTAGTCTTTATTACAAGATCGCATATGCAGATGAAGCCTGGATTATATTAACCACGGGGGAACATCGACAGGACTATTATTTGTGCAAATAAATTAATTTATTCCTTCACAAATAATTAAAAAAAAACAACTATCGACGACTCGATCCTAAATGTGTCAGTGCTCCCTAAACACGTACACTACATAGTGTTCACTACACCTGCGTTAAACATTATCACAGTGGTGTCTCACTAACATTAGCTAGCCGGCTGGCATGCAGCAATTAGCTAGCACATTAGCCCATGCTAACTACTTAAAGGAATATAAAGTGAACCACCGAACCATTTTGTTGTGCCAAATCTTTAGGGTTATATAAATACTTTACATCTTTAACCGCCAAGAAATAACGAAACAAAAGCTAAACGTTAACACGCTAGCAAATGAAAGTAAATCGATTAGCGTTAGCTTAGCTAGGTGCTAACTTTAGCTTTCTGATGTAGCACTCACCTTTGTCATTTCGCACAGGAACAGCTCCTGCCGTAGATTGAATCGGCGGCTGTTTGACATTTAGAAGGCTTTGTCCAGACATGTTGGACAGTTAAAACGTCTCCTTAACTGATCAAATATTCAGACTTTATCTGGCTATTAATTCTCGTTAGCCGTTTGTTTACTGTCCTGAACGCAAGACAGGAACTCTGTGGAAATATTTATTTCCCTCCCCTTCCGGTACACCAACAAATCCCGCCTCCTGAGTTAGGATTGGCTAAGATCTTCCCTTCTGCGCTACTATTGGCTGTTAGTTTAGCGTTACAAACAGTTGGCCAATAAGAATCGCAAACGGACATCCGTTCTTATAAATGCGCCGCTAGAAAACTTAGCAACCGTAAAGTTCCACACTGTAGACTGGGCAGTAAACTTCAAATTATGATTTTTATTCAGGAAATTCACACGATTGAAAATTTTTGAACCACTTTAAAACACTTCATTCATTTAACTGAGAACCAATTATTTTTTTCATTCATCTTCAGTAATTGCTTTATCCGGATCAGGGCTGTGGTGGATGGGGAGCATATCCCAGGAGCACCAGGGACAAGGCGAGGGCACATCTTTAATGGGATGTCAGTTCATCACAGTCCAGTATGCACCATGCACACATACACACATTCTCACACTCCTTCACATGTAGAGGAAATTTAGAGTATGCCATTCACTTACTGCCATTTTTTTAGAGCGGGGAGGAAACCAGAGAACCCAGAGGAAGCCCACACAGACATGGTGAGAATATGAGAAACTTCACACGTTCAGTAACCCAAGATCAAGATCAAACCAGGGACTCCTCAAGCCGTGAGGAGACAACGCTAACCACTGCACCACTGTGCCACCTCACATTAATGTCACTTTTAATAAAATTAAACATGTAATTTTAATAGTCATCATTCTATACACACTAATTAAGACACATATTTCTACTGTGCCTAAAATAATAATTATTCAGAGGTTCTTCTTATTCATGCAGCCAGTCTGTATTAGTAACTTACTAGAGCTAGATATACATTTATTTTATTTTATTTTCTGTGTCAATAACATAGCAATACATTCATCTGATGAAGGTATTCAGAAAAAAATAAGCCGCTATAACCCATAAAAATGCATTGTCAGATCCATAAATATTATGGAATAAAACAAAAATACAGAGACACTTAATCCTTGAGTGTTTACACTAATATAAAAGCTGCACCAGGTGAAAAGCTCCTTGATCATCATCAAATGTCCACCTCTCTCTCCTTGAAGAGCTGTAGCAGCTTTTCCTCAAGAGCAGCATTGGTTCCATGAAGCCCTTTCACTACCTGAGCTGCCCATACAAAATACTCCTGAACCCGCTCCGCTGTCCAGCCTGTCAGGAAACAGAAGGTGACATTTTTTGCACGAGTTCAAAACACAGACTGGGCTTCTGTTCCTCATCAGAAAAAGTGTCTAAACAGCAGAACACAACGCACCTACAGGGGTGCAGCGGTTGAGGTCGCGTAGGTTGTACAGTTTGTCAGCCAGCTTGACCAGTTTGGCTTGGTGGCTGCAGTGGAGCGCGTGCTTCACCTGCAGCAGCTTTCGTTCCTGTTTAGGTAGCGTTTTGTCATCAGTCACTTCCTGGACAATCCGAGCCACCTTATTTCCGAACATAGCTTCCAGTTCTTCAAAAGTGGTGTCTGTGTCTTCGATAGTGTCATGAAGCAGCGCTGCCTGAATTATGAAAGAAAAAAGCTCACTGCAATCAGACATTTTTATCATAGACATTAACATCAATAGCACTAATCACTCATTTTAGTTCAACAAACCTCACACGGCTTTGGTGAAAATTAATTTGCACACACTAATCTCCATTATGGAAAATAATTTAATTTCATACCTTTATTAATACCTTAATAATTTATCTATTAGCTATTTCTTTGTCATTAGTTAATACTTCATTATACTCCGTAGTCACAACATTTATGTGGGCAATCGGAAGTCTAGTGTATCTGCTTCTCATCATTAAGGCTTGCTGCGTGAGAGAGCAGGAAGATGCCTTTGAAGGCCTGATTTAAGGCGTAGAGGGAGGCCTACACCATCGAGACTGATTTAAGACACCTGCGGGATGTGACGCTACGGTTATGGTCATGTCTGGTCATGTATCATGAGCAGAATAGGCTTTTGACTCGAGGTTGAGATGAAGTAATTCTCACAGTCTTAGTATTTTTAGATTTTCACCATACATGCATTTCCTTTCCTGTTAATCATGTAATTTACTATATTATGCATCATTTACGATAATTCATGTTAATTTTATCTTTATTTGACCAACAAGCATGAAGTTCTTTGTTTACCTGTAACCAATCACGAAACACTAGCCCTGTGCAGTGAACTACACAACTGCATGTAACACATTGGTCATTTTAGTGCTTCTCCCCGGCTATGACGAGAATAAACATATTACTTTGGAGTCTCTGTGAGTTTAACCTTTTATTTGTCTTCAGGAGGTAATTTTTTTCAACCACAGCATTAAGCAAGGAATAAAACACAACTTAATTCAAATGAATTAAAGAACTATGTCATACTTCTCATCAGTTTATAGACGTGTTTAATGTTGTCTGTTCACAAATTAGATCATTAGTTCAGTGTTATCATTTATATCAGCAATAAACAGTCGCTCCCTAACCAGCCTCTGTTTTTCCTCGCTCTTGAAGTTAAGGGGTGAAAAAAAAAAAAATCATGTTACCAAGAAACCAGAAAGTATAAAACCCTCTAACCGTTACAAAGCACTGACACTGGAGACTCCTTCCAAAAATGTTAAATAAAAGTCTTCTCACAGAAAATTTCACCACATCAATGATTACACATACTTTTATATGTTTATGTGGAGCATCTGCCCATTACCCAGTAACATTACTGTTGCTGTAGAAACGACAGAATGACATTACTGTTGCTGTAGAAACGACAGAATGACATTACTGTTGCTGTAGAAACGTCAGAATGACATTACTGTTGCTTTAGAAACGACAGAATGACATTACTGTTGCTTTAGAAACGACAGAATGACATTACTGTTGCTTTAGAAACGACAGAATGACATTACTGTTGCTGTAGAAACGTCAGAATGACATTACTGTTGCTGTAGAAACGTCAGAATGACATTACTGTTGCTGTAGAAACGACAGAATGACATTACTGTTGCTGTAGAAACGACAGAATGACATTACTGTTGCTGTAGAAACGTCAGAATGACATTACTGTTGCTGTAGAAACGTCAGAATGACATTACTGTTGCTGTAGAAACGACAGGATGACATTACTGTTGCTTTAGAAACGACAGGATGACATTACTGTTGCTTTAGAAACGACAGGATGACATTAATAGAAACCTGTGATTTGCCTTGTAACTTGAACTACCGTTGGAGCTGCTGTTACAGAAAATTAATCCACACCTTCTGACCAATCAGAATCGAGAATTCAACAGCGCTGTTGAATTAATTTCAATAACGTATCTAAAATCCATATCTCTGTGTTTGGGACATTGTGGACTCACCTGTAAAACTTCAATATCAGTGATTCCACCTTCATGACTCAGGATCCTCGCCACTCCTGTGAAAGTGCAGGGGTTTTACACAGACAGTCTCAGAGGGCTCAGATGTTCATACAGAGTGAGGTTTGTGTGGAAATGCTGGATCAGTGTCAGGGTGGCTGGTACCTATGGGGTGGTTGATGTACGGGGTTGCATCAGGGTCTTTCCGGCGCTGATGGCGGTGTTTCTCTGCAGCGAAGTTGATGGTGTCCAGCAGCAGCGGCAGCTCTGAACTCATGTCTGCACCGAGGAAAGGGCACAAAGGACGTTAAAAACACACTTTAACACCACCCAAAGCTCATTCAGGCTGTTATATAACCACCTACCTGTTTAGTTCAAATACCACACCAAGTACAGATAAGTAAACCTCTTATTTCTGATAGGAGAACTTGCTCTGAATGTTGTTTCTTGTGACAGTAACAACCTTTTTATAACATGTCCCGCCTCCTACGCTAAGATTGGTTAGCTCATACTTACAATAAGTGCTCCGATTGGTCAGTTGACTTCCTTCATGTCAAACAAGCGACAGTAGAATGGTACAAACGTTTCCTAACATTTTTTTTTAACGTTTTAGTTCTTTTCATTGCTTCAGGGTGATTCCCTAAAACATTTCTTAACTTGTCAATTTGGCGACTTTTCTCTGAAAATGGCGAGAAACTGCTAATGCCGTTGTGTGCATCCACGTAATTTGTCCGTGGAGAAACACGTCGTTTTTATTCCCAATACTTCCGCAATCAAGGACGCGAGGTATGTAGCAAGTGTGATTAATCCCCCCTCCCAAATATTTCATAACGTGCGTTATGAACTGTGGATCATTTGTGTTAATAATGACATAATATTTCTCAATTCTGGGATGTCCTGTAATTAGCATCAGGATACAATCTACCTGCTGCTGTTCTCCGTCCGATCAGATCCAGCTGATTCAGAATCACAGCCTGTATTAGCTGCTTTAAATAATAATGATAATAATAGCATAAACAAGATCACGTGGTGCACCGATCCTGTTTAGGAACAGTTAAAGCAGTGACATGTCTGCACTGAGTGCCTTTCTAATGCTGATGATGTGATGTTGTTGTTTATCAGATAGGCTGACACACAGCAGGGACTCACATGGCTCACACTGGCAGGAAAGATGCTCCTGAACCTCCAGACTTTGCTTTGCTTAAAAGACTGGCCAAAGATCAGCTCATCTATCTCCTGGAACAGGTACAAGGCTCTGTGCATTCAGAGTGCAGCTCTCAGGTTACTGCAGGTGCTGGACTGTGTGGAAAATGTGATCATTTTGTCTTTTAATCCATCAGCTCCCAGGGAGGAAGGACCTGTTTATTGATGCAGATTTGATGAGCCCACTTGACCGAATAGCCAATGTTACCACACTCAAGGTAAGAGTTATCTAGAGTGGATTTACACTTATCCATTTGGCAGATACTTTTATTCGATATAAGCAGGGGTGGCTTATAAATGGGCGAGCGTTGCTGTTTTTCACAGATCAAAAGACATCAGTATTATGTTTCATTGTTGGCATCCACATCAGATTATTTGCTGTTAACAAATGGCTTAAAATGGACTATTCTGGACTTTTGTGGGCGAAAAAAAAACAGAAATCTGCAGATGTAGTTTGCCTTACATCACTGTTTTTATGCCATCTATGAAACCTCATGATATAATGCATTGCTCAGCCCTGATATTTTCATTATCAAGCTACTTTTCAGGAGTTCGAACCAGAGAGAATACAAACTGGATTTTCATGAATACCTCATTTCTTGTGCAAATGCTCCTGCAAACGATTAACGAATAAATTCCTCCATATCCAGCTTGATACATGAGGCCTGATGTTCTCTACAGCACGTGTGTAAATTTGCGTCTGTACTTATGGCTGAGATAGACTTGAAAACAAGTTCAAGACAAGCACAATTCAACATGTTCTTATATTTTTCTGTGATGAAGAACTTTTTCTCTTTGTGCTGTCTGTAGCAACATGAAGTGGACAAACTCTATAAAGTTGAGTTCAAACCAATCGTCAGTGTTTCAGATCAGTAAGTGTGATACAGATCCTCTTCCACTCCAGATAAAAAGTCAAAATATAACAGTATTGTGGACTCTATAACACGTTCTCTTTTTAGACTCTGCTTCCTGATACGGCCTCGAATCCAGACAGTGAAGTGGATTGCAGGTTATTGCTGTGTAATTCCATGTGCTGTATCTGTATTTATGCTGCATGACACATTGGATCTTATTTTATGTCAAAAGCAATGATGTTACTGAGTGTCTATGCTTGCAGATGTGGTAAACTCTGACAAGGCAACTGGAAGGTTCAGAAGATATAAAATTATCTTTACGCCTCAGAAGGTAAGCTGTTTCTATCATTCTAGTGTGTGTTTTTTTTCTGTATCTTGTTGTACATATGGAGTGGATTATTGTATAAGAATAGCAGTGTTCATGCAATGCTGCTAAAATCTGCATCTTGAATAGAAATTTGTTACGTTTTGTTTTTGCGCTTATTGCAGTTCTATGCGTGTGACACAGTTCTGGAGGAGCAGGGTGTCTACGGAGGTAGGTGCACCACATTTTCATTTAAATTTCAGCTTCAGAGCTAGAGAACTCATGTGATTCCCAGCACACACTTCTGAAACTTTTTTTTTTGCAGATGTGACGTCTGATGAATGGGCTTTTTACCTCCTTCCACTTGACGATGACATCATCAGTCTGGAACTGCCTGAATTCTTCAGAGATTATTTTCTGGTAATGTACTGTGTGTGTACTGTTTGTGTTCAAGTAAAGCTGTGCTACCTGTATTTCAAATGATAAAAATAGCACTTTCTGTTCAACCCTGATGGGAAATGGATTTGCTCCTGCAGCAGTAGTGCTTATATTCTGTTTATGTTTACATTAACGCTCTCATTCTAATATATTATTGTTTCTATAGTAACAGCAAATTCATAGAGACAATAATATTAATAAGTCTAATAATTAATGGATTAAGCACGTGTTATTATTTAACAAAAATAATAGTGTATGCTTGTTGATATGGTGAAGCTTTCCGTAAGGAGATGTTTCATGTAACATTTACAGAAGAAGTCTCCAGTGTCAGAGCTTCGTAACAGTCAATGATAAAGCTTTCCTTCGAAACTCATTGAGTTTTGCAGTTTCTTTGTAACAAGCTGCATTCTTTACTTGTCTTGTAACTTCAAGAGAAAGTGAGGGAAAGTGTTTATAGCTGTTAGGAACGAACCTGTTTTGCAAACATTCCATTACATTAAGCGTAACGATAAAAAGATAAGACATATTTAATGAATTTAATGAATAAAAAAAAAAGTAATTGTGTAAATGTAAACATGTTGGCTTCACGGCTACCTGTATCACACTGTTGTTAATTATTTTCATATAACAGCACATCCCATAATGCTTTATCTCTTAAGTATATATAAATTAAAACATACTAATACTACTAGTGTAACATGCTAGTACGTTTACTGTAGTATAAGTATATAACCTATATAGTAAAGAATGAAAGATTTTATGTTAGTGTTGAGATAAAATGTTTAAGTTAATGTATTATTAACATATATTTAATTTGATTGTATTTTCATTATTAACATCACCGTGGTTGTAAAATTACTAGGAGGGAGATCAGCGCTGGGTGTCGACTGCAGGAAGTGCGTTACATCTGTTACACTCCCTGTATGGCCCCTTCTCAAAGGTCTGTGGGATTGGACGATGTGCCAAGGTGAGATCTCAGAAGGAAAACAAATGTGAAAAATACAGAAAGGATTTTTGAGCCCAGCGATTGAACATTAAAACCAGTTTTTTTCTTGCTGTAGATGGCGTATGAATCATGGAGAGAGCAGGTGGAGGACGGGGAGCAGAAAGCACAGCAACCTGAGATTGGCAACGTTTTCCTCATCGATAGAGGTATGTTAATTTACCAAAGAGTCTTGCAAGTGTTTCACGCTAATAAAGCAATATGACGTAATTGTAAATTGTATTGTATTGTTTGCAGTACAGAATGTGTCCACCTAATATAGGTTTCTGTTTTTTATTTGATAGATGTGGACTTTGTTACTCCTCTGTGCTCTCAGGTGGTCTATGAGGGACTGGTGGATGACATTTTCCGGATTAAATGTGGTAAGTGGAACATTTTTTTTTCTGTGTGCTTGTAGCTCTCCTTTGAGGTGACACATTGTGCCCCTGTGTGTGATCCACTGTGTGAAAGATACATTTAAAGCAGTCAGTTATTGATGTAATGACATTGAGATGCAGTACAATGTGGAACAATTCACTGTTAAGAGTGGAAAGCCACACGTCCTTCACTGGGCACATCGGCCACGCCTTCTTAACGGTTGATTGACAGGCACAGAGGCCACACCTCTTTCATTCAGACTACCAGGCACAGAGGCCACACCTCTTTTACTCTTTTATTCAGACTACCAGCCACAGAGCCCACACCTTCTTCCCTGATGACTGACAGGCATAGAGAAGAAAAAGAGAGTGAGAGAGTGACACATAGCACCAAAGGAAATTAATTTGAATATTTTTAAACTAGTAGTCCACTAGTAATTAACAGAGCTCTGTGTGGGGTCAGGCTTTATTGTTTTGTACAAATTAAACAATATTGGGACTGGAGTAGTGATTCAAATCTTACTAGTAGTAGCCATGTATCACAGTCTTCTTATACCAGAAACAAGCATGACTTTTCATTTATTTATTTGCTGAACTGCTAATTGGACATGTTCTGAAGCTGAATAATCATCACTCTTTGCTTATTAGGTAGTGTGGAGTTTGGGCCTGAGGTCACGTCCTCTGACAAGGGTGTAAAAGTGATGCTTAACTCTCAAGATAAGGTACACAGTAGAGAGAAATTTGCAGAGACACAGTTGCTGTTTTTTGAATACTAGAATACTATATACTGTATGTACATGTATGTGTGTGTGTGTGTATATATATGTGTACATATATGTGTACATATATATATATATATATATATATATATATATATATATATATATATATATATATATATATATATATATATATATATATATATATGACTCTATGTTTTATTCCATCAGGTGTTCAATGAAATCAGAAACGAGCACTTCTCCAATGTATTCGGCTTTCTAAGTCAAAAAGCCCGAAGTCTTCAAACAGCATATGATGTGAGTCTCTTTTCACTTTGCTCACTCAAAGGCACAGACAATAAAATTTCTGAATGACTTCATTGTTATATGATTGTACAAAAACAGTCAGTTATGTCCTTTTTTTACTTCTTATCTGTACGTGTGATAGAAACGGCGTGGAATGGACATTAAGCAGATGAAGACATTCGTTTCAAAGGAGCTAAAAAGCCTGAAACAGGAGCACCGTCTTCTCACTCTGCGTGAGTCACATAAACTTTCATTACTTACATCAACTTTCAGATGTTACGTTAACTTTTGTAAGCAAAGATCTGTTTTCTGACTAACAAATGACTTCATATTTAGATATTGGTGCAAGTGAATCCATAATGAAGAAGAAAACAAAGCAAGACTTCCAGGAATTGCTGAAGACTGAACATTGTAAGAAATGCTGATTCATGTGTAATAACTATGACATTATTTATTTGCTGAGTGATGCTTATGAGGATAGCATAGTGTTGCCTCTAAATCCTTTCCTTCTTTAGCTTTACTTGAAGATTTTGAGGTTCGAGAATGTATCGGCTTCATTGAAGAGCATATTAACAGACAGGTTTGTTAACACAAAAGCCAAGTAATATAAATATATACATATATGTTATAACGTGCACATATTTAATCAGTACTAGAAGCTTATAGTGTACAGTTTTAACTAACACCTTTATAATACCCCATCCTTCAGGTGTCTATGATCGACAGTCTGAGACTCCTTTGTCTGTTATCTCTTACTGAAAATGGTGAGTCTTATGAATTATGATACAGTGTTTTTATGAATTCTGTTCTGTTTTAGCAATTTTGGCTCATGTTTAAACACTAAAATTAGAGTGAAAATCTAAGTAAGGAACAGGTTTAAGTGAAATTTTCCACTCTTTTCTTCAAAGAGCCTGCAATTTTTATTCTAACAAAAAAAAAAAAAGTGAATTAAAACCAAAACCTAAAAAAATGAACCAAGATCATATTTGCTTAAAATGATATTCTGCAGGATAAGATCGGAGCGTTCATCTTAGAGACTTAGGGTTAACTGGTTTACCCTTTAATACAACTTTTTTATATTTTAGTGTCCCATTAAGATCCGGGGCTTGCCTGATAATAAATCCATAAATTTAGGTCTTTGATAGAATATTTTGTTTAACGTTTTCCTGATTAACTCGTATACTAATAGTAATTAAATTCTAGATTACACTAAAAAACGATTAACCTTGTTTTAAAATAATCCCTTTCCTGTTGTTCCATTCACTTAAACTAAAATTTTAATTTTAATCTTGGAACTGAGGTAGTTTAAATTTTTTTGAATGACCGAGGATATAAATTGAGTGGGTAGTGTAAATCAATTGAGATTTTTTTTGTTTGTTTTTCACTTATAATATTTATGTATTACTTATAATATGGTATACTTATTTTTTATAATAATAATAAGAATAATAAAAATGTTTATTAGTTTATTTATCTTGATTAGCATTGTCACTGTTTAGTTGGTTATTTGCAAATCCATGATGGTGGACAGTCTTATAAATTATTATGAATTAATCCCAGAGGTTTAGAATTAAATTGTTTATTTGTTAAAAATACTGAACAAACCTTTGAGTAGCTCTAAACTTTAATTAGTCCTTGTTGGTATAATCCACCAAATCACTATTAAAACACAAGAAATGTCATGTGTTCAAAAACCTTTGCCTGGCAGATAATTGTAAATTAATCTAATTGTTACAAGTTATTAGATACTAAGAGTATCTAATAACTTGTAACAATTAATTCGGGCTTAAATTTTATAATTTTATTGTGGTAGTTGTGTATGGCGTTTTACTATCCAAAAAGGCTTTAGTTGGGCTGTCTGCTTTATCTCTGTACCAATGTTATTGTGGAGAGGTGTGAATGCTCACCAGCAGCTAAACACAGAGTCACAATACTCTACATACAGAAACCCAACGGTGTCCTGACTAATCTTATAACAGACTTTGGGTGATAAAATAATTCATTTGTTTATACTGATTGAAAATGCCCAATAAGTCAATTTCCATTCTGCCAGCAGAATGGAACACCAGCGTACTGCAACGAAGGGTTAATAGGCTGAGATTAGGGGCGAGAATAGACTCCTCACAGTTTCTATATGCTGTTATATGTTCTTCTACAACAGGACTCCTGCCAAAAGACTATCGGTCTCTAAAAGCTCAGTACCTCCAGGTGAGCCGATACCATAATATAAATGTAAAGTGAACATACCTATTGGCTTGATTTCGTACAATGCATAATATTTAGATATCCAACTGATGTTTGAGAGTTAACCTAATTGTGGTATATCCTCCTACTTATATGGTATAGAGTTATGGCATAGAGCACCTACTGACCTTTGCGAACCTGAGGCAGATGGGACTGCTGGTGGAGCAACAGACTGGTGAAGCACTAACAGCAGTGGAAAGCAAAGTGGGCAAACTGGTCAATGACAAGACAGCTGGTGAGATGTGGGACTAGTTCACTAAATCTACAATATCTCCAAGTCTTATATGTATGATGTATATGTGTGTGTATGTGTGTGCGTGTGTATGTATATATATATATATATATATATATATATATATATATATATATATATATATATATATATATATATATATATTTCCCTCCCCACTTCAGTATTATTAGCCAATTTGTATAGATTCATGACCTATAATCCCAGTTAGGCTCATTTCAGTTCCAGGTTGTAACACTACAAAAATGTGGAACAGTTCACTGTACACTTGCACAAAGCAGTTAAAACTAAATGCATTTTCTTCATTTACTTTTTTTCTTTTTCTTTTTTTTTTAGGAAAGCTGACTGACGCGTTCTCCTCACTGGCCAAGAAAAGCAATTTTCGAGCGCTGAGTAAAAAGCTGATGCTTGTACGTGACTTCATACATCCTCACTTATTGTGTATATTAGCCAACACTGTACTAAACACAGGATCTTTGTTCTGTGATCGTCCACACAGATACCTAAGACAGGGGAGGACTATGACCTCCGAGTCCCACGGGACATGGCTTACATCTTCAGTGGAGCTTACGTCCCTTTGAGCTGTAAACTGATTGAACAGGTTGGTGTTCCCAAAACAAGTTTAACTCTAAACTATAAAGAATAGATTTATTGCTTTCTTATGAGATATCGTAAGAAATATGAGAAATATGAGATTTCATTAGATATATTGAATAAACATATTTATCTGTTGTTGGTGCAGGTATTAGAGAGAGATGGCTGGACAGGGCTTGAGGAAGTCACGCGCCTTTTAAATGGACATGAGTTTGCAGTAACAGGTCCTGAAAATCTTCAGTCTTTAAACAAGTCATGGTGGTAGATGAGACTTTACTTAAACCTATACTTTAATATTTCCAGAAAAAGCAATGATACTGCATGGTACAAAATAAGTTTTGAATCTTTTATGTTTTATGTATTCTTTGATGGTTTAACACATTGATATACAGGTGAATGCACAAGTTGAGTATAGATAAGGCATGTACCAAGTCCTAGACAAGTTGTCCCCTCAGTTACAAGTGCTCAACATGTAGCATTTATACTTTTAATTATACTGTTTTGATTGCTGTTGTTTGACAAATTTGGTGAAAAAATCACATTGGATCAAACTGGAAAGACTAATGCTGCAGGCTGGTAGTTTTAGCTACACTATATGGCCAAAAATATGTGGACTCCTGACCAGCACACCCTTATGTGCTTGATGAACATCCCATTCCAAAACCATGGGGATTAATATAGATCTGGCCCTGCCTTTTCTGCTATAACAGCCTTTATTCTTCTGAGAAGGCTTTCCTCTAGAAGCAGCCACATGCAAAATATAATTGAAATGAATAGATTTTTAATGTAGTGCTCTGTTTTAGAGACTTAAATCTTCAGCAAAATTACCCCAGTACTAGAGACTCATCATTGAACATTGTTTTGAACGTAATTCTTTGAAACTAAACCTTATCTCGTTGCCTTACCTTTTTTGTAAAGCGTTTTCATAACACTTTTTCCATTTCTAGGAGGTACCAGTGGAACTGAAGCACGAGCCAAAACAGACCCTCAAAGGATTATACTTGTGATGTTCCTGGGAGGTTGTACCTACTCTGAAATATCAGCCTTGCGCTTTTTAGGTAGAGAGAAAGGTAAGGATGTTTCAGACCAAAAGATTTATAACTGAATATACAGGTCTGATGTTTTAACATAAAAATAATTCTTCCTTATCATAGGCTATAAGTTTATCGTGGTGACAACTGCGATCACGAACAGCTCCAGACTGCTGGAGTCTCTGCTGGAATATCAGGCTTAAATCCTCAGAGATTGCTGTCCACCGAGCTGAGCCGAGCGGAGCATTCCAGAGGACATTTTACCCTCAATTACAAATGGACATGAAGGCCATCAGTAAAGACAAAAGCACTACATTATGTCATTTCAGCGAATGTGTGTTCATGTTTTGTTTTGTAACACAGTATGATTGTGAAGTTTTTCATGTTGTGTCCAGATTACACCAAGAGTTCCACTGTGGGCAATAAACATGTATTTGTTTTTTTTTTTGTGTGTGTTGCCTCATGTATCTGAAATGTTCATTCATTAATTCATCTTCAGTAACTGCCTTATCCTGGTCAGGGGCACGTCCGTGCAGAGTTTAGCCTGGGAATACTTGAGGCGAGAACACACCTTGGATGGGACACCAGTCCACTGCAGTTCAACACACAAACACAAACAATATATATTCACAAACTCTTTCACACCTAGGGCAATTTAGCTTCGCCAGTCCACCCTTTGGCATATATTTGCGTGGTGGAAGGAAACCCATGGAGAGAACATGCACAGAAGCTTGACACAGACAGTAACTCGAGCTCAGAACTGAATCATAATGTTCAGATTCAAGCTTAGTAGTATTCAGAAAACGAATAAATGCAGTATAAAAAACTGATCCTGAGGCACTCTTTTTAACATGACCAATTCTGCATAATTTGAATTAGTTTGCATAATTCTGCTGCAGCTACATTTTCCAAGAATTAGTTATTTTTTTGTTTGTTTGTTTATTAAGGAAAGAGATTTTCATTAATCTCAGTCGACACTTTAATCAAGGACACTGAGGTGCGCGAGAGACGACTGACCGTTTCTGACGTAATGAATAAAACAGTCCAGGGTAGGGACCCGCCCTCACGCATGCGCAGTTCGCACCTCCGCTGGCCAATGAAATCCGAAGCGCTATTTTGATGCGTATTTTGAATCGACAGAAACGGCTGCGCGGAGACTCGAGTTCGGATCCGACACTTCTTCCGCCCAGTAAGCGAACTGTTAAAACCTGCACTGTTGGCACCCTATGATGAGGAAAAGGTCAGTGATTGTCATATATTTGAGTTTATTCAATAATAATAGTAAAGTTTTGTTTGTTAATTAGAAGTGGCTAACGGTTAGCTTATGACAGGTTACTTGACTCTGCTAACTACCGAGCTAATGAGCTATATTAATGTGTAATAAGCCGTAGTAGCTAGCTAATGTGCGCCACGTCAAATGAATGCTTCAAAATATCCATACTAGTGGCTATCTCTAAATACATTTAGACTTTTAATAATCTAATAACCTGCTGAGGTCTGTCTCAGACTCCATCCACCTGTCATTACCCTCAGGCCTGGTAACATGTCCATGTTTTTCATCATGAGTTTAGTGAGGTGCTTGCTGCTGAGGCAGTGTCATGCCTAAATAAAGCTCTGTGCCACCTGAAGGACATCTGGGAGGAGATTGGTATCCCAGAAGAACAGAGACTGGAGAGAACTAATGTGGTTAAAACTCACATCAAAGTGAGTATGAAGCGAATAGGGACACTAAATCAAATAGTATGTGAATTATAAATATGGCATTCACTGTAAAAAAAAAAAAACTTCTGTAGCTTAATTTACTGACTAATAATGCACTGTAAAATTTAAACAACTGTAAAACATTTATGATAAACAACTGTAATATATTACATTAGTATAAAACAACACATAACCCAGTACATTTGCTTATTTGGTTGATGCAGGATACACCTGAGCTGAAGGGTGTTGATCAAGGCAGTTTGGCGGTGCTGGGATTTGAACACATGACCTTCTGATCTGTGACCCGATATCTTAACCACTGAGCCACTGCAACTAGCTCCACTAGCTTTCATTGATTCAGTGCAATTTTTTAGTGGAGTCATTTTAGTGGTAAAAGTAGTTGAATCAATGCAAGGTACTTAGTGGTTAAGGCTTTGATGCACAGATCAGAAGCTTGTGTGTTCAAATCCCAGTGCCTGAGCATGACAGCTTGGCGGTAAGACCTTTAACCTTCAGCTCAGTTTTATCCTGAGCAAGTATACTGGGTTATGTGTTATTTTATACAACATAGATATTGCAGTACAATTCTACACAAGATATTGCAGTACAATTTTTACAGTTGTTTCCTGTATTACATTTTACAGTATTTTACAGGCAACCCATGATGCCAGTAAATTACTGTAATATTTTTATTTTTTTATTATTTATTTTTTTTTATTAATTTTTTTTTTACAGTGTACATATACTACCTATTAAGTCAGTGGTGTCTCAGAGGTTACGGCTCTGGACTACTGATTAGAAGTGTGTGAGTTCAAATTGCTTTGGAATGAAGTGTCTGTCAAATGAATAAATGTAAATGTAAATATTAGGGTCTTCTGGACATGATGATCACAGAGGAGGAGAGTCTGAGGAAGCGTTTGATGACTAGTATCGAGAATTGTCGTGAAGAGCTGAATAAAGTGTGCTTGGAGCTGCAGCTTCCTCCGTATCAGGTAAGTGAATAGGCTGCATGTAGACCCTAACCAGTTAAACTTGCTTGTCAACAGTCAGGCCCATTAAGTTCATCGAGCATCAAAACCAATAGAAAGGTGATCAGTACTGTTGCTTTCTCACACGTACATTTAAGAAATTCTTATCTTGCAAATAACTACGTTTACATGCAGCCTAGTAATTCATTAATAATAATAAGACAAGTGTTAATGTATACACCTCAGTCGGTGTGGAGTGAACTGATCCATATTAAATTTATATCCGATTGAACGAGGGATATAATCCTTTTAATAATCCATTAAATAAAAGAATAATAGCCATGTAAACATTTGTGTCTAATTACTTTCAGTTAGCATCCGTGTGTGCGTTGTGTACATGTGTTTGAGTCACGATGCACTCTTTGTGCAATAAAATGGTCCAGTAGGAAAAGTTACAGATTTTAATATATTTAAAATAGTTGTGAGCGTGGATGGGCATGAAAGTAACATTTTGAGGCAGATGCAGGATTTAGATTGACCTCAGTAAAGGTGGCTCAGCACTTGAAATGAGTCAAATATTAAAAGAAGGGGGGGCGGTGACTGAAATTCCCAGACTGTGGCTTTAAATGCTCATAACACTAGAAGATGAGTAATGGCATTATACTGAAGCATAATGTGTGCATCCATGTCAACTTCTCGTCATCAGTAGTGACACTTGGATGAGGATTTGTCGTGACCCAAAATAATTTAAAACACCAGCTGGGTTCTTTAAAACTGATTGCACTGTCCAGACTCACATGCTTCTCACTGATATGATAATATTGACACTAAACCTCACTCCCACTATGTGCATAACTGATCAGTTACATGCATATAAGAGGAGACCGATTACAGAGTGTCCAGTTTGGGATAGTTATACACAGCTAATTCGGAATCAGCGATCGGAATAAATTCAGATTGGCAAAAATCTTTGCATGTAAACATAGCAAATGAGTTCTGCCTTGAAAACCTAAGGGAAGAGCATTTGTCTCATCCACGAGTAATAATGCTGATTGAATTATTGTTATTGTTAATTATTGAATTAATCAGCTTTTCGAGAGGCAATAGGATGGATTAAACCCTTAAATTTCCCAGGACTCATTGACGGGTCTAGATTTTGCCATGTTTTGCTGTACAGAGAAAAAAACCTGTTGACCTTAAACAAACTTATAATGGGAGCCTAAGAGCAGTTTTTCAATCTCCTCAATAAATGCTTAAAATATAATACATTCAAAACTATAACCATTACACTCTAACAGTAAAGGGTGAGACAGACACAAGAGGATGTCTTACCAAAGCGGTTTATATGTAATTTAATACAGCTTTCATCGTTTTTCCCGAAAAAATAAAACTAAAAATCTGCTTGTCCCAGGTGCCTGGGCTACTGATTTTTCCACCCCTAGTGAAAATCCTTATTTTTAAAGTTGTCTATTTGCCTGTTTTCAGGAGGAGAGGGGAAACACTATGCTCCAACAAGAGAGAGATATACGAACCTGTCTTGAGGTTATGTTGAAACAGAAAAGTCAGAGAATGCAGACGCTTAAAACCCTCATAGAGCAGGATCAGGACCTCTGCGACATTCTCTGCTTGGAGCCGTTCTCTATCTCTGCAAGCGCAGTTCCTTCCCTGGAGCAACTGGAAAGCTTCCGACAACACATTGCACAACTGACAGCAGAAAAGGTGGAGGATTTCATTCATCTGTCCTGGGTTTAATCATAGTAACGTCTTACAGGTTTATTTTTTTAGTTACATCTTCACCTGTCTTTTCTTCAGGAACAAAGACACAGCAAGTTTGTTGAGCTGAAGAAAAAGATAATACTGTGTATGGACGATCTGGATCAGCTGCCTGAGACTAGCTTTGAAAAGGATATTATCTGTGAGGACGAAGAGGCTTTTTGTCTCTCCAAAGACAACATTGACTCCCTTAAGGTCCTCCTTCACCAGGTAAGAGTAATGTAGTCTTCCCAAATGATCCTCTACACTGAAATGCTACACAATGCAAAAGCTCTAACATTAAAATGTTCCAGCTTGAGAGCAGGAAAGCTGAGAACGAGCGTAGCTGTGGGTCATATCGAGAAAAGATCCAGCAGCTATGGGACAGGTTGCACATCTCACAGGAGGATCGTGATGCTGTCGCTGAGCACATGACCATGTCTAAGAAGAGGAACATGGAAGCTGTATGTAGACCATAACAACAGCTTGGAAAATGCGGTTCATACTCACTATTATTATTATTATTATTATTTTTGGTAATAAATGCTCTTCTGTTGGGCTATAGGCTCACTGCATTTGTGTAGTGCTGATGTTTGCCATCTGTTTGTTCCCAGTTGCAAGCTGAAGTCAAACGTCTTGAGGAACTGAAGCTTAGAAATATTCAGGATCTTACAAAGGCTATTCGAGAGGAAATCACCGTGATCTGGGATAAATGCTTCTACAGCACCGATCAGCGTCAGGCTTTTCTGCCCTACCATGACGGTAAACAGAAATTCGGATTTATACACGGCAAATACTTTCGGTTTGTACCAAGGTAAAAGTAAGAGTTGAATAATTTCTTCTTTTCAGATAATTTTAGTGAAGAACATCTGAACTTGCATGAATCTGAGATTCAGCGCCTAAAACAGCATTATGAAGATCATAAAGAACTTTTTGAAGGGGTTCACAAATGGGAGGAGAGTTGGAAGCTTTTCTTGGAGCTTGAAGTAAGTTGGATGAACCAGAGATAGAAAGCTGATGTCAGATTTTGTTTTCAGATTTTGACAAGTAATAGTAGTAGTAGTAGTAGTTTTGGCTGATAATTGTTGCTATTATTAATCATTTAATTTTATGAATTTAATCATTTATTTTTAAGAAAAAAGCCACAGATCCATCCAGATTTACCAACAGAGGAGGAAACCTTTTAAAAGAGGAGAAACAAAGATCAGACCTGCTCAAAGGCCTCCCTAAGGTAATTAATGCTGTTTACCTGAAAGCATCTTTTGTTTGCTCTGTTTGGAGAAGATGATTAAAATAAGGCTGAATAGACAAAGCTCCTGCAACTCAATATCTCTCATTTAGCTTGAAAAGAAGCTGAAAGCCCAGATCGAGCAGTGGGAGCAAGAACAAGGCAGAGAGTTTCGGGTCCAGGGTCAGAAGTTCATGCAGTTTGTTTCCGAGCAGTGGGAACTCTATCGTCTGGAGAAGGAGCGGGAAAAACAGGAACGGGTATGCCTTTCTTTATTTACTGTGTATATCTATCAGGAAATTATTTATTTTTTAAAAAAAAAAATCAATTTTTACCATTTTATTTCATTCTTTACTTTGTATAAAGACCTGGTGTCCCACTTCTAAATTAATAAAAAAATATGAGTACATATTTAATGGACAGTGAAATGTGACTGAAATGAAGTTTAGCTTGTATTTCACAAGAGTGAAATACCCCGGACAGTACAGTATGGTACAGCTCTGTATGAATGTAAATACCTGTGCTGAACTTGGTTACGACGCATGCAGAAACAGGACATACTGATGGCGTGAGAAATAGTGCATATGCTGTAATTGATGGGTCACATGCAGATGTCAGAGAATCATCCTGATAATGTCTCTGGTTAGAAAGGCTCTTCTACTGGACAGTATAATACAGCAGTGTTCAGTAGTAGAGTGCTGCCTGTGGCACTTTCGGGTTGGTGCAGGAGGCAGTATGACAATTTGTTCATATGTTTTGGATTTGTTTACATATATTTACCACAAGTAATGTTTTGCGATTTGCCTGATTTGAAGTTACAAAGCAAATCATTTTGTCACCATCCCACTACCCTCGAGAGAACTCTTGTCATGTTGCTGTTCAGGTTCTTGAAATTCGTATGTCACCTTTCGTTGTTAGCAAATGAAAAAGAGCAAACAGACAGAGGAGGACATGCTGTATGGCACTGCTGTACGGTCACCGACTAAAAGAAGACTTCTGGGCAGTATGACCCCTTGCAAGGCACGAAAGGTAAAAACATTAAAAGAACTTCCACTTGGCTTGAAGTCTGTATCGTGCGTATATATACGTAGAAGTTGAATGCTTTAGCTAATTCCATCACTGCAAAGCTTTGATTAACTTTCTTTTCATGTGAGTGCATGTGTTATACTAACTCTCCTTGCGTTTCCTTCAGCTAAACGCTACCTCCAGCACCTCCACTGGCACCTCTAACAGCACTATGCGCTCTGTATTTGGTGGAACTGTCTGCCACTCACCCGTGTCCCGCCCTCCAATATCAGCCAGCAAGGTTAGTGCAGGGATGCAGTAAAAAAAAAAAACTGATTTAGCTTTTGTCTTGTGTGAAGTATTGTCTTTTATGCAGATAAGTGACAGATGATTTTTATCTTTACTCTCTAAAACAGGGTAATTCCCTGAAGACCCCTGGTCGAGGGAAACCTCCTCATCAAGGACTGGCAGAACGTAATAAGGAGAACGTGTGTCATCTTACCTATGGTACAGGTGGTGTGTTGAAGACTCCAGCAAGCCCACAACGTAACTTCAGCATTAACTCTGTCGCCAGCACCTATTCTGAGTTCGCGGTAATTTGATTTTCATTTCGTGATTTCTATTCTCATGAGCAACACACAGTCTACTCAAAGGGCAGAAGGGGTTCAAAAATATAGCGATGGAAGATTGAGCTAGATAGATATATATTGGTTTATGGATTCCAATCTCAGTAGGCCACTTTAAATTTATGTGCTGAATATATTTTTGGTGCGGCCTACATAATAATGTACTGTATTTTTTTGGACAGTACTTCCCTGAGGAGTCTAAAAGGCACCCTGCAAGATACTGTCAGCTTAGAGAACAATTACTGTATACGTCACTTCTGTACGGTGGAAGCCAAACCACAACAGCAAAACCAAAACCACAGCAGTATATATGAAAACCAGCAGCAAAATCAGAAACCCATCAGCATTACCTCTAGAGGGAAAGGGTATGTCCTTACTGAACATTACGTCCTTATTGCTGATTGGCTACAAAGCATGAGGAAAATGGAGAGCTGGAGGATGTTTGTTTTTGTGCGAGGAAATGTGAGCCTAAATGAACCTAGTGATGCTTTTATTATCTCTTTTTTTATTATTATTATTTAAAATATTTTCCTCCATTTTTCTGGTCACCTGCTTCCTCTGAAACACGTGAAGACAGCAACTTTTCCAGCTCCTACGCAGCGTAACACACTCGGTGGAAAGTGCTGTCTGCCCTCTAACGCACACATGAGCTTCCAGATGCTCACGATTAGCTCGTGTCACTCTGATTGACAGGGCAGAGAGAGTATGCCATCCCTCTCACTCAGAGAGCACGGCCAAGATCGCTCCCTTGGCTCTTGGCCACGGATGGCTGTGGCCTCATCAGGATCTGAACATCAGCAATCTCCTAACGGCAGTGTGAACACTTTTCTATTGTGCCACTTCGGAGACCACTTCATGTTTATTTTTTATCAAGGTTACTTCAGATATGCTGTCAAATTTACAAGGCATTAATATGAGTAAGTGAACACTGAATACCCACCTAAAGGTAGCTTTAGAAGAAAGAATTACTCCTCACTACAATAACAGTAACTTCACATTAAATCTTTTTTTTTTTTTTTTTTTTTTTTTTTTTTTTTTTTTTTTTTTTTTTTTTTTTTTTTTTTTTTTTTTTTTTTTTTTTTTTTTTTTTTTTTTTTTTTTTTTTTTTTTTTTTTTTTTTTTTTTTTGCTAGACTGATAACAGACTGAAAAAGTGCATTTTTTTTTGCCCCTAGTCATATTCCATGTCCAGTCAGCAACAAGTATGTGACCTACCCTCCCTATTTTGAGTTCATTTTAACATGTTTCTGAATGTCCTGTTGTGTTTTTGGTTTGTTGCATTTTATGATTTGCTGTTGCGTTTTTGGAGCGTTAATGTGTACGGTATAAAAGATAAAGTATAAAGAAGCTATTAATTTCCAAAATGTTGTAAATGTTGTGCAAAACACTAAGAAATGGCCCTTATCCAATGCAAAAACTTTGCTGTATAAGTCACATTAACTGAACATGCACTTATAGTCCACAAAATATGGTACTTTATTTTAAAACGTGTCTCATTCAAGCACTAAAACTATAATTACTCTAAAAACTATAATTAAATATTTTGGCCTTTTCATTGCGTTAAACATGTAGTAGGTATTTCAGCTCTAATGGTGCATGGTGAAGAAAATTCCTGTCCTCAGAGGTGAAACTGACAAAAGTGACTTTGACAAGAATTACTAAGTAATTACCAAGAAAAAATGGCCGTCAACATGAATCATGAAAAGATCAATTTTATGAGCATTTTTATTGGCTTAAAATCTATTTGTCGGATTTTTCTTGATGTCTGCTTAATTCTGAAATTTGTTTTGAAAGGAAATAGTCAACGTTGAATCCATTCAGTCAAGGTTTGTTTAAATATGAGCATTTATTACAAGTGCATGCTTACTTTAACACACTTGCTACAGCTCAGTGACTTTATTTCGTGTGAGCTGAACCGAATTTGTTAGGAGACGAATTTTTGAGTATCAAGAAAATGAACATTATTCCGCAGTGCATTTGAAGTGAATTATTTTATTATCATTGACATTTGTCTGCTTATCCTACTTTTTGAACCCTTGTCTGCTCATGCAGCTGAGCTGTTGCACAGACCCTCTTTCACTCAGCATAACCTCTAACCCATCTTTTGAGCTGTGCAGGCGGTGTGTATCTTAAACCCTCTTTTCAATCCTTTCAATCCTTAACCTATGTTTAACTGTTACCTTTGTCATCAAATACCCCCTGCAGTCTGTCATCACATTCGACAAAATTAGAGGAGTTTACTCTCTCTCTCTCTCTCTCTCTCTCTCTCTCTCTCTATATATATATATATATATATATATATATATATATATATATATATATATAGTTTACATATTTACATATATATAGCTGTCACACTAGTAGTAATATTGTAATAAGCAGACATGTCTTCTTTCTTTCCACAGAGAGACCTCTCCAAGGCCTCAAAGTCAAAGTACACACCAGAAGTCTTGAACTCAACCATCACACACCTATAATCACATGCACACACACACACACACACACACACACACACACACACAGAAGGAAGCTAAATACTGTTGGAACTGGAGAGGGAAACACTGCATGACCCGATCACTATGTAAAAGCTTTAATGTTCACCTTTTCAATGTCTGTATTTCTTTTTCTATGTAAATGAGGGTAATGTATATATAATATTTCTTAAAGATTCTGTATGCTTACTGTTAATATGATTAATGCTAGTTTTAATGGGGGAAAAAAACCAGTATATGTAAAAGTAATCAGCCCACGTTGTAACATTTTTAAACGGAAGTAGAATGGTGATTGGGTGTATGATTTATTCTAGGCTGTTACCAGCAGTATTAGCAAATGTACCTTAAAGTCTACGCCTATCATGAATGTTTTGCACAATATATTGTTACAAGTTTTTTTTTCACCCTTTGTACTTTTATTCTATGGTTCACTACATAAAATATTTTTGAACTCATCACTCACTATTCAACAATGTACACAATAAATCAGCTACATTGAACATATTATCTTTTATCAGTTTTTTTTTAATTAGATGAAAAAAGAAATCCAGATCAACACTCTATGTTGTAATTTAATTAATTATTTAATTATTACAATTATTACACAAGCAAATATGTACATGGATTTTGGATAAACAAAGAAAAAGGAAAGTGCTTAATCCTGATTAGGGTCGTGGCGGATCCAAAGTCTACCCTAGGAACAGTGGGTGTGAGGAGGAGTACACCCTGGATGGGAATTCAGTCCATTGCAGCGCACATTCCCACACTCGCTCTCACCTAGGAGCAATTTAGAGTCAAGGACGTTTTTGGGAGGTTGGAGGAAACCAGAGAAAACCCACAGGGAGAACATGCAAAACTCTGCAGAGACAGTAACCCAAGCTCAGGACCAAACCGGGGACATGAGCTGTGAGGGGGCAACGCTACCCGCTGTGCCACTCTGCCACTGGAAAGAGGAAATTCTGCTCTACTTTGCATGCTCTTAGTCAACAATCTGGTTAACCTGGAACTGCTTTTATCTCTTCAGGCTACCTAATAAGGTCAGAGTTCAAATGTAACTTAATATACAGTTGAGTGCAAAGATTTTGCACAATTTTGGACAAACCGAAGATGACAATTAGTAATGTAAAGTTGAACCATTAGTAAAGTAATGCAGAAAATCTGAAAAATCCCAAACTTCCCTATCTGCTCAACTAGGAATATATGGCATGCTGAAGGTATATTCAGTCCCCTCCGAAAGTATTGGAACAGCAAGGCCAATTCTTTTGTTTTTGCTATACAGTGAAGAATTTTGGGTTTGGATTCATGAAGAGATGAATATGAGAAGATAGAATTTCAGCTTTCATTTCCTGATATTTACATCTAAGATAGGTTAAACAACTTAATACGTAGCATCTTTTGTTTGAACCCACCCATTTTTCAAGCGATCAAAAATATATGAGCATGTGACTGACAGGTGTTTCTTGTTGCGCAGGTGTGCCCTGTTAGATTTGCTGTTTAAACAATTTCACGTATTTTGATTTTGAGTTGCTATACAGCCATTGTAATGATAGTCTGATGATTTGCTGCTAGCTTTTAGCTGCTAGGGATAGGTGCAACCAAAATCAGGAATTTGTGGGCATTGTAGGGCTTTACCAGCAGTTCGACTATTAAATATGATTTTTTTTTTTTTTTAACTAGACTGAGAATACCCCCTTTATATCTGTATTTTAGCAATCCTTGCTGTGATATTTAATTGATAATATTTCTTTTTCAGCCACACTAAATTAAAGATATTTGATATCGTCCGCTTTATAGTTTCCGCCTGCCTTCCACGTGGACAATAATTTTCTTTGACATTTATATGTGTTTGTTTTTAACTGATATACTGAGGTTGTACAGTTTTTAGTTTTCTCAGCCACACTAATTATACCTTTCTGTAAGTGGGTGCCAATATAAATGCCCCTAGTGACTACAGAGGTAATTCCCCTATTTTTATTTAATAATTAATAATCCAATTATTTTTGTTTCTATAGCCAGACTGGTTGCGGTGACAGGAAGGTTACAATAACTCACATAATCACTCTTTACAACTGTGATGAGCTGAAAAGCATCTCTGAACACATAGACTTGAGGAAGATGGGTTACAACAGCAGAAGATGACATCAGGTTATACTCTTGTCAACCAAAGACAGGAATCTGAGGCTACAGTGGGCACAGGCTCGCTGAAACAGGAGAGCTGAAGATTGGAAAAAGACCAGGTGACATTTTTCCAATCTTATATAACATAAAATGACTTTATGATTGTTTGATTGGAAAATTGCATGAATGAGCAGATGGAATGGTGTTCCTAATAAAGTGGTCACAGAGTGTTTAGGCTTTATTTTTTATGTGAATTTTAAATGTGAATCTCAACAATGAGTACGTGTTTCAATTTCATTATTAACAATTTAATGGCTTTTAACATTCAAATCTTTATGTTTCTTGCATTAACCGTTTAGGAATTACAGCCATTTTTTACAGAGTCCCTCCATTTTCACAGGCTCAAAAGTAATTGGACAATTGACTGATAAGCAGTTTCATGGCCAGTTGTGGCCTGTTTCCTCGTTATTTCATGACATATAAAAGGTCTGGTGTTGATTCCAAGTGCTGAATTTGCATTTGGTAGCTGTTCATGGGAACTCTCAATATCAATATGGTCAAAAGAGGTGTTGATGCAAATGAAGAAGGCCATCATTAGGATGAAAAAAAAAAGAACTATCAGAGAGATAGCAGAAACTTTAGGAGTGGCCAAATCAACAATTTGATACAATCATAAAAATAAGGAATGCACTGGTGAACTCAACAACGTTGAAAGGCCTGGAAGACCACGGAAGACAACTAAAACAGAACTACGTACTGGTCAGCGTTGTAGTCATTGTACTGTCTTGTTCTGTCTTGTGCTGTCTGCACATGTTTGCACTTGTGCACTTTACATATAATTTATGTAGTCCCTGTAGTTCTGTGCTGTTCTGTGTTTGTCTTATGTAGCACCTTGGTCCTGGAGAAACGTTGTTTCGTTTCACTATGTACTTGTATATGGCTGAAATGACAATAAACTCCACTTGACGTGACTCGACTTGACTAAAGTGGATGATCGCAGAATTCTTTTCTTGGTGAAGAAAAACCTCTTTACAACATCTATGCAAGTCAAGAACTCTCTTGTGGAAGTAGGCGTATCATTGTCAAAGTCTACAATCAAGCGACACCTTCATGAATGTAAATACAGATGGTTTACTTCAAGATGCAAACCTCTAGTAACACTCAAGAACAGAAAGGCCAGATTAGACTTTGCTAAAAAAAAAAAAGCTCTAAAAAAAGCTTGACCAGTTTTGATGAGAGCTACCAGAATTCCCTACCAAAACGATGGTAAGGGAAGAGTATGGAGAAGGAAAGGAAGGGCTCATGATCCAAAGTACACCACATCATCTGTGAAACATGCGGAGACAGTGTTATGGCATGGGCATGCATGGCTGCTGATGGAACTGGGTCACTGGTGTTTACTGATGATGTGACTGCTGATAGAAGTAGCAGGATGAATTCTGAAGTGTATAGAGCTATACTTTCTGCTCAGTTTCAGTCAAATGCTGCAAAACTGATAGGACAGCGCTTCACAGTACAGATACATAATGACCCATGTGTGTGTGTGTGTGTGCCATTTAAATAGAATATAATTTTATAATATTTTTTCAAATTATATATATTTTTATACCTTTAATTTTGCATATTTTTGCTTTTGATACTGTATTTAAAATTACGTGTTCCTGAACCTTTATTTTGAAATAAGTTGCTTAATACGACCGGAAGTCAATCGCGTTGTTAGGACTTTTTCTGTTTTTTCTACCCGTATTTCGACAGCCAGTAGACCATTTTAGCGCAGGAGGCGGGGCTTGTCGGAATACGGGTGGGGAAAATTACGCCGAAGGGAATGGAATGGATAGCTAGTCAGAAAAATGGCGGAAGTCCAGCGCCACAGCTTCGGAGAAAACGGTGTCTGTTTTAATGTATTATGGAAAGCGTCTATCCGAGCGAGGATGTTTATCTTTATCTGCATGCTTTTAGTCGAACCTGGGCGAGCTACAACTCACTGGGTCGTTACAGAGGACGGAAAAATCCAACAACAGGTCCGAAGTGTTTGTGTTTGGTTATGTAGCTAATGTTAGCTCCATGTTTCTTATCTAACTTAGCTGAGGTGGTGATTGAGTAGCTAGTTAATGTGGTAGAGTTTAGGATTACTTCAGCCTGAAGCTTATTATTACCAAGAGCGTCAGGTTATGTGAGTTGGGTTATAATGTTAAACCAGCTGTTAGCCTCTGGCTGACAGCTGCACTGCACTGAGAAATGATTCTTGCTTTCTTAGCGGTCATGTAATGTGAGACATTTTCACTCTTCAGCACGTTGAAGCTTCTCTAATAGATTTACACAAGCATAAAGGTGTTCACATGTCTGATATCTAGCTGGTTAATATTCTATTCCTCCATGTCTCGTCACCTCAGTCATCACTAACATGCCACTGAAGAAGCTTGCTAGATACCTAATGCAGCCATTATATTAAAGATCTGACTTAACTGTGCAAAACTTGGTGACACTGAACTTATGACTTCAGCTTTTAAAATGATCTCATATGTAAAATAACTGCACACTTCCTCCTTTCTGACAGTGACTCATGCTCATTTGCTTGCAGGTGGATTCTCCGCTTAACTTGAAACACCCACATCATCTAGTCCTTTTCATGCAGCAGGAGACTCGTGTCAACTACCTCAAGAAATTAGAGGTGATGTCCAGACTCAAATATCTGACAGTCAAATCAGGACTTGAGTATTGTAAGGTTCTAAGTGGGTGAAGAGATATTGGATGTCAAAGTCTTGACATCCCACCCATAATCCAGAACTCAGCACGGCGTTAAAGTCGCTTCAAATTTATATGATCAAAATTCTGAGTGTATCTAAGACTGTCCATCACATGCCTATTGCCAGACACTCATCCGCCATTTGCATTGGCGTGTTCTTGAGTGATAACTCATTCTAGCATACTCTGATGTTAAAATGCAGAATTCCTATGCAGTACGCGTAAAGATCGGTAGGTCCGATAATATAATATAATATAATATAATATACTCTGCATAAACGTCACTGGACATCCAGTGTAAGATCATGCAGGAACATATTGATTCATTGATAAATCAGAAGAGCCTAGGAGTAGAGCCACTACTCAGGGCCTGAGTTTTGTTTTATAAACTGGCGGGGAATTCCCACCTTACATGGGTCACATGGGGAGGATTTAAAGATTATGGGGGGAGAATCAATTTTGACACATCGGGCTAAATTAATAATCTTCATTTATTTATGTCTACAGCTGGTGGTTTTCAAAACAGCTTAGTAATCAAATTTGACATGCTCTCCTCCAAACTGACATTAAGAACGGTATTAAAACTATATATTAATGCCTTTCAGAATCAGTGAATTTCATATATTCCAGTTTCAGTACAATTTCTTTGTTTTTTTAAAAAAAAAAATAAAATTTATACAAAATACACCATGCTCTCCTTCAAACTGACATTAAGAACTCTGTTTAAACTATATATTAATATCTCAGTTTCAGTCTTTCATGTGTTTCAGTTCAATTTCAGTCACTTTTTTTCCATTGCTGTTGACTTTTTTCCCCTGTGGCTTATTCTACGTCTGAATGAAGAAGGAACGTCTCAGAATTATGTTTATTTCGACATAAGTTAAATAACAGTTAAGGAAAAATATACTGCATACCGAGCTGTTGGATTTCTCTCTGGGTTGAAACACGGGTCGTTACGTGAGAGATGATGAATATCAGTAAGCAGGAGACTATGTTTACATACTGTCTTATGTTCATTCATGTTAACTTTCGATAAAACGCGCAGTTTAAGACAGGGAGATGATGATTTACTCGCGCTTCGTTGCTGCTGTGTCGAGTCGGCAGGTGCGCTCTATTCGCTCACACACTATAAAGGGCAAAACAGCATTTAGTGTTTGAATTTCGGGATTAAAATAATATAATTTTATATTTGAAATTGGAAGCCGATACTATCTTCACAAGCAGCTCATTATGACTCAGAATATTAGAGCGTGTCACACAGCCTTGTGTGAATAAGATCAGTGCCGATGCGCTACAGGGCCCAACGCCAGTCAGAGACGGCCGCTGCAGCGCTGTTTGTGGAATTAAATTCTAAAATAAAGACAGACTGTTTGAACCGGTGATTACTTTTTTCACGTCTGTTGATGTATTTCATAATTTGATCTGAGATGAAGCAAACACATTTGTGCGGGAATTTCTCACATTATAAAAGTTAAACTTGTGGGAATGGTTTAAATTATGCGCAATCCCGCGCCGAAATTCAAGCCCTGCTACTTCTGTGAGGAGCCAATTCAGGTGGTTTGGGAAGGATGACGTCCCACTGGACGGAGACTCTGGGACAGACCCAGGACCGAGGCAGAGATTCTGTCTCACAGTTGGTTTGGGAAGATCCCCTAGAGTAAGATGGAATCTGTGGCTGGGGATAAAGAAATCCAAGAGAATTAGAAAGAAATGTTTTGAACACCAGCCACCACAAAATTAAATACTGTTTGGCTTTATTTAGATTTTATGTGTTTTATTAACCAATCTCTTAATCTCATTAATCTCAGTAAATAACTAAGAAATGGTAATAACATCAGCAAAGACAATTTAAACCTATTTAAACCACATTATGATTGTGTATGTCTTTCAGTAGGTTTTATTTTTCTAAAAACAAATCTAAAAAAGATCTATTATCTTGACATCAAGACAGTAGAACATTTAACAGTATTAAAAATGCATTCAGAAAACAAACACATGAGTCTGCTAGCTGAAATTCAGTCCTGTTGACATGGAAATTTCAGTTTATCAAGCTCATGTCAGTAAGATTTTACTTACAATATTTATATTGCGAAATATGATCACAAACATTATGAGTTCCGAAAAATGCATAAATACAAGTCAACAAACTAAAGAAAGGGGGGAAATAAGAAAACGCCAGCACACCACAATTGTAATTTTAGCACTATCGAGTGCTAATTTTATCTGATGTTATCATCAGTGTTATTTTTCCACTGCACTGACATTCTAAAGTATCAGAACGCTTCTAAAATGTAAAACCAGTGAGTACAGTGGACCTCTACTGTCACTGTTTTGTACATTTACTTTTTATTACTCTCAAGCTGTATATGTAGAACTGGTGCAGCTAATAGTAGGAGAATAACCTAATCTCCAGTGATGACTTCATTGTGGTTAACTCGTTTTCGACCCAAATGCCACCTTACAATACTGAGGTCACCGAATGTCATTTCATGTTGATTAATAATACACTCTCACACATTCTTCAATTAAATGCTGGTTTCTGTTGTTGTTCTCTGCCCTCCACAGAAGCAGCTAGTTGCTCAGAAAATTCACATCGAAGAGAACGAAGACCGCGACACCGGATTAGAACAACGTCACTATAAAGAGGATGCTGACTGTGTCACGGCTAAAGTTCCTCTCGGGGACCTGGACCTCTATGACGGCACCTTCATATCCCTGGAGAGCAAAGGCATAAAGTAAAGCAGCTCTGAGGCGTATTCTTGCTGTCTGGTGGTTTGCTTGTGGTACTCTGATCTAATACTTCTTTCTTCTAATCGCTGCGTTTGTGCATTACAGTCCTGAAGATTATGTGGATTACATGTCGCCTTTGCCTTCAGACCTGGAAAAGCCTGATTGTGCAGAACTTCTTGAGCTCCCATACAGCATTCATGCATACCACCATTTAAGGGTAATGCTCTTATTATATGAGTATAACATAAAGTAAACCTCCAACCCGAAACGGATTAAAAGTTTTTAGATTGAAATATTTGTGGTGTGTTCAGTGATTGTGGAGCTAATTCGTCAGCGGACGCTGTATTTCCGTTATTTTTGTGAGAAGTTAGCGGCTGTATGATGTCACAGGGGGGCTAAAGCTCTGCTGCATTGGTTTCTTTAAGTAGCGATGAAAAAAGAGCTCATTTCCACTCATTTTGGCTTGTCTTTCAGGGTGTGCAGGAGAAAGTAAACCTCACATCACCTTTGCTGTCAAAAGATGACCCTATCTTCGAGTCTTTATCCCATAAGCTGGGTCATCGCATGGATGAGGTCGGCCATAGAATACACCAAGGTCTTTTGAGGGTGAGTATGTGACAGTGTAGAGAATAATAATAATAAAGCAGACGTGTTTTAGGCTAAGTTTCATCTTCTGCTATATATATTTTTGGTTTCTTTCATGCTCAGAATTCCTCCTCTTGGGTGCTTTACAATCTGGCCTCCTTCTACTGGCGTATGAAGAATGAGCCAAGGAGAGCTGTAGACTGTGTCATCCGTGCTCTGCACTTCTCTCCCAGGTACAAGCAAATCCCAACATCTGGATTATATACAGCAGGAATAACTGCATACCCCAACTTTTTAGAGTGTATGATGGATTTGTTTATGTCATACATCAGCATGATCGGGGCTGAAAATGAGGTCACACAAACAGAAACAAGCTCTCAGAACAATAGTAGCAATGTTCTGCTTACAGAAATGCTTTAAAAGGCAACGAAGAGGAGTTTGGAGCTGCTCGTGGCTGGGGAAAAGAGTACAAAACGAATGCCAATTTTTCAAAGTGTGTATTATGTAATAACAACACAGGAAGCTGCAATTCATCAGCTATTTCTTTCTGTGCCACGTCTCTCTTTGCCCTTGTCGTAATAGAACTTAAATGAGACGTTCACTCTGCTGCCACAATTCAGCAGTATGCTTTACTTTTAAATCCCACGTTTAGTTTACGTTTCACCATTGCTACTACTCACCAAGCTCAAGAATTCTTATACAATGTGTGATTTTTATTTTTCTGCAACTGCAAAATCAGGCGCAAACTCTTACAGTTTAAACCAGGCTATACACAGCACTTTGTTTGTGCCCTTCCGTGACACAGCGGTGTGGTCATGTCCTTCAGCATTTGACTTAAATTTGCATGTATTTACATACTGTACATTTCTTTTTTTAGGCAGCACAAGGATGTAGCCCTGATCAACTTGGCAAATATCCTCCACCGAGCTCACTTCTCAGCAGATGCCGCCATCTTGGCTCATGCTGCCCTGGACCACACTACTGATCTGTTTACCAGCCACTACACACTTGGCAACATCTACGCTGTGAGTGCCAAATACCTCAGCAAGAGTAACTCTTTTAGGGTGGTCACATGTAAACACTTAGATTTGCCGGTTCGTGAACATATTTCTCGCTCTCTCCTTGACTCTATCAGATGCTGGGGGAGTATAATCACTCAGTGCTCTGCTACGAGCAGGCTCTGCAGGCTCAGTCGGGCTTTGAGCAGGCTCTGAGGAGGAAGCACGCTGTCCTGTGTCAGCAGAAGCTCGAGCAGCGGCTCGAGGCTCAGCACCGGTGAGACTGATGGAGGAAAAAAAGGGATGCTTTATAAAGGGGGTTCTCGGGGGAGCTGTTCCCCCGAGCTGTGACATTTCCACAGACCCCCAGCATTACTATATTTTACTACATAACAAATATATAAAAAAAGCTGTAATAACGGAATAATAACTATAACACACAGATAGAACCTGATAGTACCTCTGTGAATTTGGCACTCCATCTAAAAGCAGTTGAATAAAGCCATGTTATTTGTTTTTGTTGATTTGTGCCATGTTGTAACATGTTTCAGTGTAGGTCGATGGCCAAGAGTGATGTCACAGTGCATTAAACTATTCAACTCAAAATCAGAAACCAAAATCTAACCTAATTAGTGTCATTTGTTTAGTGCTGTTTCTCCTTGTACCAAACTAGCGTGTGCCTGTTTGATTTGTCGAATGTCTCACATGTTTAATTCACTGTGACTCTTAGTTATTGACTTAGAAAATCTGCAGAATTATGGCAGAATTACAACCAGTTTGGAGCAAACAATAATTTAAACAATAATTTTACCATAATTTAAACAATATATCAACACGAACGACACAAGAAATGCTTGTTGCATTGTCATAATGCAAGTGCTTGCTTCATTTTGGCTGACAAGGTGCTAGTTCAGGGTCTGGAACTAAGGGCTTAACCTGTATCTCCTCTGTTCAGTTCCTCTACAAAATAGCCAGATCTTGGCTAGCAAATTGTTGTAGCACCAAAATAAATGCTGTTCTGCAAACATGGACTGGTGATGCAGGATTTAGGATTTAGTGGTGGCATTATTTTGTCACTCTGACAACCATTCAAGCAACTTAAATTATTTACATGACCACCAGTAAAATAATATTTAAAATAATATTGCATGATGAAACATTTGTCTGAGTGGGGAAAAAATGATCACCTGACTAAAAATCGCAATAAATTGACTGTGAGCTAATAACACCTTATTTTAGCAGCCATATTTGACTGCTCAGAATTGATAGCTAGAAACAAATTCGTCTTTCATTGTTCACGACAGTATTTTTTTACTGGATGTAGATGCCGAATTGGCTTTGCAATGTTACTATGTTCTTAAAGCCAGAGGAACTTAAACCGTAAACCTTGAGAACATATGTGCTATTAGGAAATGTCCATATCTAGTTACATAACAGTTTGTCTATAAAACCGTTGGGAATGCTGACCAGATTTTAAAAAGTTTTGTCTCTAGCACTGGAAAAGTGTCAGTGGAAAACTGAGTATTAAATCACATATCAATCAAAAAAGATAACACTTTACTAATCCCAAGGGGAAATTAGAGTCACACTCAGTCGTTCCTCAATGCTGTGTGTAAGAGCGAGTGTGAGGGCTCTGTTTTATTTTGCAGGTCTCTTCAGCGCACTCTGAACGAACTAAAAGAGTACCAGAAGCAGCACGATCATTACCTGCGGCAGCAGAGTATGCTGGACAAGCACAAGCTGATCCAGGAGGAACAGATTCTACGCAACATCATCCACGAGACACAGATGGCCAAAGAGGCACAGCTCGGTGAGACAGACTACTAGTCTGCCATTGGCTTGGTTCAGATACATTCCCACACAAGTATTTAAATGAGTAATATTACGCATTTTTCGCCTTAGTAAACAGTAAGGAGCTTGGTTATGTAGGCGTGTTAGGTGTGTCCTGGTTGTCACATAGTGCTCCTATTTAGCCTAACAGATGAACTGTGGATAATGATTTATTTGTGTTTTTTGTCAGGTAACCACCAGATGTGTCATCTAGGTCAGCAGCAGTACAGCCTGTTCTGTCCGTTTGACTTACCTGTCCGTTATCATCGGGGAGATCTGTTTGAGAATGTGCACTACATCCAGGTTAGACTGAGTAAACCTGTTTATGGCTAGTTTAACGCAACAGTGTTTAAGTGCAGCAGCTTTGAGATGAAATCACTATCACTTTTTTTTTGCAGTGTAGACTTTCAGCTTTATTTTAAGAGGTTCCACAAAAATATGGCATTGACCATTTAGGAATTACAGCCATTTTAAGCAAAGTACCTCCATTTTCAGGGGCTCAAAGGTATTTGGACAGTACACTGAGAAGAAGTTAATTGACCAGGTGCGGTCCATTCCCTCATTACTTCAAGACAAATGAAGCAGATAAAAGGTTTGGAGTTGATATCAGGTATTGAGTTGGCATTTGGCAGCTGTTTGACTGGAGCTACCAATATGAATTCCAAGGAGATCTCAATGCAAGTGAAGGAGGCCATCGTTAGGATGAAAAAACAAAAGAGACCTATCAGAGAGATAGAAAAAAACTTTAAGAGTGGCCAAATCAACAATTTGGTACATTCTTAAAAAGAAAGAAAGCACTGGCGAGCTCAGCAACACCAAAAGGCCTGGAAGACCACGGAAGACAACTAAAGTGGATGATCACAGAATCCTTTCCTTGGTGAAGAAAAACCCCTTCACAACATCAACAGAAGTCAAGAATACTCTGGAGAAGGTAGGCATATCATTGTCAAAATCTACAATCAAGAGACGCCTTCATGAATGTAAATACAGAGGGTTTACAACAAGGTGCAAACCACTGGTAACATTCAAGAACAG
>CM040999.1:9934258-9970309 GCA_022985145.1 Pangasius djambal | reverse complement strand
CATGTGTCAAACATGGTGGACATTTACATTTACATTTACGGCATTTGGCAGACGCCCTTATCCAGAGCGACTTACAATAGTGCTTTGAAGTCTATCAAAATACATTCTGATACCGGCTCACTAGGTCACAAACTAGGAATACCATCAGCCCAAGACTGTTGGTTTGTTTTTGTTTTTTTTTTGTTTTTTTGTGTGTGTGTGTGTGTGTGTGTGTGTGTGTGTGTGTGTGCGTGCAAGTGCTAACTTAAGTACTGGTGGAGGCAGTGTTATGGTATGGGCATGTATGGCTGCCAATGGAACGGGCTCACTGGTGTTTATTGATGATGTGACTGCTGACAGAAGTAGCAAGATGAATTCTGAGGTGTATAGGGCTCTACTCTCTGCTCACATTCAGCCAAATGCTACAAAACTGATAGGACACCGCTTCACAGTGCAGGTGGATAATGACCCTAAACATACTGCGAAAGCAACTCAAGACTTTTTGAAGGCAAAGAAATGGAATATTCTTCAATGACCAAGTCAGTCACCTGATCTCAACCCAGTAGAGCTGCTTTTCACTTACTGAAGACAAGACTGAAGGCAGAAAGACCCACAAACAAGCAGCAACTGAAGGTGACTGCAGTGAAGGCCTGGCAAAGCATCTCCAGGGAGGAAACTCAGAATTTGAGCTTTGAGAACATGGGCTCCAGACTTCAGGCAGTCACTGACTGCAAAGGATTTTCATCTAAGTATTAAAAATTATGGTTATATTTACAATTATGTCACTGAAAATGGAGGTACTTTGTTGAAAATGGCTGTAATTTTTAAATGGTAAATGACATATTTTTGTGGAACCTCTTAAAATGAAGCTAAAAGTCTACACTTTGAGCACTTCTCGATTGTTTTATTTCAAATCCATTGTGGTGGTGTATAAAGGCAAAATCACAAAAACTCTGTCATTGTCCAAATACTTCCAGACCTAACTGTATGTATGTATGTGTATATATATAGATAGATAGATCTTTATATTATTATTGTGTGTACATGTGCAGTTTGGTGAGGAGGTGTCCGTAGCTAGCAGTGTGGCTCAGGTGTCGGAGCTGAGTGTGAACGAGAGCCGAAGCCCACAGCCATACTCCACTGTGTCAGGAGGAGACGTGCCAGCAGCACACTGGGACAAGGAGTCATCCTCCTCTAATGCTGTAAGATTTTGTCTCCTGCTCTCAGTGTACAAACATATCTGAATACACAGTTATGGTTATGTGTTATGATGCTCAACTGAGTGTAATAATGTGTTGGTGGAATCTCTTTCACTGGAATTGGGATGAGCATTTTCCAGGTGTTTTCCAGGTATTCTCTATTAGAGCTCAGAAACCTAAAGTCTTTCCACGTTTAATGTTAAATAGGAAACCCATAGCATTCTGTGGCCGAGAAGTTCAGACTGTGCTCAGCGTTTTCCCTCCATTCCCTCTGCTAACCTGCTGCCCACCTTCTTCCTCCCCCCAGAGAGTCATGGCCTCAGGTGAGACAGACAAATGCACTGTCACTTATTCTCACATTACAATCTTGGTAGGGTTTCAGTAGGCCTGTATTATTGCCCAAGCCTAACCCCAGCATGAGTAACAAAATGGACCCACTTTCACTCACTTATAGTCTATTAAATAAAAGCTTTTTTCACTGCATTTACTTTTTTTCATGGAGAAAACCATTTCTCATGCCTGTAGAATGTCTGTATGATTTTTCGCATTACTCTTCCAATGACGGTCAAACAAAATGCACAAAGCTAGCCTGTTGTGTATAGCATATAAGCAATTCTGATACAGGACAAATATATATAAAATACAAGACTACATCACATTCATTCTGTAATCCTTGTGTACTGCTGTGTGCCTTGACCGGCAAGATTTCTACATGTTAGCATTTCTAGTTTTGATACTGAGCATTTTACATTCTGAAACATGAACCAAGAAGCTCATTCTCATGCTTTCTGCGTCTGCTCTGTCCAGGGGAAAGAGTAGCCTGTACGTGAACCGGAGTCCCCCAGTCTCTGTCGAGACCCCAGACTGCGGTTTAAAAGCTCAACCCATGCCTGGTGACCATCTGACCTCTGTAGCCTGGACCTTGCAGGGGAAACAGCTGCCTGACCAGTGTGCAACTCAGGTTTGATTGGTGTTTCTTCTTTATTTACACACAAGCATAAATAACACTGATTCACAGGGCCAAGCAGAGAAAAACGACTGAGCAGTTATAAAATATATCAATAATATTTGGAAAGGTTAAGTTCATACAGCTTGACAAAACCAGGCTTGAGCTTCTTGAGCGGTGCAGCAGCTTGATTAGCTTAATATCACGGCACCAGTAAAATCCTTACTGAACAAAACCATGTCACTACACATAATACTCACCCACATAAGATGTAAAATCCATTTGGATGTCTGTAACAAAATATTTGCATTTCTCCTGATAAAATTCTGAACGCCTATGAATTTATACCGGACAGACAAGTTTTAGCAGTTTTCCCCTTACTAGAATTACAAGCATGACGATATGGGATGTGTAAACATAAAGTGAGGTTTTATAGCAAAACAGGATTGTGCTATTTCTCCTGACTATATATGTTTTTCCCCTCTCATTGGTTCCCAGTAAAGACATTACAGGGTGGAAATTATATGTTACATAGCAGCCATTTAAAAAAAACAAAACAATGAATTTTAAAAGAAAAGCATCTGCTTATAAATTGGCAGAGATGTTTATCCAAGAAGGACATAAATAGTTGGACCGACCTCAAGCAACAAATCGCTGATATGGCTTGCAGGGTGTCTCTTGAGGGCACGCACTCTCCAACTTTTCTGACATGAGCCAGCACACAGCTAAACTGCATACACTCAAACTGTAAAATTTATACACCTCACCCCCGAGTGCCGCAACAGAAAATCATTCGCCCTGTCATCAGGAGATTGTGAGTTTGAATCCTGACGATGCCACAGCCATCCGTGGCTGAGAGCCAAGACAGTAAAATTGGCCGTGCTCTCTGTTCGAGAAGGATAGCATTATTGCCCTACAAATCACATGACACTGGCCAATCACGGACATCTCTGAGCTGATGTATGCAGAAGAGGGTTGATAGCGCTTTCCACTGAATGTGTTATGCTGTCCTGTGACGAAGGAGTTGAAAAGCTGCTGTTGGCCTTCATCATTTGTTCACCATTCCTGGTTGGTAGGTGTTGTATGAAGCTGTCTGGCTTTTATGCTGTAGTTAAACCCAGGAAAATATGAATTACGTGACTGTCAAATATAGTTAAATTGGGAGTAGAGGTTTAGGTAGGCAACTGTCAAGCCATGCCATAGGATTTGTTTAAGAAATTCATTGGAGCCAATTGTTTGTATCTGTTGTTTTATCTTTTCATACTTGTTTGTAATTTGCATTGAAAATTAATCTTTTGCATTGAACATGATACTTTTAAGGCAGGGTTAAGTTTTTCAAACACTTCAGGTATGTTGGAAAGGATTTTTCTTAGGGGTGGAGGGAGGAAAAACTGATTAGCGCCTGTAAAAAAAAAAAAAGGAATTATCCCAGCTCCAGAGGTAGAATGAATCCTGTCTGAAATAGGAGTTAGTTCTGATTTCATGTTTGCTAACGGATTTTTATTAAGGTAGATAAATAAATTAAATACCATGAATCCTTTTTGTGTGCTTTCCTGTACCAAAGCACTGCATAAAAGTATGCACATAGGCAAAAGCTATAAGTAAGGAAACTAAAGTGTTTCAAAGTTTAGATCAAACTATTTACATTCAATCTTTTCCGTTGCATAATTACGTCCTCATTCATGTTGTTATATTTGCATAGCCCACAATAAGAGTAGGTGCTGTACGAGTGAGGTTTCACAAGTGAATCAAGCATTAAAGTGAAACACATGATTTCGTTTGCATGTGCAGGTATTGCTGAAGCGTAGTGACGGGTGGACTATGGAACAAATGGGTGCAATGATAGCAAGTACTTTGGAGAAGGTAAGGACGAATGACTGCTTGTAGTGATGATAAAATATGTTGTCATGACCTCCTTTTTGTTCCACATTATCAGGTGCTAGGGAAAAATACTGATTGGACAGCAAATCTCTGCTCTAGAAAAGAAACACTTCCAGAAATATGTAGGCTAACTATTTTAAGACTAGCTGAATCAGGATGATTGCAGGAAACTACTGCACTGTAGTGTCAGTCTGGTTTGAACATTTTTTTTTTTTTTTACTCTCTCTGTGTGTAGAAGAGTGTACCACGATGGCTGGTGCAGAATGAGGCTGGGCTCTTTTGGAGAGCTCAGGGAAACGGTACGCAAGCTCTGCAGTGTCTGCGCCAGGCCCTGCACTCAGCTCCACCTCAGCACAAAAACGTGCCACTAGTCAACACGGCCAACCTGCTGCTCCACTACGGCCTGCACCACGAAGCCGAGGAGCTCCTGCAGCAGGCCATGGAGATCAACGCCTCAGAGGTACACCAGACATATCACTAAACACATGACCAGCAGTCACAGCAAGACTATCTTGTTGCTTTATGGTTATACAGTATATTGTTGGCAGAGAAACTAAATGTTTTCATTACAGCGACATCCGATGGGTTTTTCCAAATGGTCCGTTACCTGCACATGAACATTATTTACACAACACTCAGTTTAAACCCATGCCCACAATTATCAATACGTCCTCATACATACAAAGGAAAAAAGCTTAACAAACAAAACTGCTGAACTACTGAACTGTTAATCTTCAAGATTATACCACAAATCCAACAGCCTTCACTTACTGCTTTTAGACAGTTACTTTTTTTTTTTAAATGGATAACTTTGAACATTTGGTAAAGTTAGTTTACAGTGAATTGTACTGACCGTCCAGTATCCTCCTGTGTTTTACTGACTTTCCTGTTCACTCATTGCATTAAGCCTCACACTCTGCTGAGCATAGTGAGTGTGCAGCTCTCTCGAGGGAACCTGTCTGGTGCATTGACCCTGTTCCGGCATGCCCTGTCTCTGAGTGGCAGCTGCAGCCAATGCCGTGCCAGCCTGCCTCTGCTGCGCTGCCTGCAGTTCTACCCTTTCCTCTACAAGCTCCGGCACCAGGCCTGTCAGCGTGAGTTCTGCTGCTGCTAGTGGCTGCATTGATAATCACATTACTCAAAAATAGGCAAGAAGGTGTTTATGGTTCATTTGAATCTTTAGTCAGTTCATTATCATTAAACTTGCAATATTGTCAATATACTTACGTTAGTAGTGTTTTAGTTTTAGAAATCTCGCCGTGCTCTAAGGTGAAGTTTATATTAACCTGAGTTTACCCCAGACTGCTACCCTATTGCACCATCCTCCTTTCCCTGTCTTGCAGTCTCTTTGCTCTAATCCCTTGTGTTTCAGCCTCGGTTGTGTTGTGGGTCGAGGTCTTTTAATAGCTCAGTCACTGTAATCTCTCATCTGTTTTTAGCTCTCTCTCCACTGCATTTTCTATTCTGGGTTTGCCTTCTCTTCCACCTCCCACTCCCTCTTTTTTTTTTTTTTTCTCTGCTTCCCCTGTAGTTCAGCACTCTTTTCCCCTGACGCTGTTCCCCATCAAGCCAAAGGGCTTTGAAGTGGAGAAATCTTGCACTCAATAATTCAACAGGCTGAAAATAGCTCAAACTTTATTTAGAGGCTGTTCTACTCTGCAGAGAAAAATGAATTCATTGTCCTTTCCAAATTTGGGGGAGACACATGCAGTGCTATTGATTCAGGTATTAATATACTGCTGTAGACTTGAGTGCATTTGCATTTTATCCCAAGTTTCACCTCTCCCTGCGTGAGTTTTTGCTTTTGTCAACAGCACAGACAGGACCATTTTAATCTAAAATGAGCGATATTTTGAAAATTATTTGCATGCTTTGCTTTGATTGGCATATAGTGCAATCGGGTGCAGCTGAAGTGACACTAGACATAGCGTTGTAGTGAACTCAAAACTAACTTTAATGGCATGCGAAAAAGAGCTTTGAGAGTTGTATAATTCCTGCTGTAAAGTATCGAGTAATTACCTTAATTTGTTCCCTAAAGACAAACTAACCATAGCAAGTGAGAAACGTTCATCTTCAATCCTACAAGGCTTTCTCAAGTCCTGATATTTGGGCTTTCAGAACATCAAGTTACAAAACACTTCCAAGAACTCTAATAGCTAGCTCATTTCCTGGTGTAAGATAATGTCAAACAACTGTTTCTAAAGCCATACAACTAACTTGGCTACTGTTGAAAAACCTGTAGTATAAACCTGCTGCTTGGAAACTTTGCAATCAACTGTTTTGCTGCTCCTCTTCCTCATATATTGCATCAGTCTCTGGTTGAGGGACAGCAGCTATATTTCTGAATTTGCTCAAGTTGACTAATAAATATTAATGCATATTGTGATCAGTTTAGGAGCATTAATGTCTAGAGTATGTGGTCTTGGTGTAAACAGGCTGCGGGTTGGATAGTCAAAGAGAAGAACTCTACAACAATTTATAGAAAAAAAAATTCATAATGATTATTTGAATAGATGTGTATTATAGACATTTACTAACAAAGCTGTGTGAATATGCTGTGTGTTTGGTGTGCAGACGGTTCAGGTTGTGAGAGAGTAGAGGACGTTGAGGTGGAGGACTGGGAATCTGAGGAAAGGCAAGAAACAGGAAACACGGATGCCATGCCTGGATCTGCATTAAAGGACTCGCTGCTGTTTGAGAGTAAGTACTCGTTTTTCTCTATGTTGGAGCCTTCATTGAGCATCACAATATCACTAGCTTTCTATCTGACTCACTTTTGTTAACTCCTCTTCTCTCTCTTTCTCTCTCTCTCTCTGTCTCTCTCTCTCTCTCTCTCTCTCTCTCTCTTCACCTCTGTAGAAGTAGTGGTGGACAGTAATGGCTCAGGAGAGGTGGGCCAGCAGGAGCGAGGGGAAGATAAGAAAGGTGGGCTGGAAGGAGAAGAACAGTGGCAGTTGCATGAGGAGCTGATGGGAGCATTTGAGGGGGCACTGGATGTGAGCGGGAAGCGCGGGGACCTACGAGGGATCCGTGTTCTCAAAAACGACCGGGTGATGGGGGCCAGTAGTGATGGCGCCTGCTTCGGGAACTGCGAGGATGACGATGGAGCAGAATGGGTAAGCTCAAGATTGTCCGAAAACAACATCTCCGTAGCTCTTAGGCTCTTGTGGCTCCAAGGAAATTCTTTTTACCTTCAGTTATTTTATATAGCAGATTTTTTACACTATTTTGAAAATGAATGTCCTATTCCTGGTGGTTCACGTATAATACACACTGATTGTACAAAATCTATTCAGTGTAAGGTTTTTGTTTATTGTTCTGGATTTCCAGATCACATTCCAGGTGAAGCGAATGCGAAAGCCCAAGGCGGAGGTGTCTGAGAGCTGGGCAGGTGAAGAGGATCCCTCTCAGAGTGACTCCTCAGCGGCACACTCCATCCTGGAGATCAGCGGCCCTACCATCCCTTCCCCTGGACCTTCAGGTGCGTGCCATATGAACCGACTGCTTTCTTCCATGTACAGTGTACACGGCAAAGAACTTTCTTTAGGGACAGGTGTGTCTGTTTTGCAGGAAAGTGGAAGGACTACAGCAGTCTGGGCTGGCCAGGACCAGAGGAGTGTCAGCGGACACGGCGGGTAGACCTCACTACTGTGGCAAGCACCTGGCTCGCTGTGTCTGCCAAAAGTATCGAGTATGCCAATTTAATGTACACCTTCACATCTTTTAGGGTGTTTTCACAGGGACACTTTGGTATTATCAGTCAAATGCAGCATTTACTGTTAATTTCAGTGAGGTGAATGTGTTATGGGACAGCAGACACCAGTTTACTGTTTACTGCTCACTGTTTATAAGTTCTTTACCAGAATTGAAATTTTGCTCCAGAATTGAAACACTCTGCTCCAAATTTATAAACATTATATTATATAATTAATCATTAATTAATCATATATCATTACATTTTGTCTGTGAAAAGAAACATTTCCAAATCTAATTTTGTGTTTCAATACGTGTTATTTTTTTCAACTCCTATATTAAGTTTATAGACACAGTTCTGTTGAAAAGAATAAACACTAGCAGTTTTTGCTTAGCATACAAGTATCATACATAAGTATCCATGTTTGAATGAATTTCTTTGCCGTGTGTTGAGAAAACATTGATCACCACTCACGAGCCTTAACACGGACATACGCTGTGTGATTTTAGCCTAACTTGTTAGCTTTTGAATGGTTTTACCAATTGGTACATAATTGTAGAAGACCACTGGGCTACACCTCTGCTCCAATCGCAATACTTCTCATGCCAAATAGTGTTATAAATATATTAATGTTATACACCACTGTTTGCTTACTGTGGTAGCATGCAGTTTGGGACAAACCCAAGAGTTAGCGGATTGTGAATGTTATGTTATATGTTATTAACCCCCTCCCAGTTGGTCAGAACTCTGTAGTGTATAATTTCCTCCATACTGTCAGGTAAACTGATAAAGTGTGTGATGGCATCTGTTCTTCCGATGCCATAACTACTTCTTAACCCAAGTGATGTACGTATGCCTTTTGCTTATTATCTCTTACTTATTTGCTTATTATCTCTATCTTCTTCATTTGCTCCCTGTTCCCTGCGTAGCATCACAGAACATATAGACTTTGCCACTCCACTGCAGGAGCCCGCTGCAGAACCGGTGTGCAATGCTAATCTGCCTGCCAGCATGCACACGCTAGACCATCTGGGGGGAGTGGCCAACCGCGGCAGCATCCACTATACTGGAGAGAGTCAGCTCAAAGAGGTGTGTGTGTGTTAGGCATTTAGGCTTCCTCATGTGGTCTGTTACTAGCAGTCTATCACTCACTCACCTCACTGTGCGTCTTACTCAGGTGCTGCAAAATTTGGGAAAGGATAAGTTTTTGCCACAGTCCTTTGAGCAAGTGGGAACCCGTTTGGCCAAAGTCTTGGAAAAGGTATGGATGGGGTTGGGTGGTGTCAGAATTGGCCTTTCTCAGTATATGCGCTAAACCATGTGTTCATTTTGGATGATCTAATCATTACTGTGAAGTACTTAAAGTAACAGTTTGGCTAAAAATGAAATTTATGCAAATATGTTATAGCTGAGACATTTTTGGCAGGGGTGGGCAGATGGTAAATTTATTACCTAGCCTACCAGGCAAGTGGAAGCTCCAGTGCACACCCAGTCTCATGTTTTATTTGTCCAGAAACATAACTGAAAAGGCTAAAAAGTGGTAGCTAACATAATGTAATAATGTATAGCTAATTAAATGCATTAATAAAAACTAAGGGAAATAAACAAATGTATGAATTCCAGGAAGAATGAATGACTGTGTTCACTATAGTTCTTATCCTTTTCTAAAAAAAAAAAAGTTTGAGATAAGGTGTCCTTGCATTGCACATAAAAAATATTAATTGAGTCTAACTAGCATCTTAATTTGTGTGTGGTGCAGCAGGCAGTGTGATTCGGAAATGCACTCTTTAGTTTAATTGAGGTGCGCTACTTTAAAATGCCATTGTTTGCTTTGCGAAAGTCAGTAGAATGTAGTTTAGATTTTTCTTAATCTGGTTGTTGGGCAGGAGAAGAATAACAGTGGTGACCGCTATATGAGCAGCAACTGAATCTGCTGGTCCACAAAAAATAGAAAACTACTGGCCTGGACATGCAGAAGCACACTGATAAATCTATGACAAATAGCTGTCTTGTGTATGGCTATATGTTTGATGGACTCTTCTTATGTGTGTTTATTTTTGTGTGGCGGCTTTGGTTCATTAGAACCAGACCTCATGGGTTCTGTCCAGCATGGCGGCGCTGTACTGGAGAGTGAAGGGTCAGGGGAAGAAGGCCATAGATTGTCTGCGTCAGGCTCTAAACTCCGCTCCTCACCACATGAAGGTACCAGTGATCTAATTACTAGTAAACCTAAACTAGTAACCAGTTTTCTCTTGTGCCTAACCTGTGTCTCCGCAGCCTCTGCCCTTACACTGATGTGAGCAAGCCACACTTTTGATTACAGTTATGGCTTAATAACTGATAAACTGTATAAGACCTGAATAATTGTTGAGTGAAAGAACTCCAAGTTCCAGTAGTGGGCAATATTTTAGCAAGGAGGAATGAGTTGTAGGTATGGTCTTTCTTCCAAATTTCAGTTATTGCACACCTCCAGTAAAGAGCTGTTCTCCCTTTTATAGTATGTGGATTTTAGAGCCCAAACAGTGGGACTCATCTTTTAGGAAAGTTGTGTGTAAAAGTTTGTGTAAACCAAACCAGAAAAAACTTTCTGCCGGATTTACAAAACTTTCGGAAACACTGATTTTCTTCTTCAATTTAAACTCGACAGTATATTCCATATATAAAAATTCAGCAATCTGTGCACATTATATGATGTGAAGTCGATCAATTCAAGGTTTGCGTTAGTTCGTCTTCTTATGGATAAATTTACACACACTCAGGAGCAGGAGTAGGACACGGATATTTTTCTGCATTTATAGGATTTTCATGAATACCGAAGTTCTTGTGTAAATGACTTTTCTAAATGAAATTTTGTAACCATTAACGATATTAAAAAATGTAGATAACTTTGGTTATATAAACTTAAGCAGACACCAGTAGTTTTAGTTAGGCAGGACTTTCCTCATATGATAATCTTCATATAAATCAGTACAAGTACTATATAATTTGTATAATCAGTATAAGTACCACATAAGCTTGTATTTGAATCCATGCAAATAGGGTTGTCGCAAGTCTGGTTTTACTTGTTACTAATCAGTATCCCTCAAATAACCTTTAAAATATACGGTGACCATGTACAGGAATCTGGGAACACCTGTTACAACCTATAAACCTGTAAAACCTATACTTTTTTTTTTTTATTCTCTTCATCCGTGTGTTTTGTGGCAATGGCCGTGAAAATGCAGTGTGTGTGCAAACTTAACTTAAAGTGATGAGCTTTTATTGCTTTTATAATATGGTGACAAAAACAGTATGATAACATCCAATGTTCAATAAATAATTGAATTTATTTTGAATATAATTCATAATAAAAAATTCCACTTCTATAAGCTTTGGTTGTAAGTAACATAACAGGCAAGAATTAGTCTATGGACGAAACCATGTATTATGTGTAACTATTTTATTGGTTTAAAAACCTGGTGCATTAATACAGTATTCAGCTGTTGTGTTTTTATGCAGGAGCAGTTACTCGTGCGTAGAGGATTTTATGCTTCAAACGTGGCTTAAAATTCGAGAGTATTGAATTAGTTGCATAAATGCAGTATTGAAAAAGTTCCACGCTTTGTTCAATACTGCAAATAATCCCGCAGTCATCCAAGAGAGTACAACTGAGTACTGCTCCTTCAGTTTCTATATATATATATATATATATATATATTAATAAACACCTGACGATTTCTCTTCTCCTGCAGGATGTTCCCCTGATCAGCCTGGCTAATATCTTCCAGAACGCCCGTCTGTGGGAGGACGCACTCACCGTGGCCCGCATGGCCGTAGAGATCGCTCCTCATTTCGTTGTAAACCATTTTACGCTTGCTAATGTCTACATAGCAATGGTGAGTCCTTTGCACTTGACTGATACAAAATCTGCATTTCTTCCTCTCCTTCCTCACACTTGTACGGCTCTGTTTTTACAGGAAGAGTTTGAGAAAGCAATGCACTGGTATGAATCCACTCTAAAGCTCCAGCCAGAGTTCGGACCTGCCAAAGACCGTCTTCGTACCATCCAGTGCTACCTTCTGACTAAGAGGGACAGGCGAGCTCCATAAAGACACACACACACACACACACACATGCATACACACACATGCATACACACACATGCAGCTCTATTTAAAAACAGAAGCGGGGAAGTCTTTAGCTCTGTCTGTGTTTTTTTTTTTTTTGCCACATGTCATCCAGGGGTTCAGTAAATCAGAGCAGTTTCTGATCAGAATCTTCTTTTCCATTGTTAAAGAAAAGGTTGTTCTAATCAATAGATCAGTAGATCCTTTTTTTAAAAAAAATATTTTATGGTGTCAGGGTTTTATGTAGTTCTTTGCACATTTTTATTTATTTTTTTTTTTTAAACAAAAACTGACAAAATGTGAAAATGATCCAGATGTGTGCTAGACACAATTCTACTCCCGAACGTGGCGATAACACATTCAGGTCCTAATTCTTGCGTCATGAGAATTCAAGTCAGAAATATTCAGAATTGGTTGCTGTGAAGGAACGACATTCGGTGCATAAACATCAGCAGGAACGGTGGTGTGATTCACAGGCATTTCTGAAATGTTCTAACACAGTCATGGCACGCAAGTTTCTTAAGGCCCGATGTTTAGTAGACGATTACTACAGCATGTCCTGCAAAGCGAATATATTAGTCCCTGCAGAGAAATAGTCCGAATTAGGCACCTTTTGTTCGACAAGTCGAAACAGATACTCAGCACCACAACACCAAAATGATGACCGTGAATGGTCAAGTGTTTTTAAGTTTAGTTTTATATATCGTCAGGGACGCAAGGAAGATTAAACCAGATAATATACGAGTCATCACATGCTAGTGTATTGTACTAGAATCAGCTATAAAGCAGACATGTTTAGTTTTTCATTGCTACACTGAATTAGGCAATAACGATGGGACCTGACCACGGCAGACTGACATGCTTTTAAGCAAGAGCATTTTAACTATTTTAATCTGGATGTATTTTTGGACCATATTCATTTCAGTGTGACTGTATTTACACTATTATACACTACCATCATTTTAATTTAAAAAAAAAAAAAAAAACATTTTTAAGGAAGATTAATAGATACATATCAGTAATCCATAAAGAATTCACCATTTGCAGTGCCCGTTGTTTTTAAAGTACGCTATAATATTCACACACTGTCATCTCAGTCTGTTACATTTTTATTATAGTATGACTGACAGAATGTGTTTAGAATTGTTCTGTTTTTTGTTTTTTTTTTTCTTCAAATTTGTTCTTGAAATTCATGATGCCCAAACCCTACACCTACACACACACACACACACACACACGTGCACGCACACACACATCTGTGTTTGTAAAATGTAAGACAGCCTTCCATGACTTCTCTCTTTTCATCAGATAATGTTACTGGTCTTAATTAATTAATAAACGCACATTATTAATGATGAGTATGATGATGATAATAATAAAAATAATACTGTCCATCATAAGTGGTTTAGGTGAACTTGAAACAGGGTTATTTTAATTCTGAAAGACAGATGGAATATGTATTTTTTTTTTTTTTTTTAAACTGAATCCTGTGATGGAAGAATTAAGATCATCCTCTTGGGGGATGAGGAAACTTTGAAAATAGGTAAATAAAATACTTTTAAGGACAAGTTTGGACTTGTGTTTTGTGTGATTTGAGAAGCTCTGGTGGAAGGCGTCTTTAAAATGGCACTTAATCTGCATTTTGAACATTTTTGCAACCAGTAGCCTACCGTGCCATTTTTCTGTGTGTTAACTGACACCAGCTAATTTGATTTCTCTGTAGCTGAAGTGTGATTTTCCTTAAGCCATGAATGCCAAAAGAAGCAGGAGTGTTCAGTTCTGGTTTGAATTTGGAGCAGAGCTCATTAAGCTATTGATGTTATATCTAAACGCTCAAATTTGATGTGATTTTCATGTAGATTTACATGACTATGTCTGAGACACCTTCCTTTTTATACGTAGTTTATCCTTATATAGCTCTTTTATGCATACTGGATTAGTGCATCAGTACAAAAGAAACATTTATTTTGCAGATAACATAATATATTTTATTCAATATTGGACCATGTTAAGTGCACTATATGGCCAAAGGTTTGTGGACACCCGACCATCACACCACACACACACTCGCACACAAGAAGCATCATGTGCTTCTTCCCCAAAGTGTTGCCACAAATTTGGATGCAGACAATTGCATAGGATATTTTGCATGCTGTAGCATTACAATTTCCCTTCGGTGGAAATAAGGGGTCGAGCCCAAACATGTTCCAGAATGACAGTGCCACTGCGCACAAAGCGAGCTCTATGAAGACATGGTGTGTTAAGTTTGGAGTGGAAGAACTCGAGTTTCCTGCGCAGAGCCCTGACCTCAACCCCACTGAACACCTTTGGGATGAACTGGAAAGACGACTGCACCCCAGACCTCCTCACCCAACATCAGTACCTCACCTCACTGAATCTCTTGTGACTGAATGATCACAAATCCCCACAGTCACGCTCCAAAATCTAGTGGAAAGCCTTCCCAGAAGAATGGAGGTTATTATAACCGCAAAGTGCGACTAGATCTGGAATGGGATGTTCAGCAAGCGCATACGGGTGTGATGGTCAGGTGTCCACATACTTTTGGCCATTTAGTGTAATAGTATATTATAACTGTAATATAGTAGTACTGTATTATAGAGTAATATTAGTATAGAAGCCTGGAACAATGAAGCAGCCAGTTTTTCCTTATAAAGCTGCATGACCGTGCACCTAAGAGAATGCAACTTTTAACTGCAAAGGTAAATTATGATGACAACTTTTTTTTTTTTTTATTCTTTTAAAATTTACTGCTCATTATAGTAACCATTTCTGAAGCCATCATGGCTTAATCTAATCTGCTTAAGGCTACTGAACAGTAGTGTGTATATGAGTGTACAAGTGTACATCATAAGACACAATATTAATGTAATATATATATATATATATATGCATATACACATTTTGATGCCTCCCACGTTTCCAAATACCTTTTTTAGCTCTTTATATGGCTTTGTCTTGTGAAGTAACACTACCAGCCACTAGAGGGCTATGTGCTTAACTGAGCCAGACTCTGACTAGGTGTTTCCCCAAACCAGCCATCCATGGAAACAGACACACACACACACACACACAGAGGTACAGCTAGAGAGGCAGGGTGATGCGAGGTAACATGGAGTCCCTCACTTCAATGCTTAACCATCAGCATCTGCTTTTGTGTGAAATGCTCTATGCAATATGCAGTATCTTACAACAAATCTGAGAAAGCATCGCAGCTGTTTCAACGATGTATTTTGCTCTTAATGTTTTTTTTTTTTTTTCTTGTTGAAATCTGGATCCAGTGTTGATTCCAAAATGCTCTCCATCTCTGATCTCCTTCTGCAGTCGTGCAGGAAGCTCTACAACAGCAGCACTACTGTTATGCAGCCTGGATCCTGGGAACTGTTTACAATCTGCTGATGGGAATGAGGCAAAAATAATAATAATTGGTAGGGATGCGTATAAAATAACGTACTTTGTGGTTCCTAGGAAAGTTTGGGTACTGCTGTAGAAATTTCCCAGCCTACCTTTAACCTACCCTTAGCTGAAATGCACTACAGGATAATAATTTTATATATATATATATATATATATATATATATATATATATATATATATATATATAATGTATATAAATACATATTGGGATTTCTTATATGGGATTTCTTACATCAATTTTACTAAATTTCTCTCCTACCCATCGAAAATCCACCCCCCCTCCCCCCTCCCCCCAAGCTGAATTAATTTGATGCTATTTTTGAACGTCTGTGTTTCTAAGGGATACCTAATGACGCAGTGACGTCAATGCAGGTCAGCCGCGCTCCGATTGGCTAATGATTCCAAAGAGGGCGGAGCTTAAAACTACTGGGGAAGGCAACCACTGAGGCTTAAGAAGATCCCATAGCTGGCGACTCGAGTATAAACAGTAAAATACAACTACTGCTAACAATAATAATAATAATAATAATAATAATAATAATAATAATAAAATCAAATAGCTATAATGCCGATCTAAAGTCAGTGCTCATACAAGGATGTGATGCAAGACATTGAAATAAGAACCCAGACAGCTCCTGGTATAATGTCATTCTATAATTAGAAATACTGTGAATGTGTGTTATTATTGCTCTTCTGACGTTCAGAAATCAAGCTTGTAGAAGTGGCACCCCTCCTTCAGCCCTTGCTCCCACCCCCCCCCGCCTTCCTAAACACACACACACACACACACACTGAGGATGCCAGGCTTCCCGTTCAAAGTGTGTTTGCCTCATTGAGAAAAGCTCAGAGCTCATTCACGCAGTAAAGCTCCACAGTGGCTGAACTTCAGTCCAGTGTTTAGTCTAATCACTAGAACCCGGACACACCGAGCGCGAGCGCGACCCAGACAACTCGTACCGTGAGAAAGGTGAGTGATGAGGATTTCCTTCGACTTAAACCCTTAAACCACACTGCAACTTCACTCACACACACACACACACAAAACACACACTCACGCTCTCTCTCTCTCTCTCTCTCTCTCTCTCTTTGTATTTGCAAATTTAATATCTATCTGTATCTATCTTGCACCTAGAAATATGGCTATAGTATACCTTTAAACATGATCTAATGTACAGAGTTAGTTTTTAGGGTAGATCTTTAAAGGTACACTAACCTCCATGCATCTAGGTGAGAGATGCATCCTTATGCCGGTAGCACAGCAGCAAAGGTGCAGAGAGTGCAGAAAGTGCTTGATTTATTATCTTTTTTCTGTTTTTTTCCGAGCTCGTGAGCTGAGCAGTGCATATATCAGAGACAAACAAGCAAGTCGAACAGTTTTGCGTGCGATTTGTGTGATTACAGCAGATGCGCCTGCTAAAGAAAGAGAAAACGCATCACGTGCATTACAGAGTTCTCGCAGATCTTTGTGTCGGCAGGAGTAAAAGAGTGTTTTCATCTGCAGTCTTGTTTCCACTTCTTCACGCAGTGTAAGCTCGTCAGCCTGAAGAACACGCAGTTCCAGTGTACTTGCTTGCTTTAGTCACGACTCGGGAGGCTCGAGCATGTTTCTGGGTCTTAATAGGAAACTTCACTTCATGTTGTAGGGGGAAAAAAAAGAGCACCAAGTGTTTTCGTTTCGACATTCGTTCATCATCAGTGTGCTCTTTAAGATTTAAGATGGATCCAGAGTCTTTCCCGGGAAGACTGGGTGTGAGGAGGGAATTCACCATGGATGGAACTCCAGTAGCTCCACAGGGCACCACACACACACACACACACACACACACACACACACCTATAGGCAATTCAGCCTTACCAGTCCATGTTTATTAGGGAGGAGGGAGGAAACCCAACATATTGCACCATTTTCTTCTTCTTCTTCTTCTTCTAAAAAAAGACTATAAGACTACTTTGCTTAAACCAGAGTGTCTCAAATCTAAACTAAACTAAACTAAACAGACAAACTGACGGGATCAAGGCACACACTCTTAAGGTTACATTTACACAGCTGTGCTTATTTGGAACCCTTAAAGTTTCCATGAAGAACCCTACAACAGAGGGGTTCACCATCAGACAGGGTTCCCAAGTAGAACTCAGTTAGGAAGCCAAGAACTCTTAACTATCCAAAGGAGCCCCAAGGAACCCACTGATAAGAGTGTTGACCTTGGCTTGTTGCTTGTGTGGTGCTATAAGAGTACCTCTTTTGTACCTGTAGTACATGGTAATGTGAATGTAGTGTGCGTTTAAAAATGATTTAAACACAATTAGACTTTAAGGATCAGTCTTGTACCTTTAATAAGCTTTAAGAATAATACTTTAAAGGTACACTGCAGGCACGTTTCAGGGGGTAAGGGGGACTAAAGGTACAAAAGAGGTACCGTTGAGGGTCCCAATGCAAAGGAAAGGTGCAGTTTAGTGTCCTTATTTCTGAGAGTGTACGCTTCTTAACTACAACAAATGAATGTTAGGGATTGCCTTCTGTGCTTATATAAAAGTATTATTAAGATAATAATGAAAAAAAATAAAATAAAATCAGCAAATCTGCATAACGTGTCATGGAAAACTGATCTGATTTTAAAAGCGGCCCCGATTTCAGCACCGTGGACAGCTCCTGTGCTTAAAACCCTGTCCACCAGCTTCATCAGGCCAACCTACAAGCTGTAAATCTGCTGTTACAGGGTTTATAAATGACTAAATTGTGACTAAGATGCCATTTTGATTCGTGAAAGAGTCACAAATGCTGAGTTTCTGGTTCACACGCCGACTTGTACTATCATTTATACCAGCGTAAACCAAAAACAAACAGCTTTTTTCCTTCTTTTTTCCTTCAATATGTTATAAATTCTCACAGAAGTGCTCCCGCCAAAGCCCTAGAAAGCATTCACTTGCAGAAGAAATGTAGACATATACAATGTATATTTATATGCATTCATTTAGCTGTGGTTGTAATAATAAATGGTGCAGATTTTTGTGTACAGGCGGAGAATACCAGCTCATAGACTGGTCATTCGATGAAAAGCATTTTCATTAAATGGTTCCTCTAATGAAATCCTCTTAAATGGTTAAAACTAGAACCCTAAATGGTTGTCCTTGTGGGGGAAACCCTCAACAGTTTTATGTAGAACCCTATGGGGTGTTTCCTACTTAGAAAACTAAGGACCATTAACTATTAACTTTTCTCAGAAAGTGTGTAATGAGTCTATACAGACTACTCATGGCATGTTAATCTAAGAAAAAAAACAAGTTAATTAGGGATTCTTTGGCTTGTCCCTTTGCCATAGATTGTTTAGCTATCAGAGAGAGTTTCCAAGTAGAACATAAGCAAGCAACAAACACTTAACTATCCAAAGAAACCATAATAAACCATTGTATTAAGTATTCCTCTGTGGTTCTCACAGCTTTACACAAGTATGATTTATATGTGATCTGTGTGAACAGAAATAGAACAATACATTCGCTGAGCTCTGTTTAGAAACATGTCTGCAAGTTAATGGTCAAGTATCAGAGTAGAATTAATGGCATCACTGGTAGATGTTTAAAAAAGGGTCTCTTCCAGGGTTCTTTGGATATTTAAGGGTTTCTAAATGGGCTTTATGTTGGGAAACTGTTGCAGAACCCTTAAGATATACAGATAGATATGCAAGGGAAGAAAGGACAAAGGGAAAGAGGGAGGATAATGAGTAAAGGGAAGAGAAAAGTGGAGCTGAAAGAGAGAGCATTGATATTTAATGAAAATGTAACACACATGGTAAACCCTTCTCATTGTTTTTAATTTGTATCCAATGCATCATCTTGTTGCCACCAAACAGTTGATCATAGCATTAGCACTACAATAGCCACCGAAAGCAATGAAGAGTCTTTAAATCAGGGCAAGGGAGGAAGAGGGGGATCTCATCTGAACGTGACGTCAATGCTTGGTAATGACGCAGCCCTGTACAAAAAGAAGAAGAAAAAAAAAATAAGGAGAAAAATTATTACTTTAGTCTTTTTTAAAACACAACCGTATTACCTATCTAGACTGAATGGCTAGATGGATGAATAGACACGAACAAGTGTGTGTAGGGTGCAGTAGGCAAATAAACCCTCTAATGTCATGTGACGGCATAAAAGCCTAAGCAAAGCCACGTTGAGATTAAATTAAATATGATTTCAGATGACCGGTGTGTGGTAAAATATGATTTCCTGGGCGTCCCGTCTTTGATTTTTAAATCCATCCCTGTATTCACATAGCTGCGCGTCACGAATATTTAATGCACACAGCTTGTGGGGGAGCCTTTTCCTTTTTCCTCTTCTCCTGGTGGGCTCTAAAACTGTAACGGAGTTTGATCGTGATCTAAAAATAGACTAGGATATCACCCTTAGTACGAAAAAAAGATAAAAGAGGAATAAAACATCTGAAGTGTATTCACCTTCTGTGTAATAAGGCTTTATAATCTGGTTTATAGTGCTCTTGCATGAAATACAATGTTCAACAGAATGCATTGGGTTACCAGACTATAGGTGTCATAGCCAGCAGATGTGTTCAGATTGACTAGCGTGCTCTTATCCAATCAGGACGTGAGTGCTCAGTAGGACCATTAAAACCCATACTCTTGGACTGCGACTGTGACGTCATTGCCATTCCTCATTTTGGTTCTCCTTGTGTCCTCAAGATATTTCATTGTCATATATACCTGTATTTGTGCTCAAGGAGCTTCAGAGGTGAAACTGCAGTACTGAGCGCTTTTTGTTGAATTTGCTGTTTTAATAATATACTGGGATTCGGAAACAGCAAAACCACACCCCGATTACTTTACACAGTGGCACTAATATGGGATTTTCACCATTTTGCAGTCACATATGAAAGCACAGTAGAGAATGTCCTACTTGGAACCTGTTCTAAGAGGGAAACCCTGTAAGATTCCCTCAGAGGGACAAATCAGTGAATCTTTTAGGGTGCTAGATTGACTCTTTTTGTGAAGTAAATAACACCCATAATGCACTTTTGCATTTTGTAAGGAATAGGGTATAAGTGATCATCATGAATGCAGAGCTTGTTTGCTGCTATTGCATCTTTATTTAACCTACTTTAAAATCTAATTATAGATACATGTTTTGTTTAGAAATTTTGTATAGAAATTCTAAAAATGCTGCAATGAACTGGCGTCCCATCAAGGGTACCTTCCTGCCTTGTGCCCTTTTGGGATAGGCTTTGGATCCACCATAACCCTGACCCAGTGCTGTTCAGGATAATGGGGTTACTGAACATGCATGAATGAATGAATTATAAAAAAAAATGGCAGTTAGATGCAGGTTTCAAAACAGTTATTCAGGGACGGGGAGACTGAGTAAGCTGGAAAGAAGTAATTTCAGCTAACTCAGACCTACTAATGCATAACTAAATAACTAGACCTTAAAAACCACTACTGTACCTTCCAGGGTATGTTTATGCTGTATGTTTTAATGACATTGTAGATCCATTCAGTACTCTGGGTCTCCATTCATCATTTGGCTTATTGGTCTGTACTGTAGATTTGCTCTACCTATACTGCGCTTTGCTGCTTTACATTAGTCCGTTTAATTCAACTTTATTGTCATATACATCTTACTATTTTCATTTAGCAGATCTTTTTAATCAGAGAGCCAAATTAGGTAGAATACCATCCAGTTAAGATGTAAGGGCACGTCCTCAGTGGCCCAACAGTGGCTCCCCAGGCAATCCTAGGGTTTGGAGTCAACCAATCTGGTCACAAAAACTTAACTACTGGGCTACCACCATGGTGTGAACTAAAATTACATGAATTTTGGTTTGCGTAGATACAGAACAACGTTGATGCATTTCCATGACCAGAGCAGAGGGATAGCATTAGGTACACTAGACTGGACTATAAATACAAGACATTGTGGTAAAAACCTATGAATTCAGTGCAGGGGTGCCATAATGGGGAAAACCCTGATGATTCATGGGACTTGGATTTGGAGCATGAGTCCTAGAACAAAAAAAATCAGAGATGGGTGGGCTGGGTGGCTTTTCCGCTACACTTTTCAAGCTCCTCTGTCGTCTGTTCTGGGGCCAAAAAAATCCTGATATGGTTGCAACATTTTTGATGTGTCAAGCAATAGACCTTTATAGTGGGGTAAGGTGAATTTATCCAGTATTGGCATTATTTGCCTTGGCTTTACCAACGGAAGTCATGTTTAAGCTGTATTTGCAAATGATACTACACATACTTTTTTAGCTGAACATTTTCCTAGCCTTCTTAATATGGCATTTGAATGAGTGTGGGACTTTTCAGAGCGACACCAGAGCAGCCTGCCATATGCAACCACTGACCATCTGAGAACCGATCATCTGAGACCAGAGATGCTGATGAATTTACAAGAGTAAATATGTTCTTTTGACAACCGTGGCAAACTTTTCTCTAAACCATCATCTCAGAGGTGACCAACAGCTTCCAAAGCCGTGGAATTATAGGCTTGAATAGGGTACCTTTCACATTTTGACCAGATCCAGTGGGTACTAAATCTGAGTACTTTTAGACTGCTATTTGATTAATAGTGGTGTTGCACAATAATCGACCAGTCCCACCACGTATAACACATTTGGGAAAAAAGCTATGGTTTTACCAGTGGTTATTCCACTTGTCAGTGCAACCCCTGGGCCCACATCTGGACAACTTCCCTCGTTTTCTTGCTTTTCCAACTGGTCTGATCTTGGCAAACCAATTACTGTAAAAGCGTGCGATTTCAGATGCGGCGTGACTCCTGAGCAGCACTGAGGTGTTTCCTAACCACACCTTAGTCACCGTGCATATCATGGTATTATTATTATTATTATTTTTTTGGTGGATGGGGGAACGATGCAGGACTGTTGACTTGAACTGATCACTAAGTGATATTCTCTTTGTGCTGAGAATGGGCTGTTTGCTGGAGTGTGTTTTATGAGCATTATTGACATCCACCTGCAGTAAACCAAGCACCACATCTGTGTGCATCTGAACACTGACAACATGTAGGCTACTGAATGACATTTTAATACACAAGATCATTCAGTATGAAGCAGAGCTTGTGAATGCAAACAACACAACTTAAAAAAAAAATCAATGCATTTAGTCCTCTACAATTATATAATGAAGTATGGCTGTATATTGTTTTAGCCTGAAATGTGGTATCCTACATTCCATATAATAAGTGTGTTGCATCTGCTTTATGTGTAAAGCGCCAGGGCTCGCGCAGAGCGCCGTGGGTAGATCAGCCATGCGTTTGGTCTGAGACACACACACACACACATACACACACAAAGCTCCATGTTTAACACGTAAAAGACCACATTTCCATATTTTTCGAGTGGATATGGTCATGCTGGTGCTGTGTAATTCATTTTTGGCGTGTTGTTTGGTCGGAAGCGACGCGGCTTGGCGAGTCGTGACTGCGAAAGTGAGTAATGGAGCGCGCGTGAGGAGGGGCGCCGGAGACAGATGGAGGGAGATCGTGACTGACTGACTTTCACAAAAAAAAAAAAAAAAAAAAAAAAACCCAAACGCACAGCGCGAGCGCTTTCTGCACAACCTGTGGAGATTAAGAGACGCTTTTCTCCTCCCTTTGCATCGCTCGCGCTCCTGACCTTGGAATCCGGAGAGAGTTGAGAGAAGAAGAAGAAGAAGAAGAAGAAGAAGAAGGGAGAGGGGGAAAAAAAGAAAAGCAAAACTGGAGTATTCGTATGGGCTTTGTGGACAGGGAGAGAGGCGCGGGAGAGAGGACAGAGAGAAAGACAGAGAGAAAGAGAGAGGGAGAGAGAGACAGGGAGAGTTTATTCTGTGTCTTTCGTGTGTATCCATGTGCGCGCGCGTCTGTAGGGGGTGGGCTTTGGCTCGTGCTGTATATATATATATATATATATATATATATATATATATATATATATATGATGTTATGATGTTGTGTTTAGATGGGGGTGGGGTTGTCCAAATATAGCCGATGTTTATAATAATTGATGAGACCTGGAACTACAGGCTTCTTTATATTTGTGATCAGAGTCAGAGCAGAACAGATCGGAGGAGCTGCGATGCTTTTGGTAAGTGTGTATTTTGGATCATTTTGCGCGCTGTTGCATGATGTCAGGAGCTCTATAACCTATCTGATACAGTTTTACTGGATTCCAGCGAGTGTGCACGCTTAGGGTTACTACATCTTATTAATAACTAAGTGCAAAGCGTCTCAGTTTATGCGTCTTTGTTGTTGCTGAGTAGACACAGGATGGACGCATGATTAGGACACAGCATCCAGGTTGATCTAGTGCACTTGTGAGGCTTTAGTTTTCGACAGAGTCTATACATTAGGCTATGTAAGTATTTTGTCTTTTTTTCTTTTTTTTTTTCTTTTTTTTTTTTTTTTTTTTCAAAAAGGGGGGTTCCTGTGTGAGAAGGACACCGATTGGTCGATGACGGTATTTTTTTTCCCGGTTTTGCACCAATCAGCTCCTGCACTGCTCTCTTATTTACTGTGAAGTCCCCTCCTTGGACACATCCATCCATCCACCGAGTGACAGGAGCACATCAGCTTTTCTGTTCTTCATCCCCAGCAGGAGAACGCGTACAGTAGGATGAATGAGAAAGATGCTGGACGTGGTCACGCGCTGGGATGTTGTAGGGACGCACTGCTTTAAGACCGACTGCTTTCCTGCAATTGCAATTGTGCAGATTTGGACTTGGGGAGTCTGATGCACAAGGCGAGCTCGCGCTCAGCACGGATTGCCACTCACAATTATGATCAAGAGCTGCAAACCTTCCTTTTTTTTTTTTTTTTTTTACACACACTGGACATGGACTATGTGATCATCAGTCCTTCACGAATCTTTTTGCGGTCTGGGCTTGCTGTTCATGACTATTCCTGGGAAGCCCTTACCCCAAAAAGCATTTGCGGAGGGCACGAGCGACGAGGAGGCTGTGGCTGTGTCTCATTCCCACTCTCCTTTCACTACGCTTGTGGTATCTACTTGGCGAGCCTTGATTCTTGCATCCTGCTGAAAACCTGAAACATCTGCTCTTGTCTTTTTTTTCCGCCTCCCTCTCTCACCCTTCACAACGGGGTTTTTGGTGTGTCCAACCCCACCTTTGAATGATGTAGCACGTGAAATGTAATTGCAAATGTCAGAAGCGCGCGGGTCTTTGTTCATTAGATGGTATCATTTCTGTGCTACACGTGGCATCGAGATATAAGAGAATAAACACATGCACAAAAGGACAAACGCAATGCAAAAATAAACCGCAGCCTGATCGTGACACCTGGAGATTTTTTTTTTCTTTTTTTTTTTTTTTTTTTTGCACAGGTGCTGTTGCACACTGCTTACCTAGACTGAAACAAGCTACTCTGTCTTCTCCTGATGTCTGCATATACTGCATATATGTCTATACAGTTGGACACTGAGTTAACACTTCACTTAGTATTTACCAGTGCTTTCCTACCACTGCACAGTTGTGTGTCCTGCTCACACACACCCATTTGATCATCACAAAAGGCTTAATGAAGTGATTCATGTTGATTCAGGTGTGTCACAGTAAAATGTGCAATGAAGGACCCGGGCTGGGAAACACTGGCTTTACCAACTTGCTGTTGTAAAAGAGTCCTAATTTAGTTTACTCACTGTACTCTTACTGTTTGTTACTCATTCGCAACATTCGAATTATCAGTGCGTCTTATTTACTATTATTTTAGGATCTGCTTCATCGCAGTTACTTCTTTGCATTGTATCATCATATACACTGAGTTGCCAGTTTACTAGTTCCATGATTGTCTAATAATCTGGCAACTCAGTACATAACTATTTTTGTATGTATATAATATACACTGACCTGCCAGTTTATTAGGTACACCAGTCAAGTAACTAATAAATTGAAAACTTGTAAATACAGTGTATGTCATTGGTGTGTATGGCTTTGTATGTTGTCGTAGCATGTACAGTTCATGTTCTTGCGCTTGGTTGCGAAGTCAAAATATTGTACACTCTGTTATAATCTCGTTTAGTAAATAAAGCAATTCTGATGTCTGTAAATGTGTGCGCTTTCATAAATCTCCTCTTACTGTGTGACTTTACAGCACTAGGAGGTACACTTTTACACAACTTTCAGCAGGCTTGACCATTTTTTCTCTTGCTCCTTTAATACAAACCAAAGCATAGAGTTTGTATTTGTACATGCTTTATAGTTTGTAAAGCATTTACCTTTTTGACATGACAGTTGCCTGTCTGTGTGCACACACACTTATAAATTGATATATAGATCACTGTAATATAATAACAGCTTCACATAGTTTTTTGTACACAAATAAGTACAGTTAGTAGCAGTTTACAATTTAAGCACTGCCACATAGTGCACTGGCTACCTCACGTCTCACGTCTCTGCTCCTGTGTGATACTCTTTATGGGCTTTCTCCTCCACTATATGTATGCAGCTCTTTAGGAAATACTTTAGTAGTTGAACAGATTTTGTTCTTATATTTCCTCTGATGATCGAACCACTCCACCCATTCTTACAGGCCTGGTAGATGACTGAAGAACACAGAGGTTAGGTCATGCAACTGCAAAACCAACATCTAAAAGAACGTCTTTATTTAATAAAAACAAATTTATATTCTGTAAAGACTTCAAGCTTTACTTCTTATAAGAAGCCAGAAACAAAAGCAATAGCATTTGGCCCAAATCGTGAGTCGTGAGTTTGCGTGTGTGTGCGTGTGTGCGTGCATGCATGTCTGTTTATGTCTGTGCTCACGTCTCAAATTTCACTTTACTAATGCTCATCAGTAACAGAGTTTCATCTCCTAACTAAGTGTTTATTTTTCCCCCAAACATTTTAAAGATGGCACTGAAACAATAGGGCCTTGTGTTAAAATTTTCACATTTTAGCTTTGGCTAAGGCGTCCCCTCTTCTAACCAGGCGGAAGTGATGCATCGGGACAAAACAGATTTACCTCTTATAAAGTATATCTAAAGCAAAAGAAATGAGTGGTAACCCTACGTTTTGATTTGTGTGCAGGTTATTCCAGCCCTGTTGTCTGAGCTAGTGGCCGTGATGAGGGAGAGAGAGCTTGGAGAGATAGAGGGAGAGAGAGGGAGGGGAGCCTGAGCCGACATACGACAGGAGTTCTCTCTTTTATACCACAAATATTAACATTAATGCTGAGTATATCTGTTCATGATTTGATTTATTTTGTTCTATTCATTTCACAATTCACGTATCATCTCACATATGCTATACGTACCATTTACAGCATTGTATAGAATTGTTATTAGATTATATATAGCTAATTCTTTTAAAATTTTGTTGTAACTCCTAATGGATACACATTCATTGTGAAATTTAGTTATTTATTATTGCTGCATTGTTGAATGAGTTTTTTTAAGACACAAGGAACGATGCCAGATTAAACGGTGAGCTCTGGTCTAGTACGTCTCTCATGCATGCTTAGCTGTAACACTGAACGTTACACTCAAACCTGAACATATTCTGCTTTTAGGTGTTGAAGTGTTGCATTTCTTCCTGTGTTTAATTCAATAACAGTTATATTGAAAACCATTATTCATGGCTGAACATGAAACATGTTCAAATTGCACTGCAGTAACAATTAACAATTAAATTCAGCTCACTTCACATGATAACATGACTACGTGGAGAGAAACCAGAAATAATATTCCAAACCAGAACCTCTGTTACAAACCTTTTTTCTTCCTAAAGAACCAGGAATATTCATTTTAATCTTACAGTTAGCACGTTCCTAAATCACAATAAATCAGCATGATTTATTGTAAAAAAAAAAAACCAAAAAAAAATCAGTGTTCCTCTTAAGAATTACAATAACAAACATCAAGCATTGGATTTTTTTTCTCCAAAGGAACGCAAAGTCTGAGGAGAGTGTTTATGGCCGAGCTCTCGAACATCCCACCTGGTCCGAGCGTAATGCTACAGAAATCATGTGTGCTAAAACTATATGATAAACCATTGCATTGAACCACATCCCTCATTCTGTGTGCTGCAGATATTTTTTCACAAACTAACAGGCTAATGTGATTTTGAAATTAAGCTCAGTTTGCATTTATCACGTATGGGATTTAAGACGAGTAAATGTGATTGGCAGTAATAGCTGATTCTTTCGTCATCCTATCTAATGTATTCATTCATATATATATATATATATATGTATATATATATATATATACACACACATATATACACACACATACACACACACACACACACACACACACACATATATATATGTTCTCTGCTTATATCTAAAGTTTTCATTCAATGTGAAAATATCTAACAATTACCAGCACACCTTGATGAAAACATTAAAGAAAATGAAAGAAACAAATGTATTTAATTTTATTGCAGGAAATTTCACACATGCTCCGTGCATCCTACTGTACAGTCGTGTTTATTTAAATACAGAACACTGAAATTGTGCTTTGATTAGATGCTCTGAGTGTGTGTATTCAGCATATTACCAATCTTAGTGAGTTCAGTAAGATTGAATCACTGTATTGTGTCAATGCCCCCTGGGTAAGAAAAATAAAGGCCTATAAATGCAATTATATTCTCATTCTCATCAATTTTGTGACGTGGAAGAAATGGAAATGCTCCTACGGAGAAACTGATTCACGGCAAGTTTTGAAAAACCTTCGTGTGTCAGTTTGAGTCATGAGACAACTCACTGTTTCCAATCCTTGATCCAGCTACCGTACACACAGGAGCATCACTATATATATATATATATATGTAGTTAATTGAACATCAATTATTTCACTGCGCACAGGGCTCAAGCACTGAAGTTTTGTTATTGTTATTATATGTTATATATACACTTGCTCACAGGCTCACAGAAACGGGACAGTTGAAGATTGGAAAAAGACTAGGTGAGGTTTTTCCAAACTTCAGCTGTCCAGTCTGGGGATAGCCTCAGATTCCTCTTCTTGGCTGGCAGGAGTAGGACCCGATGTGGTCTTCTGCTGTTGTAGCCCATCCACCTCAAGGTTTGACATTTTGTGCGTTCAGAGATGCTTTTCTGCTCACCATGGTTGTAAAGAGTGATTATTTGAGTTACCATAGCCTTCTTCTCAGCTCAAACCAGTCTGTCAGCCCAAACCTTTTCCGCCCGCAGAAATGGCGCTCACAGGATGTTTATTTGTCTTTCGCACCATTCTGTATAAACTCTAAGAGACTGTTGTGTGTGAAAATCCCAGGACATCAGCAGTTTCCGGAACACTCAAACCAGCCATCTGACACCAACAACCATGCCACGGTTAAAGTCATCGGGATCACATTTTTCTTCTTCTGATGTTTGACGTGAACGTTAACTGAATCTCTTGACCTGTATCTACAGGATTTTATGCGTTGCGCTGCTGCCACATGATCGGCTGATTGGATAACTGCATAAATGAGCAGGCGGACAGGTGTCCCTTATAAAGTGGACAGGTGTTCCTAATAAACTGGACAGTGAGTGTATACTTATTTTATATATATATATGCATATAAAACATATGAGCTCGCTTAGTTGGTTATGACAAAACACTATAATTTATCTTTAACTATGCAATTTGCAGGTTTAATAAGGTGTCTGGATATAACTGAGAATGTACAAAAGTCATTATTAAATGCAGAACCAGTGGCCTTCATCATTAGGTTTCATGTCTGAAATAGAGTTAGAGTATCCTTTTTTTTTTTTAGATATATTTCTTTTTAATTCCTCTACATAAAATGGATAGAACTGATATCACAGATTTGTACCTTGGAGATCATGCGTACAGCCTCAACAGTCAACACTGGGATATGATGAAATAAGGCTTCACGTGCATTACAGCTGACGTTTGATAAGACAGAAAACAAATTCTCCGTTCCTCTGTATTATTACATATTTGTCACTATATAATATATATACTGCTGGTTGTGTAACAGCGCACCAATCAACTTCAAGTAAATGTTCACAGGTTTGCTAGATTACACTATACTTGCTGTAAAATAAATAAATAAACAAAGAAATAAATAAATTTGTATGCCTATAAACACGTTCACAAACTGACTGCAAATAGCACACAATTCTGTTTGCTTTTTTTTTTTTTTAAGCGTAATACTGTAGTTACGATTAATTAAATCTAATGACATACTGTATATACACATATGATTATATAATCTGTGCATTACCTATCATTGCTTTCCATAATCACTTGATGTACTTATACATTTAATGTCTCCTGCAAGCGCCTTCTGTGCATAATGTGTTGTTCTATTGGTCATCCCTCTAAAGTAGTGCCTGTTTCCCCTGAGGGATATTTCTCTATTCGTAACATGCTATTTTAAGTGACGTGTTTAACTGAAGAGCTTGCAGCGCACTTAATGCAATTGTTCAGAGAACGTTGCTTGCGTTTTACAGTGAGTCAGAAGTGTTAGAAAGCCAGCATGTGTCTGCAGGACAACCGGCATCAATGATTTTTAAATGCTACACTCAGCTTTAATTTCCCTCTTTTCCCGTCATTTTCTACTTCACCCTTTAGAGCTCAAGCAGCTAGGTTACCCTTATTACACATTTTATTATAAGTTCATGACGTTATTTCTCACATTATGGGTTATCCATGCATACTGAAGGCGCACAGGTGAAACATACGTTCTCCTTGTATCGTCCCTCAGTTAGATTTAATTAAATGTCTAGGAGTCTATTTTGTAATTAAGCTTTTGACATGTCGTTTGCAGTTACATTAAAATACAAAGTGTGCAATTCTATTCTATTCTATTCTATTCTTGTTGCTCAGTGTCTGTGACACTCTTAGAAAAATGGTCTGAAAGAAAAACAAAAAAAAAGTTGCCATAAAAAGTCTTTATATACATGGCATTTCGATAATCAATGAATCAGAAAGACTTAAATAAATGCAGAATATTTAGAACAAATATTATTGACACACTGAGATATTTCCCCAAGTGCCATATTACTCAACTTTTTTAAACTGAGGTTGGCCACATAGATAAAGTTCAGCTAAATATGTTCAGCTATTTAAAAGGAAGAACAATAAGTACACTTAAACTATCATAAGGTACGTTCCATTATTATGGTACGGTTCACTGTCTGTAACCTGTTTGCGTACCCTACAAAATATGTATAAAAAAAAGAAGAAGAAGAAGAAAAAAAAGATAGCACTCATCATATTAAAATTATTTTTAAAAAGGAGCCTCAGGAGAGTTCGTATCTGTAAAGCTACATGTTGTTCACCTCAGGCCGGAGGCGCTTAAAGGATGACGTTTAGTCTGTTTAGATGATGTTTAGTCTAGTTAAAAACTGGCTGTCGTTAGAAGACAGAGATCTTGCATAGCATGAATGAATTGTCTATGAGTTTATTTCATGAACTTTTTTTTATTCAGTTAAAACAGGATTAGTATTACCTATCTAGTTCACAGCTTCATTGAGGGAAAAATGTATTTAGGATCAGAATTTTTGCTTATAGCTTATGAGCTGCACTTGAGTGCTGGTGGTAGGGTTTTACTTGCATGTTATCTGTTTGTCTCCCAATTTGGTCATTTGCCAAGTCTCACCAAATAGCTAGCTCTCCCCTGTCACACGACAGCTACTAACTACTAACTGGGTTAAATGCAGAGCACAAATTCCGAGTATGGGTCACCATACTTGGCCATAAGTCACTTCACTCACTCATTCACTCACTCGCTCACTTCACTCACTCACTAACTGGTGGGCAAAAGCGAGTGCATCATTCCTTCAAGACGTGAGCCTTGCTATGTCACAGAGAAGCTGAACACACTCAGAGGAAAGCGCTACCTGCCGTCTTCTGCATGCATGAGCTCATAGATGCCCGTGATTGGACAGTGTTGCTCTGATTGACAGGGAAGAGAGAGTATGCCATCCTTCACACCCAAAAAGTGTGGCCAAGTTTGTTCTCTTGGACTCAGGATGCTTTGGCATTTTCGGGGTTCAAACTCATGTTCTCTTGACTGTAGAGTGAACGCTTTTTTGTCTTGATTGCACAGGTTGTTATGTTAGTTGTTAGACCTAAAGGCTTATTTTGAATTTATTGTTTATGGCCTATTAGCTGCGTAGCCTATCGACTGGATTCTAACTTTCTCTTGTTTGTGTTAAATACGAGTTTATTTCTATGGTTTCATCAGTTTTCTCAGTCTATGTACAAGTATATGCCTATGACTTAGTTATATGCTTTATTTTAAATAATCTATTTTGGTTATTATCTTGCAATAATCAATAACGCAATGCAGAGTAAGCCTGAATATGGCACTGAAGATTCTAAATGTATTAACGAATAGTTTACAGAACTGTGTCTTATCAATATTACTGTAATGCGCAAGAGAACATGGGCATTGTAATGTACAGGTCTCATGAGAGTTCCTGCACCAAGAAAAAAAAAAAACAAGTCCAAAAATGCTGGGTATTTCAGATTTAATCAATTATTTGAACACATCTGCATCTTATGAAAGCTGCAAATGGCATGTTAAGGTTTCATTACAAGGTATTATCTCAATCACCCTGAGGGAAAATAAAACGCGAGCACTTGTTTCACTTGTATGTGTTCTTTCATCCTACATTTGCTACATCATTCTTTAATAGTCGTGTGTTTCTCTCATATGGAAATAGCCACAAAATCTTCCAAGAGAATGTAAAAAAAAAAAAAAAACTAAGAAAACCAAAACAAACTCCATATTTTTTTCTGAAAGACTGAGGTGACATGACTATATTCATACTCTAAAAATTTTTTAAAAAAAAACAAACTATCTTTTTATTGGACTTGTGAGAGAAGAATATGCAAATATTAGGCATCAACATAGATCACGCCTTAATCAAGGCAAAATGAAACTATTATAAATAATTGTAGACAGTAATAAAATAAGAACAATGGAATGATAAGGAATAAATAATAAGAAAAAAGAAAGAGAAAAAAAAGAAAGAAAGAAAGAAAGAAAAGAAAGAAAGAAAGAAAGAAAAACCCACCCCATCTTTCAGTTGGTCATGAATAATATAATCACAACTAGTCTCAGTTTGCTACAGATATTTGAGACTATTGGCTAAGGATAAGATACATGTGGCCAGGAAATACAACCTGTCTATTAATTTATGATATAAATATAGCTGGAGTCTTGGTGAAGTATGAGATCAGATGTTGTCATGATTTATAGAATTTGTGTGTGGAGTGTGTCAAAAATGAAGTGTCACAAAAGATGCCAAGTTTGTACAAATGTTTGACAGTAAAGTGAATGAATGAAAAAAAAAAGCTTTTATATCTAAAAAGAGAGTATAATTTCCCATATTTTATTCATAATATTTCTACTGTACTGTGTTGTATTCTGTTTATTATATGTGCCATTAATTTGCTGTATATGAAAACCAACTGGCTGCGTGACAGACGTGAGTAATCCACTGGTGGTTTTTTTTTTTTCTGAATTGTTATCCAAATCTCCAGCCAGATATTCAAATATCATACAGAAAAACACATTTGCCCTCTTTGCTGTTTAAAAATCTGCTACTTTACCAACATTGCCCTTTGTCTTGGCTGTAATATTTTGAATTTAGCCTATTATTCATTCCAGCTTTGTCTCTTATTTTAAATGGTGTCTGTAAACATTTTAATGGACTCAGTTTGGCTTTACCTGAGTGATTTGCCTATGTCTGGCTCATGCCGCTGTGGTAAACAAGTCTGGCCACAGTCTCAGACTGCCGCTTTCACAAAACAACAATTTGGTCTTGTTAATTATGAACTCAGAGCTGTATGTGCACAATGGCAAAAGAACTCTAATCTGAACATTAACTTTGTGCTGCTCGTGTGTAACAAACTGATTTTTTTTTTTTTTTTTTTGCCTGGTTTCAAAGTGACAATTCATGAATCTTTTGTTAATGAATGGTACAGTTGTATCAGAGTAGGCTGCTGGGCTGCAGGAAGCAAAAAGGTAAAAGGAAGCTCTAATCTAGTCTACAAAAAGGCTGATCTAATATGTATTGCATGTTTCGAACACACACACACACACACACACACACATATTTTTTTCTAGAAACTTAAAATAAAAATAAGGATGAAGTAGATCACTAAAAATATTATATATATATATATTAAAAAAATGATGACGATGAAACAAAATGTGTACGTAATAAAACAGATGACCACAAATGATTATATAATCATTATATGTAATATAAGACTGTTACAAAAAGATAGAATTACTGTACTTTATAGTGTAATTTAAGTAATAATATTCCAAATAAAATAACAAATGTAAAGTCTCAGTAAAGTATCCCTTTTGTTTAGTAAAGCATCACTTCTGGCATAATTCTAATCTGAGATTACCTTTACTGTAAATCTAGACTGTAGCAAACTAATGCTTTGGGGGATAAATAAAAATATAGTAAATATCTATATAGTAAATATATAGCAAATAATTAAGAGACGGAGGTGTGTATGTATATATATATATATATATGCATAACGTATGTTCTGTAGATGCACATATTCAAAAAAAAGAGCAGCTAAGTAAACCTAAGCAAGGAAAAAAATTCTATCAATAGCATTTAATGCTGTGAGATCATCCGAGAGACTCTTGCAGAGACAACGACAGAGTCTGGAGCCTGTGACACTGCTTCACTCCTGTGATTAACTGTTTTATTGCTAATAAAATATGAATATACCAGATAAGCAGCAGCTGAGGAGATATCTTTGAACATATATAAGTGCATATACTATACCTAAAGGAATGGCTGACATTTTTACAAATAAAAACAATCACATACTTATAAATTAAGTAACGTGCATTCGAAGACAGTTTAAATTGCAGTAATTTTGTATGCTAATTAAAAGACCACGTGTTTCTCCACACACATGGCCTTTTAAATTATTACCAAATAATATATATATATATATATTAAGTATAAAACAGCAAAGACATTTTTTTTTACTAAATTATGGACAGTCGAGGCGACAGAAAGTAGAAATGCTCTAATAAAAAAATGCTTGAAAGGGAAATAAATAAGAAAAATACATTTACACCTTGAAAAAAAGTTAACAGTATAATTTTCTACGCATATCTCAGTCAGTGTATATTATGTATTTTGTTGTATTGTATTTATTATGCCTGACATATTATGACATTAATTTGGCATGTATGGAAATGACTATAACAGTGTGAATGACATAAATAAGTCGTGAAAGCACGTATGAAAGGTCTAACAGGTCTTACATGATATAAATATGTCTGACACGTGTGTGAAAGCATTAAAAGCTCATTTCTAAAAACAAGTCCCATAGGGATGTATAAATTTGACCGCACTGAGGAAGCTTTACTCTCTGACAGCATGTTTAGAGGCGCACGATGTTCTGTGTGTGAGTGAGTCTGATCATCTGATTAAATATGAACTATTCAGGGTGTACGGTGTGACTTTCCGGTCCTTGCAGCTTGCATTTATTTGACTTGTCATAGCAAAGCAGTTTGACAGGATGTGAGGAGTGGTTTATGTCTGACCTATGGACTTAATAAAAAAAAAAAACTACACTTTCAGTTAAACATGTTTGAACAGTCTATATTAGAGCATTTTGCCTAAACGAAGAACGAGCTAATAAAAACGGCAAATTTAGAAAATATATAAGAAACAAGCAAGAGTGCAGTGAGAAATGTCTGAGCCATTATATTTGAGAGGAAACAAAGGAATCCAGATCTATTTGGATTTATTTTTAATTTAGCTCTTTCCTTATGAGTTATTAGTCTATAGGCGTAAGTCCAATATGATATTAAAACATACAGGATAAAAAGTACCTCAGGACAAATATTTAGATCTGTGGTGGAACGTTTGTGTATTTTTTTTCCTCCACTTTTTAATTACTCTGTGGCACTAATGGTGATTAAATTGTACCAAAATTAGGAAAGTGTGCAAACACTTTTTTATTCTTTTTGAAAAGCTTTTTACTCTTTTATCACATGTAACAGAACTAAGATGTGTGTTATATGTCGTCTAACTGTGGTTTTGTCTAAGGGTTATATTGAGATTTAGGAGGTGGGGGACTTTCATGTGCCAACTATTTCACTAATGTGTTATTACTGAGCTCTCAACATTGTGGAAATGTGATTAAAACAAGTTTTTTTCCCCCATACATTTATAAGGGCTTAATTTAGGTGATTCAGTTTGTTTGTCAGTTTCGACATTTGTATTACATCACCTTTACTGTCACCATTATGTCATGCTATGATTTACATTGCCATCAAATTATAGTACCATATCTCAGCTCTGCTTGTTGTTGTACGCATAAACCAAAGGTGTGTGAGCTCACCCCTTCGCCATCCTCTTCCCCTATCCCATTTTAACCCCTGGTCTTGATTAAAACTTTCAGCAGATTTCTGTGTCAAGTGTAACTTGGATATACTATGATTTGTTTTCGGTTTCTCGAAAAGTGTGTTAGGGTCCAGTCTGCCTGGATTTAAGGTGTGCACAGGGAAAATGCGGATACACTGGGGCAAAGTTTTAGATGACAGGAGAGACATCAGAAGGTGCGTGAAGTCGCCTAGATGTAAAGTCTCTAAACCTACATGATTTACTGGTGGAGATATTACCAGTGAAATCCTTGTTATGTGTTATTCACTAAATACAGTGAAACTAACAGAAAAGGTAAGTGTTTACAAAGAGTGGGGAATGAAAGTCTGGACCCTCTGATGGGTCCTTGGAGTTTATAACATTTTTGATTTGGAGTGGAATTAAATGATCCAACATACACAATTAAAGGTGCATTAGGTAAGTCTTTTTTTTTTT
>CM040999.1:9907455-9920776 GCA_022985145.1 Pangasius djambal | reverse complement strand
GTGTGTGTGTGTGAGTGAGAGAGTGTGTGTGTGTGTGTGTGTGTGTGTGAGAATTGTGATGGAGGGAAAGCGCTGCTCCTGCGTGCGAGGCAGCGAGTGTCTCCCTCTGCTGAATGAGTTTCGATGTTAATGAACCGGGCTATTTTTAGCGTGGTGCTGAAAGACAGGCTCTGTGCCAGCCGAGTTGCCTGGCTGCTGCAACACTGAGGGACAATCGCAGATGGAGGTGCATCCTGGGATACGTCATGTAGACGCCAGAGCAAATGGACACGGATCAGTAGCAAAAACAGCCACGGACATTTGCCTGGGCTCAGTTCACACACCAAGTGTTAGTCTCTTCCATGTTGTACATCTTAAACATGAATAAGAAAGCTGTGTCGTAGAATATAGGCGTATGGTTTATATGATGTAATACGGGGAAGGATGCGGGTTAACAAGACTCCTCCTCCTCAGGCTCATGTACACATCTGACATTTGGCTGCTTGTGATCAAACATTTCTAGGGCTTTTTGAAATATAAAAACTGAACAGATTAACACAGCTTTCAAACAAGGTGCATATTTCAAGTGTGTGTGTGTGTGTGTGTGTGTTTGGGCGTCATGTTTTTAATTGCCTGTGTGCTGGCTCAGTCGCTCCAGTTCACCTGCTCCTGCACATCTTTCTCAATGAAGCAGGACAGCGTCTTCAGGGAAGAGCCTGCGAGTGCGAGCAGAGATGAATGGAGTGAATGGAGCCGTGTTTCTCTCTCTCTCTCTCTCTCTCTCTCTCTCTCTCTCTCTCTCTCTCTCTCTCTCTCTCTCTCACCATCTTTCCTAATGTATTTCATTCTTTCTTTCTTTCAAAGCCATGTCTTTTCTCTTTCTCTCTCCCAACCTCTAGACCTCTCTCCTCCATCTCTCTGTTTCACTCCTGCTTTTATTCTCCTTTCTGTTTTCTTTTTTTTGCCCCCCCCCCACTTCTTTTCCTATTACTTCACTACATCTCTCCCTCACTCCTTGTCTGTTTCATTTAATTTCTTTTTATCCTACTTCCATTCATTTTCCCCACTTTGCTTTTTCTTTTTCCCAACCTCTCACCCTCTCCTTCTCTCTTGCTCCCCATTCTCTTCCCATTCCTCTTTTTTTTTTAAAACCATTCTCTTTCTCTCCCTTTATTACTCTTGCTTTTATGCTCACTCTTTCTCGATTTCTCTCCTGCCCTCTCGTTCCCTTTCTCCCTCTCCTGACCTCTTCTTTTTCTGTTTCATTCTTGTCATGTTTTTTTTTTCTTTTATTTCTCACTCTTTTCTTCTATCTTGCTCCATATTTCTCTCTCGCTGTCATTTATTTTTCTTCCACTCTCCTTCCTACATTTACTCTTCCTCCCTTTTTCACCATTTCTGTCCCTCTCTGTCACTTTCTCCTCGTCTCTTTCTTTTAAATTCCTTTATCACCTCGCCACCTTCATTTCTCTCTCTCGTCCACTTTTTTTTCTCTTTTTACCCCCCTCCCCCTTCTCTCTGCTTTTTTTTTTTTTTTTTTTTCTCCCCTTGTACAAGTTTTTCCTCATATCTTCAAGTTCAGATACATCCTGGCACCTCCTGACTACATCCCTTCTCCAATATCAGTCAAAACGCGCAGCTCATAGCACAAACCTTGCAATTTGTTCAACAGTTTGTTTATTTATTATCTGCCTTTGATAAAGGCTGATGGAGAGGAGCAGCTCAGCCCACTTCCTCCGTCCACTCATGTTCTTCTCGAAAGAGTTTTAATAATATCATCTGAGGAAATGTAGTCGATGGCCTGTAAACATTCCTGAAACTTGCTTGGATGAATGTAGCACAGTGGATTTCTGGTCTATACCCAACGGAAATAAACACTGCAGCTTTGTCCTCGCCCGTCCTTCACTGACTTCTCCTTATCGTTCTTCTGACGTCACTGAAATTAAAGTCACTGCCATTTCTTGCTGCCGTATTTCTGTTAAACAGGTTCATGGTTTTAACAGTTTGCCTCTGTTATTTTTTCAGAGAGCAAGTACAACGTTGCGACCAAAACCATCTCTGCAGACTTTGGATCGGTGGACATCTATTCCAAGATTGAATCTGGACTAGCTGGCCTTGAAGTTGGGATCTTGGGTACGTAGCGTGTGCGTGATTGCATTTTACCAACCAGCCAATCAGTGAGAAGCTTATTTCAGTGGTTGTTATGGTGTTCCTGTAGTGTCACTTGGGCTTTTGGAACAAAATGTTCTAGGCGTGGACTGTGTAACTGGTGTCTCTTTTTCTAAACTAGTGGATATTTTGAGTACAGTACAGTGTTTCTTTAATGAACACTGGCCATATGCTAGAGTTTGCTGCCTCCTACTGGATGCGAGCCGGTCTCATCTGTCTGATTTGCTTTCTTGTCTGTTTTTCTTACAGTCAACAACGTCGGAGTGTCCTACCCTTACCCCGAGTTTTTTCTAAACATACCAAATCTCGACAATGTAAGTAGTAGTGTTATATGGGGGTTAACAGATGGAAATGCAATGTGGCTGATTTTTCATGGGTGCCATAAAGTCTGGACTCGTGTGTTGATCCAGGAGCGGCTTGTGACGATCGATTTTGGTGGGGCAGGACGACATTTTTAACAACAGCCAAAATTAAGCTCTTGAAAAATGCCATAGGCTACTTTTTTTAAAGTAACCTCGTAATACGCAGCTGAAAGTCAACAACATAGTCATTTAGCACACAGTCTACCGGCTTGTGTTGAGAGGTTTTAGATGTACCTTTTGTTCAGCTGTGTTCAGGACAGCAGGTGTATTTCTCGTCGTCATTGTCACAGTGTGTGAGACGAGCACCGAAGAGGTGATATCAGTGACCTGTCGTGTCCTGTGCTTTTCCCTTACTGTTAAACCAAATGTTCATGGATCGGACAAGGGGCAGAGTGATTCCTGCCCCAAAGTGCCTCTCTTAGCTCTTGTAGCTCTACTGCAGTTCCCATTTTTTGATCACTAGGTATAATAATATCTCTAAATGGTCAAGCATGCTGCCCCATGATCACACAACATCCAGAAAGGTGACCAAATCAATGAAACACTGACTTTATCTGTCAAACAGCAACATTTATTTAAATCGTTGGTAATTAGTATTTCAATGGAATTTAAAATATATACAGCTGTGAGTGAGGACTTTATAAACATTTACATTTGTTGAATAGCCAATAAATATGGCTGGGCTCTGCCTCACCTGCCTGTGCGGACAAGCCTGTTGAAATCGATCCTAATTGAACACCGCTGTGTCTTATTTCAGTTCATCAGCAACATGATCAACATCAACATCACCTCGGTTTGCCAGGTGAGTATCACTTCTCTTTGCTTCTCTCTGGGACGCAGACCAAAGACTGATAGGAACATTTTACCTTTGATTCTCATAACATGTTAAATACTGCCATGCTGAAACTGTATCATGTAAGTTTAAAAAAAAAATAAATAAAAAATTGCTGAAAATGCTATTGGCAGCAGTTAGAAATTACACCTGCAGGGAATTACTTTTCCTTGAGATTTATAGCTATTCTCACTCTTCAGTGTCAGTGTTTTCACACAATAACAGTAATGCTATGTGAAGCTATGAATATTGTGACAATTATGCACAATTGCGTGTTCAGAGCACTTCACAAGTCTGACTTGTGAAGCAGCAGGTTATTTAGTGTTGACAGAAGAAAAAGTGTAGTTTGTATTGTATAGTAGTCGTTTTTCATCCATTCAGTAAGCATTGTATCTTGCTCAGGGTTGAGGTGGATCCCGAGTCTAGGGCTGTAGCATTCAAGTCCGATCTCAAGACATTTTCTGTATTGATTGGACTTACTGCCACTTGTACTCGGACTTGTCTCACTGTTGGCCATCCGTCTTACTAAATATGGCAGTGGACTCTAATTATTGGCACAGTGTATGAATGAAGCCAACTAGTTGAAGTAAAGGCTGCAAAAATGTTTTTGATGGTTTTTGGTCTTAATCTTGACTTGCTTTTATTTGGCCTCGATCTTGACTTGGCCTTGACCCACTTAAGACTTCAGTCTTGACTCAATCTTGGCTAGTCCTGGTCTTGGACATGTCTTGACTACAGCCCAGCCACAGTGTACCCTGAGAACCCTGGGTGTGAGGCGCAGGGCACCATGCTCACACACACATTCTCACACATGCACACCTAGGGGGAATTTAGTGTAGCCAATCACCTACTGATGTGTTTTTGGGAGGTGGATGGAAACCCACATGGACATAAGGAGAGCATGTGAAACTCCACCCAGACAGTAACCCAAGCTAGGGGATTTGTATACCAAGTAACCATATTGATTAAGAGAACAGGAAAAACCTATGTACATCATAGCACTCTATGTAAAACCCCACTTTTTTATGTCAGTGTATGAACTCATTGATCTCACTGATCTGTAGTATTGAAAGTAAATACTTTTTTGAAACTGAAGACGCTTTTAAATCCCCTCGGTCTCTGCTGCCACCTTTGGGCCAAAAAAAGCAGAATTGTTAAAGCACTCAACTAACCATTCTTTACTGTTGCTTATAGTTCATTGAGTAGTACTGTACTGTACTGTATGTAGTTGATTAAAAGGTTTTCTTCTTCTATATGCATGCCTCATTCCTGTTATTTCACGCAAACTGTGTGCTTCATTTCGCATCTCCTCCACCTCCTTACTGCAGATGACTCGGATCGTGCTGCCCAGGATGGTTGAGAGGTGAGTTATTACTCTGTCACATTCAGTACATGTGTTTTTTTTTTGGTTTTTTTTTAATTATTGCATCTGGTCCTAACCATCCAGTCATATGTAAGGTGTGAATAAGTACAGACTCGTGCATGTAGATAAGATACAAGCTCATAGTTTTTTTTATTGTTTGTTATTCAGTCAAATAAAGTTTTCATTGATTTTGTAGTATACTGTAGAACAATTTTTTTATTTGCACAATATTGTAGTATTCAGAAAAGCTGAAAAGCTCAGTGCGCGCTGACACTGAGGACAAAAATAGCATAATCAATCACCAAATTATTATGGAAAATATACGATATGCGCACTTGGCTACTTTTAGGCCAAGTGTGGTTTGGCTTTTGGAAGAAATCTAATAAATTGTTAATCACTGCACAACAGTGCACAAAAAAAAAAAAAAATGTTGGCTGAGGGAAATTTAACTTGTTGTTAGTCCATCATGTTACCACAAGAGGGTGCTCAGCTGCTGTGTGCGTAAGCAGTGGTTAGACAGCGCCATTAAAAAAGAGGTCTCTATTTTAAAGTAAAACCTGCTTCACAGAACACTAACACCATGTGAAGATTTCAGAAGCTTAGTAATGAATTAGAAAAAGGAATGAAATCGATAGTAAAGCATAATAAATAGCTTAGTTATTAAAATGCTAGAGTGATTATAATGGACTTCCCTGACCCCTTTCTGCGCTGCACATTTCTCCTGTTAGGAAAGAGGAAAGATCGCTAATCAGAGAGCGCGGATTGGTAATAAAAAATGCATGAATATGAGTTGAATCGCACAGACTACAAATCTCTGCTGTGTGCCGTGTTTCATTCCAGGTCCAAAGGAGTTATCCTGAATGTTGCCTCTGCAAGCGGCATGTACCCCGTTCCACTCCTCACTCTCTACTCGTCCTCTAAGGCAAGTTCACTGCCTCACTTCCTCTCCTGCTCCAGTCTGTCAGAAACACCTGCTCCATAAGCCCTGCGCTGAGCAAAAAAACCCCCAAAAAAACGAATGTCACAGATAGTTTCTAGTAAATTGAGTAAATTGGTGTTTTCAATCTTTGTGCGGAGTGCTGCAAAAAGTCAAGCCATTTCGAATTTTCTTTGCACCTCCACCTCCCAAGTCTCTGTTCCCGAAACAGTCTCTGGCTTAACTAACCATGAAGGCCGTGGAGAATCCTTCAGACTCACAGCTCAGTGCTTAACATTTTACACTTTGTGTGCTCTGCAAAACTTAATTCAATTTCGAACTTTTAACTAATTCAATTATTTAATTCATCCCCCTAATTACGAAACCATTTTTGAGTTAAATCAAGTGTGTTAGAGCAGAGGAAACTGAAACCGCACAGCAGTGCCCAAGACAAGCGCTCAAATCTGCCAGATCAAAGCAGCAAATCAAACCAGCAGTGCGCAGTGGTGCAGATCTCCAGTCAAGGTCTCATCATATTCATCAACACCCAGAATGCTCCTTTTTTTTTTTTTTGGCCATAGGTCATCTGACACTTTATCTAAAACTTTATACATGTTTTTAGGGTTGAATCCCTCTAGGAGGATTAATTTGCGTGCACAGACATGTCCAAGTATGGAAAGTGTCACTGCAGTGGTTTTGATGTGTTGTTTAAAAAATACAGTGGAAATTTTTTTTTTTTTTTATAAATCTTTGCACACTGTTGATACCTAAACAAACTAATTTTGCATGTGCACCCCTTCTTAGCGCAGACATGCAGACAAGATGGCATTTTCCAGACCTCAAGTATAGCTTTAAAAATTCTGTCCCATTCCTTACAACTTAGTTTTGTGACTGTTCACTATTTATATCCCCCATCCCCAACATAAATAGGTTAGTTCACCCAAATACTAAGTAAACACAGCAGAGCTAATTATTTTATTCTTAGAAAATAACAAACAGCACAGTTGTGGCTTCTAAAAGTCAATTGACACCAAAATTTGACCACTCTGAAAGCATCTCTTTTTCCCTGAGAGTCCCGAATGATTTATTTTTGATTTACTTAAAATCTGTATGTTTGAGATTTGAATATTTAAAGTTCTGATTTTTGTAAAACATAAAATCTTACCCTCAGCAAGTTGGAAACAAAGAAAAAAAATTAATTAATATGATGAGCATATAATTTAAATATATACTTGTGCCAGCTTTCAAATTCCAAAAAGATCCAATAAATTTACCTGCTCCTACATAAATACAATTCTAAGTATCTTAAAATCTTGAAAATTCTTTTCCACGGAGCAAGAGTGACGCTGATTATGTACAATGGATATAAAAGTCTACACACCCCTGTTAAAAAGGCAGGTTTTTGTGATGAACCATGATAAATCATATCAGAACTTTTTCCACCCTCGATGTGAAATTACAAAATATAAAAAAAAAAGTGAAAAACAATCAAATATTTTAGGGAAAAATAAAAAAAAGTTAGAATAACCTGGTGCATAAGTGTGTACACCCTTTTGTAAGTGGGGATGTGGCTGTGTTCAGATTGAACCATTCACATTCAATCTCATGTTCAAAAGTAATTCTCATACAGCTGTCATCAATGAGTTTATTCTGATTAACCCTAAATAAAGACCAGCTCTTTCTGTAAAATTTTCTTCAAATCTTCTATGTTTCATCTGACTGCTGAAGCCATGGAGATCAGGAGAGGGGTATAAAAGAATTTCCAAAACATTAGATGTACCATGGAACACTGTGAAGGACATCATCACCACACAGAAATGAACAAGAACAGGATTTCCCTCCAATATTTATACAAGGACAAGACAAAAACCTACCCGGGAGGCTACCAAGAGACCTACGGCAACATTAAAGGAGCTGCAGGAATATCTGACAAGTATACTTTCAAGACAAGATTACTCTCTGCATGTGACCAACAGTCTCTCATATTCTTCACATGTCTGGGCTATGGGGTAGGGTGTCTAGACAGAAGCCCTTTCTCACAAAAAAAAAACAAAAAAAAACATCCAGTCTCAACTAAATCACCCCAACCCATGTGGCAAATTGTGGTATGGTCTGATGAGACCAATTCCATAAGGTGTAATAATTCCATAATTCCAGAAGGTATGTTTGGTGGGGGGGAAAAAAGCACATCACCAGAACACCACCCAGTGAAGCATGGTGATGGCAGCATCATGCTTTAGGACTTTCTTCAGCCTAAACTGCAGGTTTTTCAAGGTTGATGGAATCATGAATAGCTACAAACACCATCAGATGTCTACTAGTAAGCTGATTTTCAACTTTCAGCACGACAATGACCCAAAGTACACATTCAAATCAACAAAGGAATGGCTTAACCAAAAGAAGATCAGTGTTTTTGAATGACCTAGCCAGAGCCCAGACCTGAATCCAACTAAAGCTCTGTGGGGTGACCTGAAGCGGGCTGCGCACAGGAGATGCTCCCACAGTTTGATGGATCTAGAATGTTTTTGCAAGAAAGAGTGGGCAAGATGCTGATAGACTCTTACCCAAAAAGTGGTGCAATGTAATAGAAAGGTGCTTCAACAAAGTATTAGTTTAGGGGTGTGCACACTTATGCAACTAGGTTATTGTAAGTTTTTTATTTTTCCTTTTTTCCTTAAAAAAAAAAAAGTTTCTGATTGTTTTTCATTTTTATACATTTTCATTTCACATTGAGGGTGGAAAAAGTTCTGACATGATTTATCTTGGTTTCATTTTTTTAATATCACAAAAACCTGCCATTTTAACAGGGATATATAGACTTTTATATCCCTTGTAAATGAAGCCATTTGGCATGGGGCTTTAATTCTCCTGTGTGATTTGTTAGTGATTTGTTTAAAAAAAAAAAAAAGAACAGATGTGGAAGAAAGCATGTTTTGCAGAGAAACTCATCTTTCAACTTAAAAAAAAAAAAAAAAAAAAATGTTTGCTTGTAGTCCTGTTTTAATCGTTTGGACTGGACTGCACTATAAACTTTAATAAAATAAATTTTATTGGGAGACCATGCCAAGCAGAAAAATACTCTTTGTGCACATGACTGGTGTACTGTCATTCATCACTGAACCTCTGCACGGTTTCTCCTTTTATGCCTTTCAATCTAGCTTGATATTGATATTTCAGCCTTATTATGACAAGACAAATTTGCTATAAGTTGTGCCAGGCAGCTGGGTATTTCTCCCACTAAAAGTCGATATAAAAATCAGTCAATTATGGCTAATCGTATGTCATTATGTAAATGTCACAGTGCTGCACTGTGCACACTCGGTTCTTACAGGAGAAAAAAAAAAGAGAGCTGATTTGATTGGATACCTCTGCAGCAGACACGGCTCTTGAATATGTGTTCATTCCTAATGTATGCATGCGTTGTATTTGCGTGTGCGCCATGTTTGCAGAAATAGTCTGTAGTCTTCAGATCAAGTTTTGGCTGACTTTAAAACGCTGTCAGTGCTGTACATCACATGGCTGTAGTAATAAGCAGCAATTCATGGCTTTTTGAGTGAATATATGAAAAATCATGCAGTAGTCAAAGTCGGCCAGACTGTCTCCTACTTCAGTGTATCTTAGCAACACACACGCAGCGCGTGATGTCATTGAGGCTGTCCCCATTGGCCTTTTTGTGGACAACCACTCTCTCGCAGAGCAATGAACAGCAGCAGTTTGTCACCTGCAGTCGTCAGGTCTACTGAACAATGGGATTTACTGCCGATGGATGGTGTAAGGAAATGAACAAAGGACAAAAAGAAAAATGAACCATAATGAATAGGGCAATACAGCTTATTTGTGCAAGTCTTGAGTTTTAGCCCTGGTCTTTTAAAGATTTTTGTGTCTCTTCTGTTCATTACGGCCCTCTTTTTCACCTTCTCTCAGAGCTACCTTGAGCTTGTATTGCTCAGCTACAGAGTGCCTGCTTTTGAGTGGGAAACTTTGTTAAGCAGTTGTTGAGAAACCATGTGCCCATCCTTTTTATTTTTATAATTTGAATATTTGTTTCAATTAAAGCTTTGCCTTATTAAATGGCCTTTCAACTGCTTTTCCTCAGGCTTTTGTGGATTTCTTCTCTCGTGGACTGGATGCTGAGTACAGAAGCAAGGGCGTCGTCATCCAGGTAAGAGAAAGAATGCAAGAAATACAGACTGAAAAAAAAAAAAAACATGTGCAAGTGGACAAGTGTTCGTGCTATCGTCAAGAGAGCAGATTTGTTCTCTGGGTGGGAGGGACTTACTTTTGCTCCCCTGTCAATCACAGCGACACTAGCCAATTGTGGGCATCTGTGAGATAAGGTATGTGAGATAAGGTGTGCAGAAGAGGGCAGATATCACTTTCCTCTGAGAGTGTTCTGCTGCCCTGTGACACAGCATGATCAAAAAAAGATTCATTTCCGAGGGAGTACATGTCGACTCCCGGGTAGTAGCTGTTGCATGATGGGGGGAGAGCTGACTGGTGGGTGGGAATTTTGATCAGATTAAGGACAAAAGTGGGGAGAAAATCCCCCAGAAAACAAACGTGGGGAGGATCAGAGAAAACCTTTTTTGTTATTAACCTATAATGTTCACTCTGATCTAGAGCGTGTTGCCCTTCTTCGTGACAACCAAGCTGAGTAAGATCAAGCGAGCGTCTCTGGACATTCCCACTCCGGAGCGCTACGTGGCGGCGCAGCTGAGCACTGTGGGTCTTGAGAGTCAAACGAACGGCTACCTGCCTCATGCCATCATGGTGAGAACCTAACCTGACCTTCACAAGGTCACAATCTTCAGTGTCGTTTGAAGATGCTGTCTCAGTGGACTGAGCCCTGTGGTACTGAGCTGGTGTGCTCCAATCTAGGATGTACAAATTGATAGTCTTGTGACTGTAAGGAAGGTAGGAAGTGCATAAATGTTCAGGAAGTTTCGGCTTTCTGTTTTGATTTGTGGATGGATAATTTGTGCACATTCCTTCAAATTTGCACAATGTAAATTTGCCCAAGAAGACTTTTACTGTTTGTTTTTTTTGACTGAAACGTTTATATTTCCTATTTTCATGCCATATTGTTATTTTGCTCCATTGTGGGAGAGCATCTTGCACAGTCTTTGTGTATGATTATGTAAAAGTGTTTTCTTTTTTTTTTACACTGTCTTTTTTTTCTATTTGTCGTTATTTGTCTTTCATTTCCTACTGCGGCATCCATCAGAGTATGCTAAGTAAGAATTTCATTGTGTAAGAAAACTGACAGAGGTCACGAATCGTGAATTTAAAGCTAGCATTGTGTTTTAATCTCTGCAGGGTTGGGTGACTACTTCTCTGCTTCCTGCACAACTGCTCAACAAGTACATCATGAACATGAACCTGTCTCAGCGTGCACGTTACCTGAAGAAGCAGAAGCAGGGTTAAGGAGATATGGACAGCAAATGAAGCAGGATGGGTGGACTTCAGAGAGGAGAAGATTAGTGGACCAACCAAAAATTCCATAAAACTTCTTTTCCTTTCACTGCTGGAGACCAAGAATGATTCCTGCTTCACTGCTACTAATAGGATTGTTTATTTTGGCTAGTTTGATGATACTTTCAGTATTTTGCATTTATTTCAGTTCTAGAGAGGAGACACAAGCACTTCAGTGTCATTGCTAAAAAAAAAAATATAAATCTACTGCATTTGTTCAGAAACATTTCTACCTGGCTTTGCTAATTGAACAGGATTGTAACATACATCAGTGAGTCCTTTTACACTTTATCAGCACTCTAATTTACATTAACGCATGCAGAAAACACAAAAAGGCCTAATCTGGTATTCAATTATTATGCTAGATCAGTGATCAGTTCACTCTGAGGTATTGGTCTTGAGCAGATTTCACTCTAATGTTGAGTTAAAGGAGCAGTTTGTAATTTTTAAAGCCCTCTGCTGTGAGGAGAATTGTAATTGCATTTAAAACATTGTCGGTCCTTTCCATTTCCCCATTGATCCCATTCCCATGTTGGAAACTATGCATGCATTGGGAGTTGGCTTTAAAGGGAAATGGGAATGGCTGAGCAGCTCTGCTTTGGCTACTTGAGCTCATTTCTGGGCCAGAAAAATGTAAACAGAAGCCTAAAACAAAGAAATGATCCAGTCATTGCATGGCAATATTGGGAATCTCAGTTTTTCAAATGTATATTTGAAATTGTATGATTGTGTGTCTAGACACATTAATAAAATTTACCCACTGCACCTTTAAGTGTTGATGGCACATGATTCACATATTCAATTCGATGACTGATTTAGGTATGGTGCAGTTGCCATCTGCACAAACGTTCGTGTTACGTCAATTGGGATTATTTTATTTATTTATTTTTTTAAAGTAGTATCACAATAGCACTTACGTTTCTCCCCATTTTTTTTTGTATGTATGTTTTAATATGATGACTGATTCGTTTTAGTGTGCATGCTATTTTAATTAATTGCATTTACCACAAACTACGTTGGTACCTCACGAGTGTTTTATGTTTCTGTACAGAGTGCATTTGCATTGCACTAAATTTGTGTTACTACATATTTAAACATCGCTTAATTGTAACTAGGGTGTTCTGATGACTGTGTTACTAATGCAGTGTCGTGAGGAATTAGTGAGCTAAGGGCACAGTTATGTTTCAATTTCCACGTAATATTGTCTCAGACAGGTAATGCTATATTGGTGACATCGGTTGTATGAGGTTGAGTTATGGCTGAGGCATGAGTTCAGTGTGTATTTAAATGGATTTGGTCTTAGTTCAGGAGAGTGAGAACAATAGATGACTGTGATGTCAATGTCAAACTTGCAGAAATAAACTGGAATGCTTTGTTGCTAGGTATGAGTCTTGTGTTCTTTAGAATTGACATTCAAATAAAAAGTGTCATTGTTGGAAATCTCAAAGCCTGTTCGTTACATTGCTGAAATGAACCTTTATTAACATATTTTAAGAATATTAAACGTATTCATTAAAACTGCAGGGTTGACAAGGTACGGTTTATGAATTAAGTTTGATAGTGATTGATTTTAAGAAATGAAAACAATTTTTGTTGCCAAGAACTCAAGAGAAGTATGTCTCTGTTTTCATAGGCCTGCTTGAGAAAACTACAGTTGTATACAAAGTTTGGGCACCCTTGGCCAAATGACATGTTTTATTGATTTTTGAAGTGAAGAGAAATAAACACAACCTCTGCAACAAACTACACTATATTACCAAAAGTATTCGGTCACCTGCCTTGACTCACATATGAACTTAAGTGCCATCCCATTCATAACCCATGATGTCGGTCCACCTTTTGCAGCTATTACAGCTTCAACTCTTCTGCGAAGGCTGTCCACAAGGTTGAGGAGTGTGTTTATAGGAATTTTTGACCATTCTTCCAAAAGCGCATTGGTGAGGTCACACACTGATGTTGGTCGAGACGGCCTGGCTCTCAGTCTCCGCTCTAATTCATCCCAAAGGTGTTCTATCGGGTTCAGGTCAGGACTCAAGTTCATCCACACCAGACTCTGTCATCCATGTCTTTATGGACCTTGCTTTGTGCACTGGTGCACAGTCATGTTGGAAGAGGAAGGGGCCCGCTCCAAACTGTTCCCACAAGGTTGGGAGCATGGAATTGTCCAAAATGTTTTGGTATCCTGAAGCATTCAAAGTTCCTTTCACTGGAACTAAGGGGCCAAGCCC
>CM040999.1:9892732-9907355 GCA_022985145.1 Pangasius djambal | reverse complement strand
GTGGCATCCTATGACAGTTCCACGCTGGAATTCACTGAGCTCCTGAGAGCGGCCCATTCTTTCACAAATGTTTGTAAAAACAGTCTGCATGCCTAAGTGCTTGATTTTATACACCTGTGGCCAGGCCAAGTGATTAGGACACCTGATTCTGATCATTTGGATGGGTGACCGAATACTTTTGGTAATATAGTGTATAAAAAACTAACATTTTCCTGCAAATGGTAATACACAGTTACTTTATATGTGATTAACCTAATTACCATTTCTTTTTTTTTATGGCATGTGAAAAAGATTAGACACCCTTCCAGTTGTAAAGTCTTGGAGCATAATTAACTTATTAGGCCTTATTTGACTCATTAGGACTCGATACTCCTGTGAAGAACAATTCCAGAGTGTAATTTTCTGACTCTTCAAACCTTGTAACGGTCAGCAGCCATCGGGTCCTCTAAGCAGCTGACTGAGGATCTGACAAATGAAGCTAATTGATGCCTACAAAGCAGACAAATGCTATAACAAGATGTTAAAGTGTTTCCAGCACACAACTTCCACAGCCTGAATTGTCAAAATGAAATGGCAGTTGAGGAGAAATGTGGAAGTCAAGAAAGTTTCAGATGGAACTGTCTGTATGCTGGTCAGAAAGGCAAAGCAAGGACCTGCAGGAAGGTTTAGCTCTCACAGGAGTAGTGGTGCACTGGTCTACTGTGCAGCATTGCTTGCACAAATATATGATCTGCATGGAAGAGTCATCAGAACTCATAACAAATATGAACATCTTATGTATGCAAAACAATATCTAGATAAGCCAGAGGCATTTTGGACACAAGTGCTGTGGACTGATGAAGTAAAAATGAAACGGATTGGCTACAATCAGCAAAGATATGTTTGGAGAAAAAAAACACCATATAGAGTGTTTGCCAATTCTAGAAACAAGAATAGAAAGCGTCCTAGTTGCCTACAAAAAGCACTTGCAAGCTGTGATATCGGCCCAAGGCAGATGGTACCAAGTACTGATTTAGTAGGGTGTCTAAACTTTTACACATGCCACAATTGCTTAAAAAGTTCATCAAATATAAAGTAGCTGTGCATTGATATTTGCAGAAAAATGTTATTTTAAAAATAGTTTTCTGCAGAAGTAGTGTTTTTTCCACCTCAAAAATCGACAAAATACGTAATTTGTTGAGGGGTGCCCAAACTTTTGCATACAATTGTATATTCGTACATCTTTGGCAACTATTTTATTCTGGTCAGGGCTGCAGTGGAATACAGCTGGCTTCTGAGTCGCCTATTCCCTAAGGTTATTGCATTGCATTACTTAGTAGATGAGTAGATTACTTAGTAGATGAGATAATCCTAACTCCACAATAGCCATTACATGCAGCCTATAAGTAATTTGATACAAAAACAAATGGTGTTCGACAAGATTCTGTTCTAGCATTATAACAGATAGCTATTCCTAATTATATATGCAGATGGATGACAAATTACAGGAAAAACAGTGGTTCTGTTATGCTGTGGCGGGTGTTTTGCCGCAACGGTATCGGTTCACTTGTCCCCTTAAAAGGGGGTCACATTTATCCTATGATGAAATATTACTCCAGCACTCTGACAACACAAACACACATATTCACACACTCACTCACACTTAGCGGCATGTTTTTGGGAGATGGGGGAAACTGGAGAACCCGGAGGAAACCCACGCAGACAGTAACCCAAGCCCCCACAAATCAACATGCTCAGTCTAATATTAATTGTCTGCTAGGTCTATACATTTGGCTAACTGTCGACTACATAGAGCCAACACGTGGCACATCATGAATTAGATTTATGTTTATTTAATTTGACTTATTTTGGATATCTATTTAACGAGCTTTTTAAAATGGCAGTGTATGGTGCTACATGGCTTAGTAGTTACCAAACTTCTAAAGAAAAAAAATGTAATGATTGTTTGCACAAGCATCATGTGTGGTCTTTAAAGGACACAGTGTAGCCATAGGCTTAACACAACACATATGACTGAGCTATTCCTGGATATTCTATACTACATGCATCTTTCCCCCTGTGACTGCATGGAAGCGAGTTGCCTACTCTCTAATGGTATTGCATTGCATCACTTACTACACGGAGTACCGTACCACAGTACCGTTACATTCAGCCTATAACTAATCTGTAATTATGGTGTCCTACAAGCTATGTTCTAGGACCTTTGTTATTCTTATTATAGTATATTAGCCATTCCTCATCATATACAGTCAGGTCCATAAGTATTTGGACAATGACACAATTTTGTTATTTTTTGCCTCTGTACACCATCACAATGGATTTGAAATGAAACAATCAAGATGTGATTGAAATGTAGACTTTCAGCTTTAATTCAAGGGTATTAACTGGTATTACAGCCATTTTTTTTTACATAGTACCTCCATTTTCACAGGCTCAAAAGCCACCTTCTGTTGTTGCTTGGTTGTGGGTCTTTCTACCATCAGTTTTGTCTTCAGTAAGTGAAAAGCCTGCTCTATTGTGTTGAGGTCAGGTGACTGACTCAGCCATTTAAGAACTTTCCATTTCCAAGCGCTTGGGTTGCTTTTGCGGTATGTTTTGGGTCATTATCCATCTGTACTGTTAAGCGCTGTCCTATCAGTTTTGCCCATGCCGTAACACTGCCTCCACATGTTTGACAGATGATGTGGTATGCTTTGGATCATGAACCCTTCCTTTCCTTCTCCATATTCTTCTCTTCCCATCATTCTGTTACAAGTTAATCTTGCATCAGAACTGTTTTTTAGAGGCTCCCCCCCCCCCCCCCCTAATCTGGCCTTTCTGTTCTTGAGTGTTACCAGTGGTTTGCATCTCTATATTTACCTTCATGAAGGCATCTCTTGATTGTAGACTTGTAGTCAGTGATAGGCCTACCTCCTCGAGAGTATTCTTGACTTGGCTAGATGTTATGAAGGGTTTTTTCTTCACCAAGGAAAGAATTCTGTGATCATCCACATTAGTTGTCTTCCGTAGTCTTCCAGGCCTTTTGGAGTTGCTGAGCTTGCCAGTGCATTCCTTCTTTTTAAGAAGGTACCAAATTGTTGATTTGGCCACTCCTAACTTTTCTGCTATCTCTCTGATAGGTCTGTTTTGTATTTTCAGCCAAATGATGGCCTTTTTCACTTGCATCGACACCTCTTTGGACAGCATATTGAGAGTTCCCATGAACAGCTACCAAATGCAAATTCAACTCCAGACCTTTTATCTGCTGTGAAAATGGAGGGGCTCTGTTAAAAATGGCTGTAATCCCTAAATGATTAATGCAATATTTTTGTTAAACCCCTTGAATTAAAGCTGAAAGTCTGATTTTGATTGCTTAATTTCAATTCCATTGTAGTGGTGTACAGAAGCAAAATTATGAAAATTGTCACTGTCCAAATACTTATGGACCTGACTGTATACAGACAGATGACAAAAATTAAAGGAAAAACTGGTAGCTCGGTTGTGCTGTAGCATTTTCCTGGCATGGATTGGTTCCACTTGTCCCCTTAGAGGGAATCACATTTATCCTGTGATGAAATTTCTATCCTAATTTTAGTGATCTCTTACAGGATGACTTCACCCCATTTACACGGCACAAGGGCTCACTGAATGATGAGTGAAAATGATGTAAATCAAATGCTATGGCCTTCACAGTCACCAGATCTCAAACCAGTGGAACACATTTGGGGGATTTTGGACCAGTGTATAAGACAGCGCTCCCTACCACCATCATCATTATCAAAACACCAACTGAGAGAATATCTTATGGAAGAACGGTGTTCATCCCTTTAATACAGTGTCAGGGACTTATAGTAGAATCTGCATGTGTCAAGACACACTGAAGGTATTTTGGTGGCTTGTGGTGGCCCAACACCTCAAAAAGACAATTTCTCTTGGGTTTTCTTTTCCTTCATCAGCAGCTTCTATATATGTATATATATTCATATTCATATATTCATATGCAAATGAATGAAAATGATTTCTTTTGCAAATCAGAAGCTTTGTGTGGATAAGCGATTGGATAGGCATCAACTTCTCTTTGGTTTAAGGAGCTGCCTTTAATGCTCAATGCTTTGTGAATAACCAACAAATATAGTTGTCTTAACAATTAGGAATAACTTGCCACTTTTACCCATTTCTTCTTAATCTATAAATTGACATACTGATAGTTTTATGATTATTTTGTATATAGCCTATAACCCCAGAACTGACATATGACATACAGCAATATGATCTTCCAAAGATATTCCAGTTGACTAGCATGCTTCTGCCTTTCTGCTTGGTAAGCTAATGAGAGATGGACCTGTGTCATAGAGGAGAGCAGATGGTATGGCAAAGGTGCCAAAATCAGCTCCAAGATGGTCATATTAGTGCATGCTTTCCCTGATTCAACTCATTAGCTAATTAACGAGCCCTTGATGATCTGAATCAGTTATGTTACAAAAGGGAAGAATAGTACAGGGGTCACTCAGGACTTGAACTAACAAAAACCATGCAAGGGTTCCATAGCTTTGTTTTCCAGAGAAATTCAGTTTCAGACCATTTATATGCTGCTTTTAATAACAGCAGACACAAAGCAGGTATATACTCCTCTGAGCATACCAAAGGCAGCAGTGCCAAGGACAAGTCCTTAAGAAAACTGAGTGAAAGCCAGTCTTCTCTGATCAGCACCAAATGGTGGAATTACAGTAGGAAGTAAGTGAAACTGGAAGAGATTTGGTGCAAGCAGAGTAGACATCTCTAAGATATGATGAGGATTGTTGTCAGGGCTGTAACCAGGATCAAAATGTTTGTGAGGTCCACATTGTTAATATATCATAATGTCGAATGTGCACTACATCAAATGCCCATTTTTAATCTGTTGTCCTGTCTTTCTCCTCTTCTATAAGTTGTCCCGACTCCAGTTAGGCCATTATATTGAGTTAAATATTTTGATTTACAGGACCTGTTGGCTTCAGCCTCCAAAAATTGGCTTCACAATCTCTTAAAGCTTTTTCTAACGTTTGCCAGCGACAGCGAATCGAAACTTTTTATCAGCCTCAAAATTGAAGACATATCACTATTTCTTATAGAGCATTTTCTTTATTTTTCCTTGCATATTTTTTAAAAAAAACTGTTCCAGTGGACTGATTTCATATTAAAGAACAATAGAGTAGAGCTCTTACCATTAATAAATCATAAATTTTATCTAGTTATAGAACTGAGATGTTTATTATGCTGTATATTACATCCAATTTCCTTACAAAACGGGCTGTTTTTGTTGAACAAACTTAAGCAACATGAACATTCTATTCTAGGAAAAAGATGTTACTTTATAAAAGATGTTTTAAAGTAAACTACATCTTAACTAAAACAAAGTGGCAGTAAAGCTAAGTGTGTAGGTAATTGCAAATCATAAAATGGCAAGAGTTTAAAAGGGGTGTGATAATTGTCAATGAGTGTCAGTAGGATGGATGGCACACGCCGAGATCTTGAATAGCATGAGCACATGTGTAGCTTTAAAAAAATCTAAAATTAGAATGAATCTATTTATTTAAAGGAATTATTATTATTATTATTTAAAAATCCATTTATGTAAAGGAATATCCTAAATTTGTTAATTGGATTGCACAGCACTTGACATATGGTCTATATGATGATCTTAGTGCAACTGAGATAAGCCTAGTTTTAGCAGCTTAACTACAAAGGGATGCCAGAAGGTAGCGCAGGCATGAGAGCACCCTGAGACATTAGCTTGTCTTTGCTCCACCGTCAACAATTTTGAGTAAGCACAGAAGAGTGATGTGCACTGACATCTCAGCCATTCCACTAGCGCCTTCATTCTCTATGCTCATGAACCCACAGATACACACCTTTTTATCTAAAAGAACAAGTACGTTTTCAGCTTATAGTCCTAAAAATGAAAACTAGGACACATAGCTGGGGGTTTTGTAAGAGAAAAAAAGGTTCCCTATACTGAAGTTTTCACAATTCTGGGTACTGACAGAAAGCATGATTAAGTTAAGCACGATAATGTGCTTTTTCCCCCAGATACTCTAGGGCAAAAACCACTTAAAGCTATGTAGATCAGTAGCAGTATTTTGTAATCAACAGTGGAAGCCACTGTAGTGTTGATTAATTAGGGCTGATATCATCAGGGTTTCTTGTTCTACTAAAGGCTCTGGCTGCTGCATTCTGGACTACACTGAGTTTATTTTGGTTCTTACTGAAACATCCAGACACAAAGTGGTCAATATTTAGCCAATATTTTATAGACAGAAGAAAGCAATCCCAGTAATATGTGATGTCAGTGTATTGGGGACAAATCTGCACTTACACCAAATAAAAATACATCAAGATTTAACATATCTGGTTGCTGGTTTCTAGCAACCATTTAACCACATAAAAGAACACGAATAGCATTTAGTAGGAGAAAGTTGCTTAACTTCTGAATTTTACGCGCGCAAACCACTCAGGATGGCGTTTGCCATCTGGTTTGGACGATACTTACAGCTGTGTTTCATCAGCATAGCAATGAATTCCATGTTTGAGGATAACTACTCGTAAAGGAAGCACATGCAATGAAAATAACATTCCAGGACACCACCTTGTGGGGCACCATAATTTACTTTTGTACAAATGAAAAGGAAAGGAAAGAAAATCATCTCCATTTGGAAATTGATAATAAACAGCCAGGCTCTACCCGGAAAGTGGCATTCCTGTGATTTAAATGAAATTTTCTAGCCTGTCCAGCAGGAAATAAAGAAAGCTATAAAGAATAACTGCTGAGTTACTGTTTTCTTTAAGAGTTTACAGATTAGATATAAGGGTACGTTTGAGCTTTAACTGTACAACTGAGGGTTTCTTGATAAAATGTTTAATAACTGCTAAGTTGAGAGCATTAAGAAGGTAATTTGAGACATTAGTTCAAGCTGTGAAATGGTCAGTAGCAGGTATGGTGCAAAATTTAAACACCTGAAGCTGACTGTGAGCTGAGCTGAGTGCAGTGGTTTTTAGACTACCTTTTAACAAAAACTCTTTGCAGATTATCATTATCATAACAAAAGCCCTAATGTGAGCTTCCTGGATTTAATGCTGACTGAGATATGAACCTGACCTCTGCAATTAGTGATTTAATTTTAGAATGGAGAGAGATTTGTTTCATTTGTCTTATTTATGCATATTCTAGCTTTAACCTAGGATCTTGTTTTACTGGTATGAATTTTTTGCATCTTGCCTGGATGGCATCTTTTACTTATTACTATTTAAAAATATGGAGCATAAAAACATGGACCATTGAAAATACTCAGGAAATATTAGATGCTTGTGATTCACATTGTGATACAATACCGAGAGTGTATAATATAATGCTGAATTGTAGTAATAAAGTGGCAATTCATCTGTAATAGTGACACAGAGATCTCGAACTAGCAAGTCGGAATTTTCTAGAAATGAAATATGTCCTCCTCAGATCTGTTGCTCTAATGGCTACTGAGCTGGAATCAGCTTTTAAAGATATGCATAATAATACTGGACCTCTTACCCAGATCCTCTCTGATCAGCAAAATAGACGCTCCTGATATCAGTCCAGAACCTTCCAGTTTTTATTTATGAGTCGTACAGCTTCATTACATAATTATAGATACATTGACTTTACTAATAACCTGTTCTTACAGGATATGATGTGTAAATAATATGTAATAATGTTTGAGTATTATTACATATTAGTTTTTCATAACAGCTACAAAAAGCTTTTGTATAATTTCCTAAGATCTGATAGTTTTATAATTCTCTCACATTCTCAGTCTCTCTCTCTGTATTTCTCTCTCCTTCTCTCCCCTGCAGCCAAAGGCCATCTGTGGCCCTGAAATAGATCTGGAGCGTCAGCTCAGCTGGTACACCCACGCAATCTCATGCCACAGCTCTTCCTCAGCATTCGACAGGAGTATACATGAACATATATGCACATTGTCTCAAGGGAAAAGTCATATATCTTCTTCAATTCTTCATGATCTGAGTTTTATCTCTCTTTCTGGTATCCCTGACTACCAGATGAAAATGAATATTCCTTCTCTGCCCCCTGTCAGCTTCACACTGCATGCTGTTCAGCTTCCGGGGAGGGGCGAGGGACATTCCGGAGGATTGGGATGGAAATCGGAAGTGTGAGAGTGCAGTGAGGAAGGAGGAGCTGGAGGGAGATCAGACACTGAGGGAGCAGTGAGTGGGAAGCGCTGGTCTATATAAAGCTTCTCTAGGGCTGCTGCTTACAAGCATTCAAGACAGAGATTGAACAGTGAAGACTGAAGACTCGCTGGTTTCTTCTGCCTCCAAAGATTTGAAGACCTCCAAGCATCCAAGGAGTAGATAAGCGGCTTTTCTGCAGACCTTCTGGACATACCTCAGCACCTAGTGAAGAAGAATCTGCAAGGTTTTTCTGTGACTACCTCCAACCCAGCACCAATGGCCTCACTGGAGATGACCCAGCTCAATGCCTTGCCTACTCACCTAGTAGCTCTGGCCATGGAGGAGTTCCCTCAACCTGTGGGAACTCTGAGGGCCTTGGAGTGTGAGAATGGCCGTCCTGGGCGCCATCATGAGGCCCGCTTCATCTGCAGTAAGATCGCGGAGGATTTGGATGAGGAGGGGACTCTGGATGAGGATAGAGCACACCGAACCTTCCAACAGTCTCTGGAGAGTCTGCGCAGATGCACTCAGAAACGTCAGTGGCTCACATATCAGGACTCCACGAGCGTCTCCACACACAGCAGCATGGACTCTAGTGACCCTGAGACCGCATAAAAGAACTGAGAACTGACCACAGAAACTCTGTAGAGTGATATTACTAAATGGGAAGCGTCAGGGTAGTTGCTTCACAGTGAAGCCAGACTGACCAACCCTAATTATATTTGTCCATGTATTTATCTGTTAGCATTTGACAATATTTGCACAAAACCTTCAGATTGTTTTTTATAAATCTTCTGAATATGCTTGATGAATGTGTAGCATGTTGCTTAGCTGTGCTGAATGCTCAACAGGCTCTGGGCCCCTTATGTAAGGGAATGTAGCTTGTCCTGCAATGGAATGGCGTCCCATCCATCCCACCTCACACCCAGTGTTCTCGGGATCCACTGACCAGGATAAAGCTCGTACTGAATATGAATGAATAAATCAGCACAAACCCTACTGTGTTGTACTGAATGGCATACCAAAAAATGCTATGCTTATAAAACCTTTTTGTACATTTTTGACCCATTTGAATAAATGAACGAAGTCTGAACAAATACACCTTTTAAGTTGTCATGCTTACTATACAACAACTGCTGTCTTTTTTTCCCTAACAGTTATTCCTGTGAGGGAACTTTTAAAAAGCACATTAGACTGTTGCTGATAATAAGCACCCTCATAGTACATAGTACATAGTACACGCCTACTCATGCATTTTTCTTCCAGGCCTCAGCTAGTCCTTGGTGGAGAGACCGTGATGCTGATGGAGGATGAGTAATCTTATTGCTCAGCACACAAACACAGCGAAATTCTCCAGTTCCTGCTGTGTAGGTGGGCTCTCCTGTGTGAGAGGACCAGGATGTGTGTAATAAAGAGGGTAGGCATATAAATAAAGCACTTTTTTTTTAAGTTAGGTGATAATGCACAGTATTAAATCAATACCTGTAGGTTTTTGTGCCTCTGTGTTCCCTTCGCTGTAGTTTGCATTAAATATTAGTCATCATCACATTCCGTCTTTTACTGACAACAGTGAGCTTCAGTGCTTGTTGTTAATTTACTTCCCAGCAGGCATCCAGAGCAATCGTTTCTCCGAACATCATGAAGTGAAAGCGACCAATACTACATCTCTTGTCCAACACAGCAGATGGTTGATATTTGAGAATCTGAGCCATGTTTTATTGGCGTAGATCTCTCCTCATGCTTTTTTTCCCCCCGTCTGATTCCAGATTTGCTTCAGCTTATGACACCACACGGTGATTAACTCTCGCCGCCTCTTTTGATCTGTAGAGAAAATGTCAGATAATTACACCCTTTTGAAATTTGCCAGAAAGTCTGAGGATGAGTAAATATTGAACTTCAGAGAAAATAAACACACACACATGAGCTCAAATCATCTGGGAGTCTTTGGCTATGTTATAAAAGCAGTCTGTAGTTGTGAGTTTCTTTAGAGTATAGTGTTCTAACATTTTGCTTGTGTGCATGTTGTTTACACAACCTCCATGTTGAATAAAATTGTTGCAGGTTCTTCTTTAGCACTGCACAACCCCTCAGACTCCCAGGACCCTTGCATTACTCACGCTTGCAAAAGGTAACTACATACCATTTTTTATTAGTTTCACTATAGTTACTGAATAATTCATAGTAGTTACTGAATAATATGCTTTCAGATGATTATTTAATCATAAGCCAGAAGTGTAATGGGTTAGCAGAGCTGCTTTTCATTTCAAACTGCACTGCGCTGACCTGTGGCATGGGTCATTTTAGAAATCTGTCAAGCACACACACACACACACACACACACAAACTGAGGATTTGCACAGCAGAACATGAAGGCGCAAGGCGGAAAATGGCTTAATTATTCATGCAAGGCAGGTGCGTTGAAAGCTACTGCACTGTGATGATAAAACAGGGCTTATGGAGGGGTGCTAGTATTTGCCCGTGCATTATTAATGTACTTCACAACAACCTGTTAATGGCTGTGGTATGTCAAAGCCAGTCATCAGTGTGCTTGTAATTATATTTTCAGCCTGGTATTCAGAATCACGGCATGCTATTTTAATTCTCCTTCCAAGTGAAAAATTTGCATTGTTGATTGATTATGTAATTTCTTGTTGCTGTAAGAATACCTGCTTGTTTTCTCATTCAACCCAGGTGTCCTCTGTTTGAAACTTTTTTCTGCTTTCACACCTGTTGACTGGAGCGTTTCTTTCCATTGGGTGTCACTGTTGTCTCATCAGAATTCCCATCCAGCTCTTCACAAGCCTTCTGGTCCATGTGTTGCTATGACAAAGACCTTCAAATCAGCTGTGATGTATCATCTCCGTGAAGAAAAATAACAAAGTCTTGTCCAAGCCTCTGCTCTCTGAGTTCACGTTAGCCTTGGTTATGCTGGTCTGAACCTTATGACACAGAAACACGCCAAAGCACCATCTCTAGCCATGGATGATGTAGTCATAAAAATAGAAGAGTGCAGTGCTAGACTTTGATAATGGAGCCCTCTTGACATGCTGCCAAAATCTGCACAAAGCTTCACTCATATATGCCTTTCTGAGGCTAATCTGTGTCTAACATTGATGGATGGCTTTGATCACAGGCTCCAGTCCATTATGAGGCTGAGGAGGGAGGTTAATCTATTCATTATTATAGGTCACCCCCCCCCCCACCCCCACCCCAGCCAAACCTCCAACCTCTTTCCTCCATGCACAAGAATTATTAGCAGAAGTATTCTTACAGAAAACTAATGATCAATATATGCCACATACAGACTTGGCTTAAGGGTTCAGTTAATGGATGGGCAAAGACAGAAGAGATATGTGAATAACCAATGCATTGCTACTTTAATAACTATAAATCCTTACATTTAAATACGTATCAAAAGGTCTGAATATAAACAAGAATTCTAAAAATTATGCATCAGCAGTGTCTCTCTTAAATAAACAGTGAAAAAACCACTAAATACACCATATTCTATAAAATGAGCCATTCGTAAATGCCATGTTTCAACTACAAGGATATATCTAAAGTCTTCAATTATGCTGCCTATATGGCATGCATTTATTTAATCCATTAGTGCACACTCCTCTGTTGACCATGCATATCCTTGGGGGAGAATAAAAATGTTTCACAATACTAAGCTCTCGTTTTCTTCTACGTTTTTTTCCCCCTTTACAATTCACCTCGTCTAATCTGAGTCCTGAGCATATTGGCAGGGACATTTCAGAATAAATTGAGTGTGAAGATTGAAAGGAATTAATGTGTACTTGAATATGAGCAGAATACTCTCTGCTGTAGAGTGAAAAGGCTCGGTGACAAGGACAGGGCTTGTACGGTGATTTGTACATTAAAGGTTGACTTAGCAAAGTCAATAATTGCTCCCGACTCTAGGGACGTCTCTGTCTCCAAGCAATCAACTGCCTTTGTTCGATAGAAAAGACCAGAAGACAATTTCCAAAACAAATAGTCTCCCAAAGGCCCTTTCTTGACCACCATCAAATTTCATAGACTGTCGGGCATTAGCTGAAGTGATGCCCTATTTTCCTATTCAGGAGCCTTAGTTATGACTTAGCTGTCAAATCGACCAGAGAACTGACATGAGGGTACGTGAGCAGGTTACTGCTGTGGGTCTATGTAATAAGTTTTGAAGCCTGGGCAAGCAACATATCTGCCTAAGTTCCTCGGAGCTCATTATTATAGCATAGTACCTACATGTTATACATTATACATTATACATAATATATACCTACATATTATACAGTACTGACAATCAACTGTGGGATGATTGTCATTAGAGCAATGTTATATAATATGAAGAAGTATAATGAATATTTAAAATATAGTTCATATAATGGATATATAAAATGAATAAAACATGTGATAAGTGATATGGGGCGGCACAGTGGTGCAGTGGGTTGCGTTGCTGCCTCTAGTTTGATTCTGAACTCTGGTTACTGTCTGTGTGGAGTTTTGCATGTTCTCCCCATGTGCACTTAGACCTCTCCAAGCTTGTCCTGTTTAATTCCTCCTCCCAAAAAGCATGCTTATAAGTGGATTGGCTATGCTAAATTGCCAATCCAAAGTGTGTGAATGTGTGTGCTCAGTGCCCTGTGATGTACTGGCGTAGCATTCAGGCTGTATTCCTGCCTCGTGCCCGGACTCCGGATCCTGACCAGGATCAAGCGATTCCTGAAGATGAATGAAAAAATGGATGTATGCGTGAGTAATGTTGGATATATAAAATCGATACTGTATAAAAAATATAGTCCACATGATGGACACATGTAACAAATAACACACAAAGTGTTAACACCCCAAGGTGGATTATTTTCATTTAACAGCATGGCCCAAAGTGATGTCAACAATTACAATTTAAAAAAAAATATATTAATGTAATGAAACATCTGCAAAACAAGCTTGTTCCTGTTATCAGCTAAAAGCAGTTGTTCCTTCACCAGCCTCTCCTGTTCTCTCTCTCTTGAAGTTAATGAGACTCAGCTTTTCATGTGGCTGAGAAACTTGAAAGCACAAACTCCTCTGTCCTGACTTTCATGTGTCAGGAAACTTACTGATTGTTACAAAGTGCTGACACTGGAGACTCCTTCCATAAATGTTACATTAACATAACAAATTAGATCACAATAACAAATATTATATCAATGATTAGACGTTTTTCTAAACAACAACACATCTTTTTTTAATCCAGTTATTATTAACCTTATATATTATCATTATGTGGAGCCTCTGCCATACAAGTCATTATACTGTAAATGAGCTGTTACTATAGGAACGGCATTGTATTACAACGAGTAACGAGTATTGTCAGAGCTGCTGTTATGAACAATTAATTACCACCTTCTGATTCGAGAATTCAACTGTGCTGTGGTATAAAATTTAGAAAACATGCAATGAGTGGCATTTAGAGCCTAAACGTGTACAGACACGTTATATTTTTATTTAACCATGTCTTTTCAAACATATAGATTTTATTTGTTTTTTTTTAAATATGCAGTTTCTGCAAATTTACCAGTTTCAAAATTATTAGCACACAAATAGATATTTTGGACACTCCTCTATGCAGAACAATTCACAGTATTTTATATTCTTAGGGTCGTGCTTGTGGACTTCCCTCTTCAATTCAGACCACAGGTTCAAATATGGAACCTGATTGCAAAACACAGATTTTGTGTTTCTGCAACTATATGGGGTCTGTTAGTCTCTAATTAAAGTTATTTTCACCGATAAAAAAAAAAAAAAAGTATTCTCTGCAGCGGCTGCAGCGAAAAATTGTAATTATTGTGTGTAATATCCAATTTCAGCCCGTTCCTTTGAAAGGTGCCAATACTTCTATTTTTATCTGCATTGAAAACTAATGGAGGGATCTAGTACTGGTGTTTTGAGGTCGTATCACAGGTGATGAGCTACAGAGGCTTTCTGCTGATGGGCTTGTCACAAACGTTTAGCCATCAGTGCAGAAAGAACTTGGTTTCATCTTGTGAAATCAACACCCTGGACGGCTTCATGAATAAATACACATGCATAATGGGAAAACGAATCTCAAAGCAGGCCCATTCTCACACATCTTCAATCATATGCCGGTTAGGCTGCCAAATATCATGTCTTTGTATTTTAATATCAAGGAAATGTGTTTCTGTGGATTTTTCCCCCTTTTTTGTGCTCTTTTCATCTTGAGATTGCTGACAAAGGAAATCTGCAGCATTGTTTGAATGGGAGATGAGATTCAATGGGGTGAGTGATAAGGGACATTATGATCAGAGGTGTCAGAACTGAACAGGAAATTAGGCAGTGAAGCCTTTCAGATCTCTATCTTTGTCTTTCCCAAAATGATAGAACATTATCTGGGCGGTGGTAGGAGCTGTGGTGTGTGTGTGTGTGTGGGGGGGGGTGT
>CM040999.1:9846454-9892632 GCA_022985145.1 Pangasius djambal | reverse complement strand
ATTAGGCAGTGAAGCCTTTCAGATCTCTATCTTTGTCTTTCCCAAAATGATAGAACATTATCTGGGCGGTGGTAGGAGCTGTGGTGTGTGTGTGTGTGTGTGTGGGGGGTGGGGGGGGGGTGGGGGGGGGTGGGGGGGGGCTACATGCTCCGCATTATTATGACACTCTATCTGAGAAAACAGCAATAGCTAAAGCATAGGAGCTGTAGCATGCGATATTTATTTAGAAATTAAATACCCAATTACAAAAAGAATTAAACACGAGATGCTGTTACGAGAAAACAATCAAAAATAATAACAGCACATCACAAAGTGTTTTATTCCACTTATACCATAGCAATTTGCGCACAATATTACATATTACACATTTTTGTCATGGTTTCCCCCTTCTCTGAATGGTTCTTGCTCTGTCTCCATCCCTCGAATGTCATTGGTTTTGACACCTGAGTGTGTTCACCTGTCCTGTGTTAGTCCTTGATTCATTTGTCAATATACTGTATATACTCTGTTGTGTCATGTATTGTTGCAGAGTTTGTTGTCCAAGGCTTTCTGGGTTCCTGGTTTTGACCCACGCCTGTTGCCCTTGCTCTTGAATATGGATTACGCTTGTTTAATGTGTTTTGAATCTGGCTATGGACAATAATTATGATTATTGGATGTGCCCTAATAAACCACATACAAAGTTTACGCACCGCATCCTGCCTCCCACAGCATGTTGCACTTTTTATTTTTACAGAGCAGCAATTCAAAATATTTATACAGATCTAAAAATTATCGTTTGTTATGAACTATAGTTAGTTATGAACACTATAGCAGCTATATTTGGGTTCTTCGTATAGATAAAGCTTCTTATCTTGCTGAAAGGGTTTTCCTAGGCTAGAATGACAACCGAAGAACTCATAGCAACTCTAGATTTGACTTTTTTCCCCCAAGTTATTCCCTCACCAGCCCCCAACCACCACCCCCCACTAAAATTAAATTAATAAGGCAAAAAAAAAAAAAAAGAAAGTTCTGAAGACTTACAGAACAGCACTGTGGTATAACAGAGTTTAATTTTCATACTGTACTAAAATTTTAAGAAAAAGATTCTTCTTCTTCAGATTATTCTTCCTCAGTCTTTAGGCTGTCAATCTTTCTTTTCTTCCTGTGAATGTGATGTGCCTTTGGTCTACTCTGGCCATTTTTTATTTTTTTTTGCCTGACACTTATTTCCTCTCCGACTGTATTAGTGAAGAAAGCAATACAGCTCTTTGTTTCCGTGGTCATAAGCGGTGACCAAAATGTTCAAACACTGTAATATGAAATGTAAATGTGACATTCTCTGTTATTGAAAATACGCAGAAGGTTCATTGTTTGGTTCTTTCCAAAGTTCTTCTCTCCCATTGCAATGGTTCAACACAAGGGCACCCGCTCCTCTTTTTCATTAGCTTCCTTTATTATGCATCGGGTTTGCCAGTTGACACGCTATTCTGTGTGTAATGAAATCACAAGACCTCTCATGATTAGTTTCCTCACACCCCTGGGGAAGTAGCAAAACAGGAAATACATTAATCTACATGCGTAAACACTGATGAAGTACCTCTCTTTACAAGTAGCAGAGCACATTTCACACTGAGGTAATCTGAGCTCTAATCACCATTGGATGGCAAAAGCGTTTGTCTGCTTAGAATTCAGTGTGACTGCGGGGGTGCTTGTCAAGCTCCGTCTCACCAAAATGCATACGGAAATAAATACAGCGAGCTCTACTATTTCTTTGTGGATGCAACATTTCTTTTTTGCACTTTTCATATGCATATATACCTCGCTTCAGGAAGCGTTCCTGTACACAACTTTATCTCTGGGGTTGTGAGTAGAATAATAGCATGTGGAAATGATTGACAGAGAAAAGGTCTCACCATAGAGGTATCCTGGGTTATCCATCTTCAAATTACTGCTGTTAAGTTCAGATAATGTCATTTCATGTCTAATCAGCTAATGGAGCCCAAATCCATTTTTTTTTTAGGAGAGTCTGTCTCTCTCTGTCTCACACAAACACACAAACACAGACACAAATCACTCATATTAACCTAATGGCTATATAGATAATTAATAATAAGACATGGTTTATAGCCACATCTCATCCAGCAAACCTGAAACAAAAATCTAGACCTAATGAATAAACCATGACAAGGTGTCTGAAATAGATTGATTTTTTTCCTATAACACAATGATCCAAAGTGTTTTATTCCTCTTATACGTTTTTAAATACATTTAATGTCATAAATTGTCCACAAGACAAGCTAGTTCCCGTAATCACTTACATCGTATATCTGTTATATGCAGTCATTCCCTCGCCAGCCTTTCATTTTCTCACTCTTTCTTGAAATTAATGACACACACACACACAAAAAAATCACAGTTTGTCATATTCTGGAAAGCTGAAAATGGAAAATGCAAGCTCCTCTGTCCAGAAGACTTTCCCATGGTGGAAAACTTACTCACCACTACAAAGTGCTGACATTCTGTAAACATCTCCTTACAGAAAGCATTACCGTATCAATGACGATACATTTTTCCATGTTAAATAACCAACACATTTGTACTCCGTTTATTATTAGCATTACCTTATGTGGTGTACCTGCCATGCAAGTCCCTGTGCTTAAGCTGTTACTATAGAAACGATAACTCAGTAGAATGAGCGCATTAGCCAGCGCTAACGTCAGTGCTGCTGTTCTAGAAAATTAATCAACACCCGACCAAGATTTGAGAATTCAACAGTGTCGAGGTATGATAATAGTTATTCAGTGTCTGTTCCTTGTTTAGGGAAGGGCAAACTGTTTCATGATTTACATCAGATTACCTTCTGGAATCAAATGGGATATGATTATCTTCACTGTAGATCATTCCCAAAAGCACAAGATTCAGTCGATGGCACATTGCACACTTTTTTAAAATGTGCAGAACACGGTGACAGTTCTTGCCACAAGCCTGCAGAGCATAATTAACCTTAACAATGTTAACAAATATGAAAAGCCAAGAATAGGCTGATGACTAAAGTGCTTAATAATAGCAGGAATGCAGGAAAATGCCAGCACAGGGAAGCTTTTGTCAGTCCAGATGCTTCATTCCCACTGGTTTTCCCCTCCTGTCAGATAGGGTTAGAAAAAGAGAAAAATACATAACCAGTAAGCCTATTTAAATGATATCTTTCATACGCTTGTTTTCAAAATATCCTAAGATACACGTACTTTCCTAAGATTTCATGCTGTTTGATCAGATCAACCAGTGTGACTGGATATGACACAGTTTGGCTAAGGTTGCATTTGCATGTTCCACATGAACAGGAATATGACAGGAAGCTAATAAACAAAGCTAAAAGTCACTTTTGGCACCCAATTGTTCATGATGAAGCTGCTCCCTTCAGATAGCACTAATCATGCCCTTTAGGTGAAGATATCTCTTCCGGTATGTTCCTGCAGTTTGGCTGATTTGAATTGTAAATCGACGATCGCTGCTGCTTTGGGCAGCTCAAGTTTGAACTGTTTTGTAATTTGTAATTCCTGGTTTGTAGGATATGCGAGAAAATGTTCGGACATTTCAGCTCTGAACACTTCATCGAACGCCTGTGCTTTTTTTTTGACATAAAATGCAATGCGTGTAGTTTCACTTGTGTATGCAAAGCATGCTAATACACCTTGTTTCCCAAAGATGTCTATTGAGCTACAGGTAATACTTAGTGCAGTATCTGTACAGAATTTAAAAATATTCCGGTAAAAGGGCGTGTGTTTGGCACAGTGTGTGTTTTTTCCCCCCTTCTCACTGCTTTAGCAATGGCTCAAATGTTCTGTCCTGAGGTGCCTCTGTGTCTGCTGGATTCGGTCCATGCATTTCTTTCATAGTCATCTCATTTAGCATAGCACGTGCCAAACACTTTTAGCTAATAGCTAAGCCCTGAAGAGGGTGTATTTCATAATCCACCTTATAAGTGAGCATATCTTTACAACAGTGCTCATCTCTTCTTATCACATTATAAATTATATATTTGACAAAAAAAACGGATTCACAGGGAAGAATGTGTAAAAATGAATTATTAAGACACAAGTGAACCGTTAAGATTAACTTCTCTTATCTTATTCACCACTTTTGAGAGAGGGCTAAAGGAATCATACTTAGCAAGGATAATCTTCTTATAAAACCTGAAGAAAAGTGTCTCTGCTTCTGATCAAGACATTTTATTTGCTATAGGCAAACTGAATTTCATAATATCACTTTTAAGGCACTGCCTAAATGGGGCAGCACATTATTTAAAGAGCGTTTAGTTGGATTAACAGATATTCCTCCATGCCCTCCTTGCCTTTCTTGCTCCTCAAATTAAGTGTTAGGCCGACTCCTTTTCTGCTAAGGCGACAAGATAATCAAATGCATAGCAGGTAAATTAGTGACCAAATGACCTTTCTCTGGCCCTGATAATTAGAGTGGCAGATAAGGAAGGTGGGAGAGCGTGCAAAGCTGAATAACATTACTATGCATGAAAATGGGCCACATCACAGCGGCCTGTGAAAGGTTCACTTTTGCCTGGAAATGACTAATCACCGCCCCAGACTCCCTTCGCTTCTCTGTCGGCAATAAAGTTGACAGGAGTGGCCACAGGTTTGAGTGGTCTCACACTGCCTCCAAAATTACTGACTCTGATAAGGATCCTGAAAGACATTTGATATGCACGAGCAGAACTGAGCAATAACAGGGCTTTTTTTTGTAGCTCCAACTCTTCACAGTCTAAACCTCCCACTTCTTTTTATAGAGAATATGAATCAGTAATGAATGGCCTCATATTGTAAAATACCATTCTCTCATATTTATGCAAATGAGGAGTAGCAAGTATCATTATTTGCTAAGTTTGCTAGTTTATTACTTCATTTGCCTTCGCTTGTGCAGAATTTGTGGGTAGCTTGTTGTTTGGAGAATGGAATATAAATATTCTAGCAGAAATTAAAATGTGGATGTCACAAGTCTGTAGGAACGCAGGATAATTCAATCCAAAAGCAGGAAAAATAGATATGGATGCTTAAAATAGCATTATGCAAGCATCAGCTCATTACACTAGCGTTATATACCAAATTACTGTCAGTGTCAGTTATGTAATTAGGCTGTATCATGCACTCCTTAAAACAGCTCTATCTCTGCAATCATTTTAGCCTACTTTATAAGAGCATTCATGCCAAATCAGGATTTGCCTTCAGTGAATATTTATTTCACACTCCCTCACATGCATCCTGACAGCCCTGCAATTCACTGTTTATCAACTTAAAGTCACACCCCTAAGGTGAAAATCACATCTGACTCAAATTACCGAAAGCCTGACTGCACGAGTCTTCAGCGCTTATTGATGCTGATGCTGAGCTGCTTTCAGCTCGAAAATAGGATGGGCTCTTTTCATGCAATCGCTATCAGAGCACGCTTTGCAGTTGTAAATTCTGTAGCTCGCTTGAAGAAATCTGCCTGTTGCAGTATTGATTCGAGTTGTGTTTTAATTTAAAGCCTATTTGGCCCAGAACTAGATTGTGTTAAGGCTGTGGAGCATTACCAAGCTGAAAAAGCAGTTTCTGAAATGAAAAACATTAGTGTTGCTCATCCTTGAGGCACTGCACTTGTAATCATTTAATTCATTTCTATTTTGGAGTAATACAATAAGCATCTGACTGATGTTGGCGTTCAAATGAATATAAGAGGATGCCATAATGTTAATTAATTTAATGCTTGTCATTAAAAAAAATGCATTGAATCTCTTTTTATGCGTGTTTGCTCTATCTTAAAATGGCACAAACCTCACTAGAAACTTGGAAATGCCCTATAACATTTTTACAGCTCTATCTTAGCTACACTACCTTGCAAACTGTAAATCCCCTGGCCTGCTACAGATTAATGACTTGGCATAATAGACTACTGGATGCAAAGCCAGACCCCAAATGGATATTCTGCAATATGTTGTTATCACCCTGACAATGAATCAAGCTTTGTGTCATGTCAGATTACAACCCAAACACGCTCAATCTGTTTCTACATGTATCGCAGGCTAAAATGTTTTCATCCTATTAAGCGTCTCTAGTAAAATCCTGAGAACAAGCTTGATCTGGATGAAACGCTCAGTGTGAAGCCTATAACCATCGCAGCACTTCACAACCATGACTGCAGATCTGACTCGAGTGCTTTCTAGTTTTGTTAACACGCCAAAAGCCGGGCCCACACACATACACACATCATGCTGGCACACACATGAACATGCATAGACACACACACACACACACACTTGAGTGGATGCCAAGCTCTTCAACCACCCACCCATCTACTTTTACCCTAACATCTCGACTCCACTCTTGTTCTCAACTTCAGCCATATCGGATGTCTCTCTCTCTCTCTCTCTCTCTCTCTCTCTTTCTCTCTCTTTCTCTCTCTCTCTCTGTTACTCCTGATTCCTCTCTCATCCTTGACTATTAGCCAGAAATCCTTTCACTCTTTAACATCACAGCTGTAATCCTTTTATATCCATTGCTGTGAGCGTAGCATTGCTCCTGAAGCTGTATATCATTTTTTTTTGTGCGAGCGTGTGAGAGTGCGTTTGCTTTCTCTCAGTGAAGTTACATTGTACGCCCCGCGAGTGAGATGAAAATTATGTTTCTATGGCAACAAGTGCAGAAATTTTTGGAGGTCAGAGACAAATACAAGGAGGACAGACATTAGGGTATTAAAAAAGAATGACAAAAAGGCAGGTTTGCTCATGAATAACACATGAGCCATTATGAAATCACTCAGTAGGTATTCTTTTAATTTGGTATAACTAATTTGAAATATCTAGTATATAAGCTAGAAGGCAGAAACATAGAAACAGCAGAGGGATTTCTGGTCATCTGTGGCTCCACAGAGAGATTTTCCTAACTGTAGTGTCTGGGATGATTGATGCCATGCTGTGCCTATAATCACACATTTTGCTATCAGACATATCTCTATCTCTGTATAAGTGTGTGTGCAGAGCAGTAGCTATTAGCCCCGCTCTGCTCAGCCTTATTCCTAGACCCAATGGAGGCTGCGCCAGCTACATCAATATCAATGCTGAGCACTGGCAATAACAAAAGCTCTTTTGACACCGGCATTAGTCTTCCAAATCACCCGTCCTGCCCCTCAGCATAAGGGTGTAATGTTTGTGATTTCACGACAGCGCAATTTAACACCCACAGTTCACGCAAGGCCACCGCCCACAGGACCGAACATGGCCGAGCGACCATCCTGAGCCATTAACTCATCGAGAAAAGAAGTGAAAAATGAATTTGATTTAAAAAGAAATTAGGTAATCCACACAGAAAAAAAAGAAAAGAAAACAGCGAGCACAGGCCAGCACCTAATAATGATCTGATGTGATTGGAATACATTTTTTAAAGGTGGTGCATAATTTATCTCATAGAAAAGCCAAAGCTGCTGTTAGAATCAGATTTTGTCTTGATGTCGTTTTGAAGCAGGGTGTTTAAGAGGCAGGGAATTATCTGCCTAGTGTAATCTCACAGCTGCTGATTGCTACATATCAGCATTTGGAGGGAGCCTCCTACCTCCATCTGAGATGAATCAACATGTAACAATGAATCTCTCATCCTCTGCACGTCACACCAAATGCGCTGATTTGCGCTCAGTAACACCTGTTTTCGTCAGATCAGAGGCAGAGATAGCGCAGCATGTGTGAAACACGTGTAACCCATGTCTAGTTACTGCAAAGTTCCTGGTTTGGGGTGCCACTTGTGTCCAACTGATATCACATTTACAAATATATATGCAAAGTAAAGGTACAAGACATTTTAAACATAGGTAACATATCCTTCACAACAACCTATGTGCATGCCTCAAATAAATAACTTAAAACATTTATAAAACCTCTACAACGCTGAGAAAATAGCATTTTTGCTTGTCCTAGGCCCATACACGTAACTTGAAATATAATCATTAAAATACTTCAAAAAAATATATTATTTTTGCATTAATGCGTGAAAATGAGATTCACGTAACCCTCTTGCCTGAACATATTCACCCCTAGGAAATATTTTAAATATTCGACAGATCCCATGACTTCAACAGGAAGTTGCATAAAATAAATATCTTGAAGATCGTGAGAAGAAGCAATGATAAATTTTGTGTATTTGTTAATTCTGTGCTAAAAAAAACTCAACCATGTGACTCCTTTATGAGAAGAAGTGCAGCCATTGTCAGGAAAGAAACTTTGTAAAGAAAAAAACAAAAACAAACAAACAAACAAACAAAAAAAAAGTCATCTGAAATGGGTTTACACACTTCTGAATGGTTCAATGGCTAAATGGCTCCCCAATTGTGAAATCACCCAGGAAACCTATAACTGTATCCTGTATATTAAAGCTCTAATACCGCTGCTTTTACCACTTTAGATTACAAAGTGAAATAGTTTCTTCCCATTGGAAGCCCAATAAAAAAAAAAAAACATCAGGCATTATAAAGGAGAATGGATAAGGAGAATTCAGCAGCACTGTGGTATAAAATGCTTTATCCAAAAAATGTCTGTAATCGTTACCCCTTAAAGTCCCTGGACCTATGCAGGTCAAGACTTACATTCCTTATTTTCATTACTTTATACCTTTTGCTTTAATATTTACCATAATTAATTTTATAACCATAATTTCTCATCTGCTGTACAGTATATCCATAGTTGTTGCTAAATAATATGCATCAAGATGTATAACTGAATAAGATGCTTAAACTGTAAAGGATTAAAAAAGCATGATAAAGTCGATAAACAGTTGTTGGCTTGCTCCATTTTTACAATACAGCCATTTAGATGTCAGTTTGCTGGTCAATATGTCTTTATGCAGTTGAGTGAAGCCAAGAATAACAGCTTATGGAAAGAAAAGAGAAGACATTTCAGTGCCACTGTTGGCATGATAGGAAGGAGACCCATTTTTATTCTTGGCACTGCCCATGGACTATTTTAAGTAGGGCACTAAATACCATCATATGCAAAGTAGATATTTTACTTTTGCATATGTCTTGCGCTAATATAATAAATAAATGAGCAATACACTTAAAAATGCACTTTATATGAGTTCAGATTTTGTATTTTTCAGTATTTTATCACAAATTACATGAGATGCCATGCTCCCTGAGATGTGTATGGGTTCAATTTCCATGTCGGCCTTTGCCTGGTCAGGATCTGTGTGTCCTCTCTGCCTGGCTTCATCACACTGGTAACAGGGTGGAGGGAGGCGGTTACTGTGATTCCCCAGGGTTTGCTTTGCTCATCTCTGCTCACAATTGCTGTCCCTTCAGCATGTCACCTCACACCATTCTATTAAACTGTCACATCTTTCCAAATGACTTTCCTTCATCCTCTTTTCGTCCAGAAGGGAGCCTGAGCTGGAAACAGGGTGGATTCAACATGCCAAGGGATTAGCACAATTGGGGTAGAAAAGGGGTGAAGGCCCATTACTTTGTGAGGTAAAATAAGGGGATATGCAAATGGGCTGCACTTTGTGTTCCCTTTTTTGCATCACTTGCCATGTTATAAATGGGCTCCTGCCAGCACTGTTTCAGCCTTTTATTAGAAACGCAGGGGCGTCCTTGTTGTAGCAGGTTGGAGTGCAGTCAAACCAGAGTATAGAGCTTCAAAACAATGGAGGAGTGCTATCAGAAAGATGCCAGGGCGACGAGGCTGCAGGAATCCCATTCTTCCTTCTCTGCTTGTCCTTCAAGCCTAGCATAATTAGACCCTTTCATCTTAGTACTGGGTAATGCTCGTCACCCGCCTGAAAGCAGTTATTTTGAGAGGAACAATCAGATCATGGTCAGCTGTGTTGAACAAAAGGCATTGCTCATTCTTCGGCTTGCGTTTTACACCTAGAGCCGTCACTCAAAATCCACCTCCGAACAGGAACCTCAGTGATAGTTATCACACTTGGAGATTATAGAAAAATAATCAACAATGAGGTGGTGTGATGTGGCCCGAGGTGAAACGGAGTTACTCTTACCACTCTGAAGTTGATTGTTTTCCAATAACAGCATGTCATGAAGTGTTGTATTTCTCTTATACCACAGCAATTTATTTTATTTCTTTTAGTTATTAATGAGCATCTGAACTGTTTATAGTTACATTTAATGTTATGAAATGTATGCGTGACAAGTTAGTTCCCGTTATCACTTACATTATAGCAATAAACAGTCGTTCTCTTACAATTCTCTCGTCTCTGTTGACATCAACAGAATCATTAGTTAAACTGTGTCTAAGTTTCCTCATTCATTATGCAGAAGATGAGCTCTACCAGTGGCGTGCCACCAAGCCAGCAGGGGTCACTCTGGCATAGGGCACATAGGGCAGGAAAAGAGCTTATGTGGTGTGTCCTGAGAACAAAGACATGCACATGAAGATTTTATGTCAGTAGAAGGTGATGGCATTAAACTCGTTTCAGCTGATATGGACCAACCCGGCCTGAGTCCATTTCACCTGGAGACTAAAGCAGTCCAATTGCTGAATGGGTAATTTATTATAACATGGCTGGTTTGCTAACTGATAAAAAGTATAGAATTCCATTTATGGATGTCATTACCATGCTAAATGTGCGGACTAATCTGAAATAGACCATTGACTACTCACATAAAATACCTTATTACACATTTCGGCAGGAGGCCCGCAAGAATGTAAGCCACTGCAATATAATTTATATGCACTCTCAAGGCAAGGTTATTATAACTTTAAAAAACTTAAAAAGTGAAATAATAAAGAGTTTTCTTAGTTATTGCACCCTCGTGGGCAACCAATTTGTATTTATTTGTAGTGTATTATAATTTTCTGCTTCTGTCCTATACAGTCATTTTGTTGATCATTGAGATTAATTTTAGATACCTGTGTCAAAAATGACGCCATTTTTCTTTCTTAAAAAAAGGAAAAAAAAAAACACGTTCATGTTGTAATTATCTAAAAACATTTTAACGCAAATACATTTCGGAAACTTTTGGAATTTCTTCTCTAGGGAATTGTGGCATGAATGTATTAATAAATCTTAAATAACAGACACGCCAAATGTCTTGTGGCTACATTTATAAATAACCTCAAAGACTATTTCCTCATGGGGATTTCCCCTGATCATGTCTTTCCCCTCAGAGATTTCATCTTTTCAGGATAACGAAAACTCTCCGTTTTCCCTGTGCATTCCATGTGCACGGCACTGGAGGAGTGTATTCACAGAGACAGCCAAATAGACAATTTGCCTGTGAGCTCAAATCACACAGTAATGTCATTTTATAGAGTTCAGGTCTCTTTTTGATGCTTTAAAGGCCTCCATTGAAATATTAAAGACTTTTCCTGCGGGTGTAACAGCCGTGGCTGTGCCCTGTATACCAAAGGTTCAGATGATTGTGTTAGAAATTTTTTTTTTTCCAGCTTGAATGCTGAGAGCGTAAAGTATAAACTAAATTCCTTTGCTGAAATATGATTTGTATTGATGACAATAGGTGACCTGGATTTTCTGCTGACACTGATAAACTAAACTAAAAAAACAAAACAAAACGGAAGCCTCTTCTACTAGGCTTCAACTCTGAGATTATTATATGATGGTGCTTTACCTATTTAATATTGACATTAAGAGGAATCTTTATGTTCACAGACAGACAGCATTTTCAAACTATCTTAAAACAAACAATAATGTTTGATTTTACAAAATTTCATTTGTCCAGCAATAGAGAGTCCATGAAAAGAGGATTGGGGAAACAAATCAAACAGAACTGATGCAGGTTGTATCTGCATTCCCTGTCAGACTGAAGCAGTAAATGAATTGAACTTATGCTGTGTTATTCATAAAGTGATTATGAATCACCCAGCACCTTCTGAACACCGTCCTCGCTCGTTCATTTATTCTGATAGTACACAGTTCCTATAACCAGGGAGTGATGAGGATGCAGAAATTCAGAATTGGGGTATCCATTTCAGATGACAATATGGGATGCTCTGCAGGACACTTTAATTTCTCCCTTGCCTCTGAAAGCCAGTGGAGAGAGAAAATGATTAACATGCTTTTCTCAGCCAGTACTCTTACATTCAGCTGCTGCACTTTAGTTCTTCGCTGTTCTATGGATGAACATTTCTTTAAACTTTTTCCCCGTTTTCTCCTCCAATTTGGTCTTGCCAATTCCCACCCACTAGCTAACTCTCCCATATCACATAATATCTACCAACCAGGGATGGTGGGACCAACACGTGCTTGCTTATGGAGGAACATTTCCTTTTTATGGAGGATGAGTGGTCAAACACGTACTGACGGATGCCATGTTCAGCTAGCCATCATACCTCTAATGATACTTGCCTCTAGATACTGCTTCTAATGATGCTTTATGAGCTGAGGATGATAAACAAATGGAAGCTTGCATGGCACCTAGATGAAGCCAGTGTTTCTGGCCTGGGTCAAATCTTGACAAAATTGGAAAATTATAAATATTTAAATGAATTTAAGATTTTCTAAATATTTGGTATGCTTTAGCCTTTTGTTACACTTTTTTAAACAGGTTTGTGCAAAGCCTGGTGCACTATGTTAGATCAAATGTTTCATTGAGGATAAGACTCAATGAAAGTCTAATCATTTGTACAAAGGAGCTCACATAGTCAGTTCAGTCAATTTAAATTTAAATAGCGACCTAGCTATAGTGCAGAAGATATTGAACACTTCCTTGTTTAAAATTTTTTCAAAATTCTTAAATCTCATGTTTATTTCCAGTCTTCCAAGCCCAGATATTCAATGTGGTCTCCCCACTGTATCTGAATAAATATATTGTGTATTATGACTGGATTTCTAAGAAATTATGAAGCTTCTAACTACTTTTATAATCTCTTTGAATTTAGGGATTTTAGAGCCAGAAAAGTCCCATTGCTAATCTTCTTTTTTTTTTTTTTTTTAAAAGAATTCACTGAGAGAAGAAAGACCGAAAGAATAAAAGGGCAGTTTTCAAATTTAATTGATGCCTTGAAACAGCATATGATTCACTGCAAGAGCTAGTTATTAAGAGATTGAAAGTGCATAAATAAACAGCCGTTTATTTGTACATGCTGCTCCTGGCTCTCCTGGGCCTCATCATTCACGTGAAATATTATAGACGTCACATTAATATTCCTTTTTAATAATGTTTTTCTCGTTCGCATTTCCTTCAAATGAAAATCAAAGAGTCAGTGACATCTCTTGACATGTCAAGCATGACAGGCAGTGTGTGGCGCAGCAGGCTACCCACTGATTTCCCCTGTGTTGATGGTACTTTCTCTAACTCCATATGTCCAAAAACCTGCCTGCTTAACAAAGCCTCAGTAACTTGGCTATCTATGAGGATGTTTCTACATCAATGGCAAAAGCTTCAGAGAGGGGGTAGAGGCACCTGCTCAAAGGTGCAAAGGTGCTGCGGTGATTGAAATACCTCTTTATCTAGTAAGATGCCAGTTCTGAGCATTTTCATCATCCTAAATGCTTTGAAAGAGACTCTATCTAGGGCTTCATTTGGAGGTCTAAACCAAACCACTGAAAGATTTACCCTTTACCATGTGTATGATAATTACAGCCAGTTTCACAGATAACAAACCAGGCTCCAGTGCTCACAGGAAGATACGGTACAGTCATTTGAACAGCATAAGTTGCATTATTTAACATTTCACCAACATTCGCTTGAGCTGGTAGGAGTAATAGACCCATAGTGTTTTTTTTTTTTTGTTTTTTTTTGCAATTTAGCACTATCTTTGGGATTTAAGTACCCATAACTAAAACTTATCTACAAATTACATGCAAGGTATATACGCTTATAGGCTTTTGTTCAGGATCATGGTGGTACTAGTTAACTAAGCTAGCTAATGTTCCAATCCATTCTTCCAATTCTTCTGGAAACTCATACGCTCAATCACTGCATTGAGGAGGTTGGGGAATTTTGCAGGTTTGCTCTATGTATGTTAATCTTGTGTTAATCTGGCCATTAGAACTGAGTGTTAGTTTCAGTCCCTCCACTAGAATATTCTAAAATAATCCAGCGTTTGGATCCATTTTGTTGCAGCAACGTCACAAGACGATAGAACACAAAGCCATGTGAAATTCTCAAATAGGAGGAGAGGCATGAAGCACACAACTGAAGGAAAACGCACAAGTACTTTATTTATTAGTTTATGTTTTCAAGTTAAATGTGTGGTATAATTTGGTCCAATAAATATTTATGAAAGGCTAAAATTACATAGCAATGACAGTTGGAAGATTGCATACCTGGGGGGCCATTTGTGTCCCACTGATATTACATTTTTTGAAACACTGTATGTATGTACAGTAAAGGTACAAGACTTCTAAAAAATATGTAAGGTATCCTTCTCAACAATCGATTTGCATGTTTCTGATAAATAACAACACTTAGAAAACAGCGGTTTTTTTTTGCCAATCCCAGGCCACTATAAAGTCACTTTACCTTAAAATGTAGTCATTAAAATAATTTTTAATAGTTTTTGCATTAATGTGTGAATCCATTTAACATCTCGTGCTTGAAACATGACTCCCGTGACTCATCCCTAAAAATGTAATGAAACATTTTAGTGGCTCACAACATTCAGTCATCACTGTTACATCACTGAATACTTTCATGTCTATGAAACATTTTGAAAAGATAATAAAATCATTATCATTAATATCTCATACCGTTAGCATGGATGCTAGTTAACCTGAGATAATGAAATAAGTCAGATAAGTTAACACATTTCTGAATGGTTAAATGCATGTTTTCTTACAGTATATTCAATGGGCCTCATTTAAAAGGCTGTAAATCATGCGTACCAGTGTTTATGTAAGAAATTTGATATTGATATGAAAATCCTTTAAATTCAGAAAAAAAAACATTATGTACTACTCATACTATTGAGTGTATATAAATTCTAACACACACTAAGTAATGTAAACCTCGACTTGATCAACTTCATATCATATAACGTGCGTGGATTACTGCACTTTTATATATGGAATATACTGTTGAGTTCAAGTGAATTATTTTTTATGTTTACAGCATTTAGCAGATGCCCTTATCCAGCGCGACTTACAGAAGAGCTTTGGAGTCTCTATCAAAAACACATCCTCATGCTAGTTCACTAAGTCAGGGGACTAAGAGTACCATCGAGAACATTTTGTGAAAACCAGTCATTGTATATTAATGGCATTAATAAAAGGATATAAAAAAATAAAGAAAGCGAGCCAACACAAACCCTTAAATTAAGACAAATAAAACTTCGTTCAGTTATGACAAAAGTAATGCATAAGCGGATGTCAGGCTTGTCTGTATGCCATAAACAAATGCTTCAGCTGAAGGAAGATTTAGTGCTTGCTTATTATTACTAAAATTATATACATGTATTTTAATAGTTCTATTGCTGTAGAAGTGAGTCAAAATAACTTCCACTTCTGCCTTTCCCCCTCATCGTTCATTTCCAGTCAAAATAACTTCCACTTCTGCCTTTCCCCCTCATCGTTCATTTCCAGTCAAAATAACTTCCACTTCTGCCTTTCCCCCTCATCGTTCATTTCCAGTCTAAATAACTTCCACTTCTGCCTTTCCCCCTCATCGTTCATTTCCAGTCAAAATAACTTCCACTTTTGTCTTTCAGCTTTGCACTTTACAGGTGATCAACATACACACACAAGTAAGAAGAAAATCAGTGTTTCTGAACCTTTTGTAAATCCTGCTAAAATTTTTAGTTGGTTTGGCTTACGCAACACAACTTACTAAAAGATTAAATGAGGCCCAGCGGTGAAAAATGAATGAAAAACCTCAAGTTTCGATGTGATGTGTCTTCCTGACAGCTTCAACTAGTCTGGACCTTCTCCTCTAACCCCTCCAACCAACAAGGCCTTTCCACCCACAGAACTGCCTTTCACTGGATGATTTTTGTTTTTTGCACCATTCTGTGTAAACACTACAGATTGTTGTTTGTGAAAACCATCCCATCAGGTACCAACCACCAGTCACTGGTTCACCCAGTCTCACATTTTTGATATAAATATTAAGTGAAGTTTGATGTGAATATTAAATGAAGCTCTTGACCTGTATCTGTGTGATTTTGTGCATTGCGCTGCTGCCACATATTGGCTGATTGGATAATTGCATTAATGAGCAGATGTTCCTATTAAAGTGGCTGGAGGGTGTATTTTATCATGAAAATTTGTATTTTAAACACATACACAGTAAAACTGTTTCGTTTGATATATTGAAATGTTGAAATAATAATAAGAAATACTGCATACATTGAGTGTCATACTTAAAATATAATGCATAATAAATTAGATCAAATAAATCCATTAAATATATCAATGAAATATTACAGTTGTGAAAAACTAACCTTTAAAATTGTAATAGAGGAAATTAACCGCAAACTAATTTCAGTCTTTGCAGAAGTTCTTTTTATGGCAGAAGAATAAGCGCACACTTGATTATGATGATGATGATAATTATCATTTACATTTTCTAATTTAATTTTCTAAAAATAAGGGTAAAATTAACCTGTAGCTGGGCCATAATGAACCAATTTTGGATAATTAAAGCACACCAGCATGCTGAGCTCTACAAGTAACCCAACAATGTGTGCTCAAATTAACCCAGTGTGTGTCCTGTTGTATAGTGACCCAGTGCTGGGTAAAAAAAAAAGGCTCAAATTGGGTTACATTTAACTGAGCCGTTTTAATGCAGAGAGAGACACAGGTCTATACACTGATCAGCCGTAACATTAAAACCACCTGCCTAATATTGCGTAGGTCCCCCTTGTGCCACCAAACCAGCTCTGACCCATTGAGGCATGGACTCCACAAGACCTCTGAAGGTGTGCTGTGGCATCTGGCACCAAGCCGTTAGCAGCAGATCCTTTAAGTCCTGTAAGTTATGAGGTGGTTCTTGCATGGATTGGATTTGTTTGTCCAGCACATCCCACAGATGCTCGATCGGACTGAGACCTGGGGAATTTGGAGACCAAGTCAACAGCTTGAACTCTGAACAATTTCTGCAGTGTGCATTATCCTGCTGAAAGAGGCCACTGCCATTAGGGAATACTGTTGCCATGAAGGGGTGTACTTGGTCTGCAACAATGTTTAGGTAGGAGGTACGTGTCAAAGTAACATAAACATGAACGCCAGGACCCAAGGTTTCTGAGCAGAACATTGCCCAGAGCATCACACTGCCTCCGCCAGCTTGCCTTATTCCCATAGTGCATCTTGGTGCCATCTCTTCCCCAGGTATGTGACGCACATGCACCCGGGCATCCACATGATGTAAAAGAAAAAAATGATTCATCAGACCGAGCCGCCTTCTTCCATTTCTCCATGGTCCAGTTCTGATGCTCCTGTGCCATTGTAGGCACTTTCGGCAGTTGACAGGGGACAGCATGGGCACTCTGACCGCTCTGCGGCCACGTAGCCCCATACACAAGCCTTTGTCAAAGTGGCTCAGAACCTTATGCTCGCCCATTTTTCCTGCTTCCATCACATCAACTTCAAGAACTGACTGTTCACTTGCAGCTTAATATATCCCACGCCTTGGTAGGTGCCATTGTTACGGGATAATCAATGTTATTCACGTCACCTGGTTTTAATGTTATGGCTGCTCGGTGTATATTGTGCTTGAGAGACCACGTTAAAGGTGCAAACATTATCACATTTTCTGGCCTGTCTGTACTCGAACACTGGTTAGAACCTCTTTTTTCCCCCAATAAGCCTGTTTTCTGGAGATGTATCAAAATGGTGTAATGAGACCTTTGAGGGAGGCAGAGCTTTCCCATTATCCCATGCTGCATCTGAGACACCGCATACCTCTAATGATCTACCAGCCCTCATTCCCCTCGATTTAATCATCAGAGTTCCACTACAGAAGGAAAAAAGCCAGCTTAAGCGATTGAGTGCGGCACAGCAGCCATGCCCAGGCTTTAAAGGTCTGATTTGATAAGTGCGCTTCTCCCATTTAGAAATGCTGCTGCACCCTAATTTGTCAACATGCTCAGGTCGTATTTTGCTCAAGCCAGGAAGCTGAAACAAAACGAATTACCAGTGTTTGGTATCTCGGGAATTAACATACAATTGGTAATAAAAAATTTTATTTACCTATTGTAATCCATTTCATTTGCATGTTGCAAAACTGTTGTATTGCACGGGTGCTGTGCATGTCATGAAACAGCAGTCTGATTCAGTACAGGTGGCTAGGTTTCAAGGATTAATTTTACTATGTGTGTGTGTGTGTGTGTGTGTGTGTGCATATTCCCTGCTGGTAATCGCTGTATACAGGTGGAGAGCTGGAGCAATTGATCTACTCACTGTATGATAGAAATGTGAGTGAGTCATGAGTTTAAAGAAAATTGTGTTACTTATCCACCTATAGCCGTGGACCCCCTATAACCCACTGTGCTATTGTTTAAGGCTCTGGGCTGCTTATCAGAATATGATGGATTCAAGCCTTGGCATAGTCAAGCTGCCAAAACTGGACTCTTGACCAAGGCTCACAGCCCTCTCTGCTCCAGGGGCGCTGTATTATGGCTGACCCTACACTCTGACCCCAGTTTCCTAACGAGCTAGCACATGCGAAGAAAAGAATTTCTTATCTAGTAAGGTCTCCTATCTTTTATAGATTTTTGCATGGACTCTGTTTGTTCCCCATTGCTTTTGCTTCCTAGTTATTCCATTGCTGTTACTGGATTGATTATTATTATTATTGGCTTGCTCAAATCATTCACCATATTCTTCAACTATACATTGCTATATGTATGCTGCTAGAACATCAAGTACCTGGATCTGTGGATCTGTGTGTAAATATACAGTACTTGAATCTGAAACTAATCCTTTTTTCAGGACTAACTAAATAATTAAATTTCAAATTAAATTAAAACTCAATTTTAAAGCAACTGGACACTCCTAGCCTATCATAATGCTGTTACATTTTTAAATTTTTTTTTATTTCAATCAAGTTATCACTGCTCAGGATCTCTGTGCCCAAGATCTCACTGCTTGCTCAGAAATGGAAATGAATCCTGTGTAACTAGTAATAACGTGCTACTTGAATAGTTTAATTACCAGATATTCTCTCATCCTTACTCATATTGTTATGTGGATGACTTTTTTATGATTTATTATTTTTTAAGCAGTTGAGTAAGATTTGGCTCTACCCACATTTTGCAGTAAACAGAAGCCACTCATTACCTCATTATCCTGAACTACGTGAGAACAATTTACATAGGAATTATTATTATTATAATATAAAATATAAAAAAATAATATTACAATATAATAGTATAATGATAATATTTTTTTATGTTCCAATACATGCCCTAAACCTTTTCTCTTAATTTGTAGTGCAGCATTCTTACTTTTCCAAAATTACTTAAATTGTTCCAACATATAAAAGAAAATATAGAAAAATATTAATATAAAGAAAAATATATGAATGAAAAGAATGTATACAAAAAAAATGAAAGAAAAATATACACATAAAAACTATATATGAAGGGATTTTAAAAAAAGTCTATACGAATATGTATATAGATATATGGATATATGGCAGCAGCAGTCCGACAGTACCGATGTAAAGTGTAGATATGTGCACTTTTGTGCAATATGTGCCGTTAGTGCAATGTAATGTACATAATGTGCAATGTGCAATGTGCAATGTGAATGATTCTTAGTCCTTGGTGTTGAACTGGTTGAGGGCCCGAATGGCCTGCGGGAAGAAGCTCCTCCTCATCCTCTCTGTACTGGCCTTTAGGGAGCAGAAGTGCTTCCCTGACCACAACAAAGAGAAGAGTCTATTGTTGGGATGGTTGAGGTCCTGGCCTTGTTCCAGCACCGCTTGCTGTAGATAGAGTGTAGGTCAGGGAGCTCTGTACGGATGGTACACTCAGCTGATCGCACCACCCTCTTTAGAGCCCTCCTGTCCTGCTGGGTGCTGTCAGGGTACAAGGAAGGCATGCATCGAGACTCTTCTCTGTTCTGGCACCAAGGTGGTGGAATGAACTTCCCCTAGATGTCCGAACAGCTGAGTCACTGGCAGTCTTCAAACGACGTCTAAAGACTTACCTCTTCCAAAAGTACTTATGTTAGCACTTACAAAACCAAAATAAAGTGTATTATTTGAGTGCTTGTCTATTACCTCCCCAACAGAGCTCTGGACTGATGGTATTCCTAGTTTGTGACCTAGTGAGCCAGTATCAGAATGTATTTCTGATAGACTTCAAAGCACTTTTGTAAGTCGCTCTGGATAAGGGCGTCTGCCAAATGCCATAAATGTTCCCAAACCAGGCTGTGATGCTTCCTGTCAGGATGCTCGCAGTGATGCAAGTGTAAAAGTTCCTTAGCAGGCAGTCGAAAGTCTCTCAAGCATCTAAGGTTGTAGAGACGCTGCTGGGCCTTCTTCACCAGGGTGTTAACCTGGTTAAGACCATGACAGGTCCTGTGTGATGTGAACACCAAGCTACCGGAAACTATCCACTCTCTCCACTGGGGTCCCGTCGATCGTGAGGGGTTGGTAGCTCCTCTCCTGCTTCGTGCTGAAGTCCACAATCAGCTTTTTGGTCTTGCTGACATTCAGGAGGAGATTGTTCTCCTGGCACCAATGCTCCAGGCTTGTTATCTCCTCCAGGTAATCCTTCTCATTGTTGTCAGAGATCAGGCCCACCACAACAGTGTCGTCAGCAAGCTTAACAATGGTGGTAGAGCTGGAAGAGTAGAGTGGCTAAACCTTTTTAAAGGTTTTTGTACATCATTTGTGTATGAATGGGTCACTGCATCCTATTGAATTTCCCAGTTTGAATACATTACGTGCACACAAATTGACTGGCGCACTATAATAGTACTCTGTCAGCTTTGAGTCCTAGTCTTCTGTGGATGGGGCGGGGTCATCCTGGAAGAGACCACTCCCATCGTAATAGAAACATTTCATCATAGGATAAAAGTGATCAGTCAAATAAACTTTGTATTGATTTGCAGTCATGCATCCATATAAGGGGCCACTGGAATCTCCTATGCCATTTGTGAAGCTTTGGTCCAATTCAAAGCCTGTTTCCTTGGTTTCCTTTCCCATGTCATGAAACACTTTGATCGCTGTGGATCGAATTTTTCGGCTGACACATCGAGCGAGATAATGGCTATACCATGGGAAACAAATTAGGAGTAAAATGTTTAGGGTAGACATTTTGTCATTTTTGTAAAGTACAAAATGTTAGGATTTGGTTCCAGATGGTACTGTTCTGTGAAAATCCATATTTGATCTTATGCCACAGTGCTGCTGAATTCTGAAATCTGATTGGTCAGAAGGTTTTGATTAATTTTCCATAGCAGCAACTCTGACAGTAGTGCCAGATATAACTAAAATCACAGTTTTATATTAATGTGCTTTTTCAGATACGTTACTGTTTCTATAGTAACCACTCATTCATATTTATGGGAGATGCACTGTGTAATCTAACCCATTAATGAAGGCATTCAAATGTGTTGTTATTTATGGTTCATACCACTATCTTCAAGAGAGTGAAAAAAAGAGAGGTTGGTGAAGGTGTGGTTGTTTTATAACTGTTTATAACAGCATGCCTTGTCATGTTTTATTCCCGACCTAACACATGGTTTATGATTTGACACTCATCCTTGGTTTCTCTAGTTCATTCTTTTTGAGGTGATCATAGTTTTCCACTTCTTAGGAACTAATTTTGTTCGCTTTTGTGTTCACATTTTCTCACCATGTTTTCAATATTGCCTGATTCTGACAGCAGCCTGTCTTTGTGGTCCGTGAGAAATTTAACCGTGATTTCTGGATAAGCCAGAATAAAGGCTGCACTTACAAGCGTCTCAGGCTCTCATTACATGACCTTAAACCTGTTCTATTGTGCAAGCCTTCTTGCTCTCTACCAAACAGGAAATATAACTGACATTTTTTCTGTTGAGCTTGGCAATGTTATTTGTATTACACAGTAGGAAGCACTCTGATTATCCCACTTTTTGGCAGGTGTTGGGAGATTTTTTTTGATGAGACCTCAGTAAGAGGTGTTTGCTGGATCCAATGCATAATTCACTTATTATCATTGCCGATTGGTGTCTGTCCACTGGGAACATGAACATTTCAGCATGCAATATTTAGTAATAGAAAGGCCCGGCCCATGTGTCTTATTTAAAAGCTACCTTATAAAGCTGTGCAAATTGCTCTCAATTTTACCAAATTGTTCATGCTGTTTCGAAGTGCTATTTGGTTTAAAAGGCTGCAATAAATGGACATTGTCTGAACAAAAATGTAACATGTAGATGTCTCTGTTGTACTGTATTCTCTGTCCCTCTGGGTCCTATATTATTCTACTATATTTGCAGCAAAATATTTAATACTGGAAGCATAATTATATGATTAGGCAATCTGCACCACTGTGGATGTAAGGATGGCATCGATATTTCATGAGTTCAGTATTATCAGTGATTCATCATGACGCTCAACATAAATCTAAATACCAGAAGCAGGTGCCAGTGTCTTGGTGCCGCTGAAAATGTGTGCTTTGTTGTTTTTACAGAGATTAATGACATGCAGTGTGTGATATCCTCCGCAATCTGTTAGCTCGCATCCTGCATGGACAAGCACAGGTGACAAATGCTGCAGATGCAGCCCTCCATTACTCACTCCCATATCACATATCCATCTCTTGTAGCATGGACTCTCACCCGGAGAAATGTCAGCATGACAGCACCCTCATTGTATTTGTGTCCGACACATCCCTTTGAACTGAGCCAGAGTGCTAAGGTGGACCTGTCCCACACGTCTTGGGCTCAAATTGGATTTTTCCCATCCCCCAACTTCTGTCCTATTATAGCTATGTGGGTTGTCAGACATTGGGATTGCAGGCGAAATGATGTCTGTGCCACAGTAGGTCTTTCTGCTTGTCATCTGTGATATGGACTTATTGTGAAATTGGATGCTAATTTGGTGTCGCTGCTAGAACCGCCCTGTTTCTTATCAGCCACTGTTTCTGCTCGGCTCCTCAAAGGCTGTTGTGCTAGGCTACGGGCTTGTGGAGTATTTGATGTGGCATATTATTTCAGTCCCTTATTTGCAAAGCTCTTATGCAAAATGCATTTTAAAAGGATGAATGCATAAATAAGTGACAATAAATGAAAACAGAATTACCATGCCAAACCATCACAATGCTCACTCAGTTTTTTTGTATAAACCAATTAAAATTCAAAGCACCATCATTATGTTTTTGTTGCAGTGATGAGCTCCGAAAATATGTTACAATGCTGGTTTGGTGGGAAGGTGACTTTATAATTACGTCGGATGCTCTAAACAAACATCTATGCTTAAAACGATGCAGTCATTACAAAATATACTTAATATGAATTTGTGCAAATGAATTTCAGTTCTAGTTTTAGACACTTAGGCTGAAAATGACCTTTTGGATGTGGAGATTGGCTTCATGTATCTCAGAGGAAGAATATGCTAGCCTTCATTCCCCCTGGCAGTTAGCTGTCGTGTGATGGAGAGAGTTGACCAGTGGGTTTGAATTAGCAGATGACTGAGTTAGGGAGAAAATGGGGGAAAAATTACATGCTTTCATTATATGGTCATCAATACCAATATCAATGCCTAAAAGTGTGCAACATAGAGCCACCATTTTATCAACAGAAATAATTTTCATGACGACAAGCATCAGCTGGCTTGAGATTTTTTTCAATATTTCTTTCTTGAAATATTGTTATAACAAGAAAAGATTCTGATGCAAATGACTGACACTATACTGTAAAAAATGACTCTGTAAATATATGGCATCTTAATAGCAGTTGAAAGGCAATGAATATTTATAGCCCTTTACTCTAATGCCTGTTTGGCAAGTTATACTGTAGTTTTGAAACAAGTGCATAGTTGTATTTGTACAGGACTACATACTGGTAAGAGTGGGTCCCTGAAGGACTAGTGGTTAGGCCTTGGCGCTCTCACCACCATGGCCCGGGTTCGATTCCTGGCCAAAGAACCAACCCTAGCCACTGGGGTTGCAACGACAGTGCAATCCCAATGGCGGTTACAAGCCCAGATAAAATCGGGGAGGGTTGTGACAGGAAGGGCGTCCGGCGTAGAAACTGGGCCAGATCAAATATGCGGACCAATGATCCACTGTGGCGACCCCTAACGGCAGCAACTGAAAGAAGAAGAAGAACAACAACATACTGGTAAGAGTATTAGCCTGCTGTAGTTTTATTACTATTTTAACTATGTTATTGAAAAATATACATCTTAAATTTGAAAGAGCCAAAAAAAAAAAATATATAAAAATGTATCTAAAAAAATGTGCACAACAAAGAAATCATTTCATTTCAGTAGCTTTCCAAGCACCTAATCTTGCTAGTTTAGAAAAAAGTATTAGAATGTTTTAATTCAGCAGGTGCAGAAACACTATCTACGTGCACAAAGTAAATATAGCATAACTCATCAGCCGTTAGAAAAACTTCTTCGACTGAAAGTTCTTTAGAATTGTATCTGGAATTTATGTTTATATACCTACTGTAGTTGTAAGCATTATCTGTTTACACCAACAGGCTAATAGTTAGCTAGACTAGAGAACATTAGCTATCTAACGACTAACGGTTCTTCTGTATTAGTTCTGGTTAAACTTATTGCACACACCCTGGTTCACTGACATTGTTGCAACTATTCTGTGGTAAGTTAGGAATACAAAATAATGGAAGACTTTAGCTAATAGAGCTGCTTCACTCCTTGCATCATTTTAAAAAAAAAATTATATCTCTTTTCTTATTTAATTTATGTGCATATAGTAGCACGATGGGGAACTACGCACTCCATCTTATTGTACTCGTTGCAATAAAAGTATTCACATTCACTGTATTTATCGTCTAGTTTTCAATAATTAATTATACTGTATTTTACAGTAAAGTCACAGAAATGTTACAGGCTGATGAAGGCTTATGGTTGAAGTTCGTTTCTTATTAGTTTCTAAATAGTGAAGCTAATGCCTATGTATTTCTGAATCAGTACAAATTTTTAAAGAAGTTTTTACTTTAAGTTAAATCATTTCCATATACAAATAGCTCATTTTAAGCTTAGGAGAAGCAGAAAGGACAAGCCTATCTGGGAATTTAAAGAAAAGCCTCCTAGCAGAGAAGCGTGTGAAAAGCTTCATCAGCAATACTGTAAGTAATTTAAAATACAAAGTAGTTTCGATGTGTTAAAATTTAAAATAGTTAGAGCATGTTTCTTTGCTACTGCGTAATTCAACACATGTTGTTTCATAGTGGTAATGCCTTCATTATTATTTTAAAAATAGTAAAAAAAAAAAAAGATAAAGATTAAGAAAACCCTTCTATGAGCGTATGTGTCCAAACTTTTGACTGATAGTGTATTTGATACAATATAATCTCCCAGGAGTAGTAACTGTTTTCCCAGAATACCATATAGGCTGCTGCAGAAAACTGTAAAACTATTAGACAGGTTTATATACAGTTGTTTACTGAAATAATTTACAATGCAGTAAATTCTGGACACCAATCCTATGATGCAGGATATCTGATGTGCTCTACAATCTCTACTCTCACAACTTTCACAGCCAGTGGTTAATTATTTTTAGTTGTGTTTTGTGGGGGGAAAAAAAATGGTTTAGTGGTTTCATCTTGTTCTGAGTTTTACCGAGTGCTGTTGTATTGATGGGTGTGGCTGAGTTATTAATGCATCTAATGATCAGTGAAAACTACAGTAGTGACTGGTTCAAATTATAAAGTGATTAAAAAATAAATAAAAAAAAACTAAAGCATAACTAAATGCAGAATTGTAGTGTGAGGTTTTCTACAGTACAGGCAGAAAAAAAAATGATGTCATTTCGATGGGTGTGACTAAATTATGGGTAGATTTTACAATGATCATCAGCAAAATTGTAGCATCGGTCTGAATATGAGAGAAGACTTTTGTTGACTACTACATTTGAAAATGTGTGATTTTATGATCGTTTTTTGAAAGAACACAGCGTGGGCGTGCTGCAAAAATGTTTTGATGGAAAAATTTCAATAGAGGCAATTATACTTTATGTCACTACATTCAGCAACATTAATTTTTAACTACCGCATGCTATGTATTTCTGACTATTCTTTGTCCATAATTGTCTCTCGTACGCAGCTCGTACTCAGTATAGTATCACTATTCAGACCTTTTCCTTTAAATTCCTGCTATAACTTTGATTTTAATGAATGACTGATTCATTATATTATTTGCTGCAGGAAGTGGTACATGCCGTGCAATTCAATAAAAAAAAAAAGAGTTTTGCAGGCATGGCCATGATGCATACAACTGTGAATGTGTTGCATGGTAATTGCCTAACAATGACGACAAAGCAAGCACAAGAAAAATGTTGTGTTCGCCGACTTTACAAATAGATATAATGCAAAGACTTCTTCTGTATTATACAGAGCAGGTGTTTCTACTCTACAGATGGCAAACACCCACCTGTTTCTCTTTCCTTGGCAAGAATAATAAAAGAATAACTCTGTGAGCATACCAATTTAGGTGCCAGCACATCATCAGGAACTAAAAACCACCTCTCACTGTGTGGCATTAACTCAAAGGAACATCGTTGCATCACCCTCATTTCAGCTAGCTGCCCTGAAGTTCCAGAGCAAATTTGTTGCAAAATTATTTGCATCAATCCTACCCGACTGCTAGGTAGCCGATCCGCTCACGGGGGGATTCACACACACAAACTGAACTGTGGCTTGATGCGGTTGTTTGCCATCTGTGACAGGGGAAAAGTAATTAAAATGTGATTAGAGTAGTGAAACAAACAAGGACACAAAGGTCTGTGCAGAATGTGCAGCTGTAAAATAGCAGAACTGCCAAATCAAACATCGGCAGAGAGAGAGAGAGAGAACCACGTTGCTCAAATGGCATCCGTAGAATAAATACAAAAGCTCTCTTGGCTCAGCTCATAGGAAAGCAGCTATGGCCATATGCAGCACCAGGATGCTTAGTTCAAATTGGGTGATATGGCTTGGCAGGAGAGGAGATTCAAATGGAAGGAGCTTTGTGAACTGAGTTGAGGGAGGATGAATAGCACATTGGATCTGCATGAACACATTTAATGAGAAGTGCAAAGGCCTCTCTCGGTATGGACAACTTGACAGTCTGTGTGGTGGAAACAGCATACAAGTGGATGTCCTGTTCAAACTCCAATCTCGAACCAGGAATGTGGACATTTTGCAGTATTTCTTAAATCTCTACAGCATAAGTTTGTTTCTGGATGAGCTTAATGGCTTCCCTTGAGGACTGAGTAGTGCTGTTGTTTTTTCGGGGTTGATTTTAACACGTGTCCCTGAGGGTTTTCAGTAAATTAGCAAGCGGAGGAAGGGCAACTCTGGAGGATATCTAGCCAGGAAGGTCTGAAGGATATTACATAAGTGGGTCTAGATGTATTAGAACTAATACTGTTGCAAGCTGACACCCTCATCCTGAAACGACAGATTCACGTATGGCCAAGAGGATAAATATATTTTAGTTCTGGTTCATTTCCCCAAATGGCTTAAAAGCCTTAAGATCTTCAAAATGCTTCATAAAAGTATTGCAAGTGGTTCTCTTTCTACCGTCTTGATGATCATTTCAGTGCTTTGACACTTTTATGCATAATGCAGCTCGATATGGCTCTTCATTTCCATGAATAGGGGCGGTACTGGCAATTACTTCAATTTGTACCCAAACTGGTAAACCTGAAAGGAAAGTTGAATGTTTAGTAGAATATTTTTATTGCCAGTTCTTGAGAACACTATAGTATCAAAACTGAACAAACTGCTCTCATCGTACTTTTTTCAGACGGCTGAGTGAGGAATGCTAATTGCTCTGAACGCCCCCTTGGAGTAATGGGACTTGTAATTACAGTTTAGCAGCAGACAGACTCCTCATGTTCACTGTTAATTATTCTTTGCCAAAGATGAAGAGACTTAAGATAAGCATTACAATCACAGCTGCCATTTGCAGGGGGATGCGACGACTTCAGAGTGCACGGAACATCAGTTCCCCAAAATGGCTACCCCCTGGGTGGAAGAGCAATCTCTGTGGATGTTTCAGGGTGACCCCTGCCTTCAAAGCACAAACACCCGAGCAGACGAACTCGGCATGGGGCCTGCACAAATTAGCCATATCAAATTGCGGTCGCAAATTGCCAGCCACTTACTCAAAGGCAGGATAAGCAGGTCTTTGATTTCACACAGCCACAATGCTAAAAGCTGTTTTTTTGTTGTTTTGGAACTGATTTTTTGGACTGGTTAAATTGCAAAATATGCATGTTTATGTGGGAAGTAAATAATTATTTAAAACTGGGGCAACTAGAGCTATCAGGTTATAAGATGAGATAGTTAGAAAGTAAAAATAAAAAATGAATAAGTATCCCCTTACAGATGTATGCAAATGAAGAAAGATGAAGTAAATGGAATATATGAATACTGATCTCGACTTTGAGATGCACGTTTATTTTTACATTGATAACCAAATGCATTTATTTGATGTTGGTAACCAGCAGTGCAGGCTGCACTTGGCAGGCTTCGTCTCTCTCAGAGGAGGATGAGGATTAATTAATTTGACACCTAAATGCTTCAGCTGGGAGTGAAGTGTACGCACTTACTGGCAGCATCGGCTCTCTGTATTTCATCTTCCCCGATGCCAAAGCGTAATGTACAATTATAACTGGAAGCTATTTGGAAAATAAATACGTTACCAAAAACAATGAGATTCTGTCCTAACTGATCCTTCTCATTTCCATTCATTTCAGTGACGGATAGATAGATAGACAGATAGATAGCGCTACTTCTAAATGCGATGGGTGCCAGTGCCAGCTTGTGCCAACTGCTGATTACATTCATTATATCTGGTGAGTGTGAGTGCTGGGATAGGCAGACAATCTGATGGCACATGCCTGCAATCCCACACCTCCTCTCGGTGCCTGGTGTGGCTAATGGCATTGTCCAGGCAAAATTAATTAACTGATGTACTTCCGTCTGTCAGCGCCCCCGCACAATTAATCACACAGGGAATGAGACAATGTGGGGTGCCTATAAATTCTATTCACAAGTGTCGGGTTTCACCGAGACTTCAGCTTAAGCCCTATGGATTAGATGTCAAGCATCTCATAACTCAACAGGAGGTGCTGTAAAATCAAGTCCATCTTAAGCCAAGACGTGTCTGCTCATGTCTAGAGGTCACTCGTCTCTCAGTTCGCTTTGGTGCAGTGGGGTGCCAAAATGAACGATGAGGCTATGTATGTGCGAGAAGAACATTTTTCCTCCATCTAGGTGAAATAAAGCCTTGTGATGACTTGTTTTTGTCATCGAAAGAGAAGCTGACTCATGGAATTGATGATGCAGTTGAAGCCGTACCAATTCTTTATTACACACAAGGACTAAAGCTATTCTTCCCATATATTTCCAGTAACACACCTGTGTTGACTCGTACTCTTTACTCAGCAGATGCATTAGCTGTATGTAATAAAAGCAGGGCACGTATGTCAAGTTTATAATTAATTGATGCACTTTGATGCCCTTCCCAAAGCCATTTCCGACTTGTCAAGGTCTTCTGGGGGTTTTAATTCACTCTAGCTGCCATTCTTCAAGACATGCGGGCTAAATTAAGCCCGCACGGACAATCAGGGAACAGATGCTGAATTGCTTGTATGCGTGGGATTAACTACTTCCTAGAATTACTGCTGAATCACATAGTCATGAGTCATGTTGCTATTTGCTTCATAAGGCGTATAATGTGTATCTCTTTGTGAACTCTCTCTTGCTCTGATTACACCAGTTAATTGGTTTAAATGAATCATTGAATCAGCATGAACGATGAATAAATCTAATCAATCAGTCATGATTATACATCAGCGATACATCTTGTTTTGGATAGAATAATATCAGAGCAAAAACTGTGCACTGTGATTTTACATATGTAGCTCTGCATAACAGGCAAACTGATCTCATGGGATGATTGTACAAGGGCAATTGCAGTCAATATAAATTTCATATATATGACTTTATATAATTAAGTTGCATGAAAGTGTAGGAATGCTAACCCCTAAACCCATAAAGCTAATGCTACCCTTCATATCTTTTAATAGAACTTGAATTATGTATATTGTTAAGAATTTGGAAGTGTGAGACCATCCGGATGGAAGGATGAAATCTAACGCATGTTTCATCCGATTTTTCCAAACACAGGCATACTCCGAGAAAAGCACTATCTGTCCTCTTCTGTATACATGAGCTCACAGAGGCCCATGATTAGCTAGTGTCACTGTGATTCACAGGGGAGTGAGAGTATGCCATCCATCCCACCCAGAGACCATAGGATGAATGGTTTTCTGGCATTTCTACATTGCTTTGATATATTAACATAGCCTGTGAGGCTATGAGTTTCTTACCAAGTTCATCTACAAAACTATCCAGCAATAATAAGCCAAATAATTGTTAATATAATTGCACTGTTACTGCAATATTATATCACATTTAATGTCATCCTTTTAAAAAATGTTGAGTAAATACTATGACGTAGAGAAAACCATACATTTCTTTTAAAAAAAATAAATGTTCCACTTCAATGTAAGAAATAAATGAATGACTTTGAGCTTTTACATGTAGTGCTCCAGCACTGATCATCCGTTCGGGGATTCCCTGGGAGTTTATACAAAATATTATTGTGTCTCTGGAGGAGTTTATTACAGGCAGTGTACAGTTCAAGGTGGGGTGAGTTAAGCATCCAGCCCTGCTCAGATGAGCTAATATACAAGATTCACAGCAGCCTTTTTTTTTTTTTAAGCTGAAAGTTGTGTGCAGTTTGTACATATTCATGTCTAAACATTATATGTCTACACAAGACATTTACCTTAATGAATACCAAAAAGTCAGACATAGTTTTTATAAACACTTTCTGTCAACGTCAACAAAGATTTTCCCAAGATTAATAATTCAAAGACCCAACACTTAAAAAAACATTTTATTTACATTTACAGCATGTACTGTATGAACTACAATCTCTGGTATTAATAAATGTGTTTTTTTTTATTTATTATGGTTAACCCTCAAATAAGCGTATCCCAATAATATCATTGACTGATCCGCATATGTAATGTTGGATTTAGAGATGTTGCTGTTAATGCTTAAACAGTCCGTGTAGAAATCTTCTTCTGGAGAAGCACATATTCTCTCACTCAAAAAAGAGATAAAATACCAGGATTCTTCACTTCAATTCATCATAGAAATCTAAAATGAGTTACCAATAACAAACAAATCACACCAAGAAAACGTAACAAAAAAGAATTCTGCTTAATGCCATAGATACACGGTGAGAGTCACGTATGCCAGGGTGGTTTCGGCTCGGTAGTCGACACTGCTGGTCATGTAAGCACTGGAGCAGGTTGAGGAAAGTCATTTTTGTCACTCAAGAACACACAGTCACTCTTTTTAATGGCCAAAGTATAGTTCTTTTCTGTACACACTGACTGTAAGTCCTATTTGGGTTTATCTGGAAAAAAGGTTTGACTGGAAGATAAGCAGTGGGTTCTCTTTTGTTTCCACATATCAACATATATGAATTCTTATAAGCCCTGCAAAGAATTTAGACTCCAATGGAACTAAGAGTAAAAGCCATGAACAAACAGGTACAGTATATACTGTAAATAAGTATAGGACTCAATATATAGTACACATGAGAAATTCAGGAAATCTTTATCTCTTTTCGGAATCTCGATCTCGTTTCGGAATCTTTATGTTTTTTTCTGAAGCTTTTCTGAACAGCCGATACACCAGTGGCAGTCAATGGTTTAAAACAAAGGTCACGTATTTAATACAAAACAGTACAAATAAAATAAAATCAAGAATAAAAATCTTTTTACCCTCATCTGTGTTTGGCCTGCTTAAATGTTTGTTATGGTAAACTCTTGAAGACCTAAAAAAAACTGTTTTATTGTTGGATTGATGTTTTTATTGTTAAATCAATGATTTAACATTTAAAAATCCTGAAAATTTTCAAAATCTCAAGCTCGCAAACTGAAGACTTTCTCTTTAATCTCTAAATCAGCATTCTTAGTCGCATTTTGAAGTTACTTAATGCGTATGATAATAACATCTCATTTTCACAATTGTAAAAGTTGTAAAATGGTGAAAACAAAATTTTAAACACGCACACACACACACACACACACACACACACACACACACACACTCACATTATCACTCAGTTCAATCATTCAGGCAAAAGGAAAAGATGATGAGCAGCAGAGCATATGAATAAGATAGTGCTTGATAATTGAAAGTGCTGTTAATTGGATGGCAATTAATATTTTAAATGATAGTTATTACACTGCACACACATACACGCCAAACACAAACCACAATAAAATCCCTTCTTATGCCATGTAACAGCACTAATAATATAGCGTAAGATCCTAGACCAGCACTGGGCAGTAACCCAATATTCTACCTGCAAGGTAAGGAGTTTCCACAGAAATGGAAATGAGCTACATGCAAGATTAAACAAAGAATTGTGCTTTCCCTTGCAAAGTATGACACTGCTGTTTATCATGGCAGCTAAACTTTTTTTGTGAGTCAATGTTTAAATGTGGATGGGACTCCTTTGTCATTTGATCTGACCTCTCACAGGACTCATAACAACTTGACCAAGGGCAAACGATGAAAAGCAAGTTTAGGATGGGATGTACTGGTTAAAGGCTTCAATCTGATTTCCAAAGCTGTTATGAGGGTCATTAAATGGATTTGAATGTTAAAGCCTTACCTGTAACCCTTCTGAAAGGGCAGTATTTAATGCACATAATTACACATCTTTATACCTTTGTCCAGTTATTACACTCATATGTTGTATGCTCAGGGGATTCAGTACCTCAGAAATGAACAGAGACCATCATCGGCACCACATAATCTAGACCATGGTATTGAAGGCTTTTCTTTTTTGCTGCTGCACAATATACGATCATATTGTGGGAAATAGAAAAAATTGATTTTCTTCTCTGAATTTTCTGCATCCATCAGATAGGTTTATCACATCTACTTACACTACATTATTTACAGTCTTAAGTCCTTAGTGGCCATCTTTTGCACTTATTTCACTAAAATGTGAAAAGACGAAGTGAAATGCTGCAGCATGCCCACAGATACAACAAATATGTCATTATTATGAATGTAATACCTCGTGGTTTGTTCACAGGAGGCTGCCAAAAGCATGTCATTTTACCTTGAATTCACAAGTGCATTGTTTTTCAGCAGACCACTCATCCATTAAATCCCAAATTCAAACGAAAATTAGGAGGAGGAAAATGATATGAACTCTTTTTTTTTTTGATTCAGCCACTAGACATATCATTAAATAAATAATCTTTGCATGTAAACACATTTGTTGAAATAATACATACATCCTCAGTGACATGTTTTCATCCCCATCTTCATCATCACAACATGTCTACCACCAAAGCCAACAATACTGTCATTACAGATCAACTTTTCCTGTTCAAAGCGAGGAAATTCAAATTTGTGTCTCTTGCACGTTATCTTTTGAGCTGGCTTGGATTAGTAAAGGTTCATGCACAGAGCTATGCAGCGAGCCGAGCGTCGAGGCGTGGTTGTAAGCGCTCTTGTATGAGGTGTAGTGGTTGTAGTGCTCGTGCTCCAGCGGAGGAAGAGTGAGATGGCTCTCCATCGCAGGAACCCCTGACAGTTCGTCATCTACACTGATGATCTCGACTGTGCGAGTCGGCCCGTTGTGATCTTGCTGGTGGTGCTGCTTTCTCATCTTGTAGAATATGATGAGCATGACGGCAGCCATGAGTGTAATGGCCACGAAGCAGCCGATGATGATCTTGGTGGTCTTCATTACCTCCTCCAAACCGTTGAGAGCTCCCTCATTGTCTATGTCCGTCACAGGAATGGTATAGGCTTTCTCTGTGGATATTGGGGTCGCTCTTGTAGTAGATGATGCCACCCAGCCAAAGGAAGGCTGCTCAGGGGTCCTAATCAGCCCATCAATTGGAGACTCGATGGTCTCAACAGTGACAGTGGTGAAGTAACTGAAACCACTGTTGTCTATGGAGGTCACATTGAGGACTGCAGAAGCTGAAATGTTTCCCAGCATGTTGCTGACCATGCAGGTGTAGTTCCCCGTGTCGTGCATTGTAACACTGGTGAAGTTCAGTGTTCCATCATTTTGCACCATCACACGTGCCTGGGATGCCCCATGTGTCATAATGGATCCATTTGGTGTTAGCCAACTGACTGAGGTCAGAGAATTTGTCCGACATTTGAGCTCCACTGCTATTCCCTCAGTAACATTGAGGTCTGCAGGAGGCTCAACAATGACAGGGGCATAACACTGAAAGTAGCTCTGGTCCAGCTCACCAATGTAGCGCCCCTTGAGGCTTGGAGGAGAGTTACAGCGAGCACAGCAGCTGGTGTTAGTTGGTACGGTTTCCCTTAGCCACCAGCTTAACCACAGAATGTCACAGTTGCAATTCCATGGATTGTGGTGTAGGTGTACTCTCTGCAAATGGCGCAAAGGAGTGAAAAGGTCATGGGGCACAAGTGTGAGGTTATTATGAGCCAGGTTCAGCTCACTTAATGACTGAAGGTCATCAAAAGAGTTCCTTTCAATGGTTTGGATCTGGGAATGCATCATCCACAGCTTCTGGAGGTGGATAAGACCCTTGAACGAACCAGGCTGGATCACCGTCAGCTGGTTCCCTGACATCTCAAGCTCGTCCAAGCGAACTAAGGGCCTAATGTTGGGGACCTCCTTGAGGTTACACATTCCCATATTCAGGTAGCGCAAGTTGCTCAAGCCCTCAAATGCTCCATCTGAGATATAGGAGAGACGCTTGAGCTCCCCCAAGTCCAGCCTCCTTAAGGATGGTAAACGGTTGAAAGCATAGGCTGGTATGCTCTCAATTGGGTTATTCCTAAGCCATAGTTCTTTGAGCTTAGAGAGATATTCAAAAGCTCCATTTGGGATGGTCGTGAGGCGATTGTCAAAGAGCTCCAGGGTGTTAAGGCTGGTTAGCCCATTGAAGGCGCCAATCTCAATGCTGCGGATATGATTTTTGCTAAGTTGGAGGATCTCTAAATGCCGTAGATGCTTGAAACTGTCCACTTTGATGACCTGGATAAGATTGTCCTGAAGATTCAGGTAGCGGGTGTTGGTGGAGATGCCATCAGGGACTTCCCTGAGTCCTCTACGTGTGCAGATGACCTTGCTAAATTGGTTGCTGCAGGAACACACAGAGGGACACGTCTGGGCCCTTACTAATCCTGCCACTGCAAGCAACTGCAGAGCCAAAAGCAGGAGGAATAAGGGGTCGAACCAAGCCCCTTTCCATCTAGGACCTCTCATCATCTGGTGCTGATGGTAAGAGGTCATCTTGTTCAACATTCATAATTTATCGTCTGCTGGTTCCATCTCCCCAAATGAAGCAGCCTGAAAAAGAGGAAAATAGTTACTTTTTAGTGATGTTGTGATTGAGATTGTGATGATTTTCTATCTTTTGAAACAGTATAGTCCACTGATAATTAGTACCCCCTCTGGGACAACCCTTAGAATGCCACAACAGTGGGTTTCCCTTTAGAGAAAGGGTTCCATATTATATCATATATTTAAGAACTCTTGAGGAATATTTTTTTCAAAGAGTGCATCCTATGTTATGATTATGGATCTAATATGTAATGTACTAAAAGGACTTCCTAGTACTCAGAAATAAAGAGAATCATAGTCCACACTCACAGATGCTTAGCTAAATTACACCTTTAAATATGATATTTTAGATCTGGTATGTGTAATTCTTCAATATGTGTATGTGTAATGTGAAGTATTTAGTAAGATGACCTCCAAAATGATTATTATATGCTTTACATCTTCTCCAGGACATGACATACTTTTTGTTTTTTTTTTACTATTTTAGCCAATGGAAAAGTATTTGAATACAGTCTTTCAGTCTGCATGGAAAAATAATCAACATATGTAAATCTTGAAACAACAGACTGCCAGATAGGTGGAAGAAGCATACAGGCCCCTGAGGACTGTGATCCACTTCTGGGTTTCTCTATACAGGATGCTACTGGCCTAAAGCACCATTCAAACCTACTAGAAATATGCCAGTAGTGTAGTACAGAAAAAATTAATTTCTGTGAGTGTTCTCATGAAAAAATCTGATTATTACCTGTCATGTTTATAAGTATGTGCTAACATCACTCAAAATTATATTGATAGAGTCTGTTTGAGTGTGCATATTTGAGAGAACAAGAGACAGAGACAAACAGACAGGAGGAAAATGAGAGCGAGCTGGATGAAAACATTATGAGATCTGGCACACCGGTCACTAACCCAAACTCGCATGGTGGAGTTAAACACAACCTCTGTGTGAGTAGAGTGTGCTGTTAATTACAGGTTTAAATCAAATACCAAAAATGTTGTTATTTGCACCGCATGCCACAATTCACTGAATTTACACCTATTAAATCAAGTGGGCTCTCTCATTACTGCAACATTTCAACATGAAGATAAACCAAACGTGCGACAACGTTTATTACATCCATGCCTGTTTTTAATATAACAAATATTATTAGGAATAGGTTTAGTTAATTTAGGTTAGAGGCCTCATCATGCTTTCTTCCAGCTGCAATGACGAAAGACACTCATGGCAGATGTGTATATCAACTCAGGAACTGCAAAAATGCGTAAATGTAATCGATTTAACTGTGTGGAGACGTAGATGATTAATGTCTGCATTCAGAGGCAAGTGTTAGTTAGCAGCAGCGTAATTGACACAGCACTGTGAGACAATGAGAGGTCTTCCAGGGGACATACTCTTAATGGGATGCACGATGTAATCAGGCCACATCCTAGCAGGAGCTCACGTATTTAAACCAAAAATAACCAACGAATATCGGAGAGAACTTAAATGTCCTCAGACGTACTGACTGAGTGCGAAACAGCCCGTATCCAAAAACAATTATTCCATCAAAGATTAAATATCTGTACTCAATTCTCACATTTGTTATATACTGAAAACAAAACTGGACTAATAGTCCATAAATAGAGATTAGTGCACACCAAGCTCCCGACTACCCACACAAGCCTAATATAGACTGTGTGAGACATCTCCTGCTGTTCATGCTTATATGTATCTCAAGGAAAGCTAACAAATATTGATCTAAGAAACACCACTGCATTGCTTATGTAACGTAACAACTAGTTTTAAAAGAACTAGATCGCATTTTTAAGTGGTATACCAACACCAGGGCTTTCATCTGTATGTGACATCTGTATAAATGCACTTTTAATTTTGAGAACAATATAATAATTATTCATGTAAAATCACAAGCAGCGTTTATTCGAGCTGTCAGCCTTTGTCATTTATTACATAGCAATACAACCATTATCCATTATGTACACCATTCAACGCCATTATAACATCATTTAGAATATTTCATATTTAGGCTCATTTTTTTCATTCCTAAATTGGTTCATAGTACCGGTGATAAAAACAAAACATCTCCCCACAGCGTCATCAACACTTGCAGGAAAAAAAAAGTAATTAAAGGAAGAGAGGTGAATGTCAGTTCGAGCTGATAAACTTTCGCCAAGGGAAAGAAATTAAGCAGGGCCTGGAGTATTTTGAAGCAATAAAACCAACCTTCAAATGCTTTTGATGCATAAAATGCTTTCGATCCATAAAATATAAATTATATATTCATGATATAATTTCATTCATATTTCAATAAAAGAAATTTGGGAATGGTACAACATAATGGTTGTATACAACCATTATTCATATAATATAAATATGAATATAAATAATAAGATACATTTATTTGATACAATATTATTATTATTATTGCGTAATTTTTTTAAAGATATTTTATTTTTCTGTTCATTGAACAAGGAATGCCATGACTCTCTCCAAGGACCCGCTGTCTGCTTCCGAAGTCAGACTGGTTCATTCATTCATTCAATTACCCAAGAATGTCTGACAGTAAAAAGCCCTATTGATCTGCAAGAGTGGCTGCAGAGGACAGCATCTCTGATAGAACGGCTATAACACTATATCAATCATCCACCACATTTTACTTCACAATCAATGCCTGACATGGTCTTTCCAATGCACTCTTGGACATTAGAAAAAGTGTCATTTTGATTGGAAGGAAAAAGTCCACTAGAGGATGGTGGCAGAAACCTTTACTGTATGGACCTTTGGATTGCTATTAAATGTCAATTGTCTTTTCAGGCATTATATAGTTAATTTGTAGAACTATTAATGCCTTCACACATTATTTTTATGGTTACGTGAGACCATCTCCATTGCAAAAATATATCCACTGATATTTATGTTGCGTTTAATACTCACTATCACACTTTTTATTTTCTATCATATTTTCTGCCATGGTTTAATTTCTAGTAATTTGATGCTCCATTCCTGAGCAACTTGTGATTAAACAGGTGATTTTCTTTTTCACTGGTTTCTGTAGAGGACAAAAAGACCAATTTGCAACCACTACATGCAATATATTTACAAATTAATGTGTCATTGAATTCAAGGTCATAACTAATATCACACTGTGTGATTATATTACTCAAAATTTAGAGAACAATTAGCCTTCCATGACAATCGTATATCTAATTAATTAATTAACTAACTAACTAATTAATTAGTGATTTGATGACAGTGATTTAATGTCATATAATCTACTTCTCACAATAATGTATTATTTTGTGGTCATTTACTTATCCTCCTTTCATGCAAACGCTTCAGAAATAAGGTGTTCAGACGCACAGCGCAAAATCTCATAAGCTGATATTACCTCAGCTAAATTCAGTCAGTCACAATTTTGGAAGGCACTCAGCTTTGTTTGCCCTACAACTATAAAAGGACAAACACCACACAAAAGCAAGTTCTCAGGAGACATTGTTTTTGGATGGAACCGATGGCTTACACAGAGGTTTGGCTGACAGGCTGACTGCCAAGGTCTTTACTGAAAGTGGGAGAGTGTGCAGCAGTAGAAAGAGAGGCTTTAGAAAAAGAAGTTCTCAGTAGAATTTACAAAGACTGAAAAGTAAGTGTAAGTGCATTCTGTTTGCCTTGAGTAGATGATTAAGTTAATAACCGTAAAAGATGGATTTGTACTGAATCATATACCTATGTACACATGAATAACCATTATAGTCACTATGTCAAGTGTTTAGCCTGATTCCCGATCTTAAAGTGTCATTATCCAAAATAAGCTTTTACTCCAATGAAAGGAATTTGTGAATGGTGTTTAATTACATTCGTTTCGAATCTATTTTGATGGTCAGGTCATTCCATTCTGTCCAATTTAATTTAAATAGGGAATTATGCACCAAATCCTGTAGGATGGACATTACATAACCCTACCACTCAATGCTGAGGACCTCTTTGCGGATGTGCTGAAACATGTAAAAATCAATACTTTACTTGCCTTTCAGAAGAGCTCTTCAGACTGTTTATTTAGAGAAAATAGGTACAACTCTTGGAAGTAATGCACATTCCCAATCCTCTGGAGCCCTGATCTTGCACGTCCACAGTAGGACTACTGCTCTGCAGACTAGTTCAGCATGAAGCCCAATCCCTCTGAGCCTGGAGCCAGGTATAATCCGCATAATCATCAGATTGTGCTAAACTAACTTGTGCTACCTCCATTATCATAATGACACATAAATAATCAGACAAAATGGCCACAATCAGCCCTTGCAGGCTTTGGTCGTGTCAGGTGGCGTGGGTGGATTAGTCTGCAGGGAACGCCAGTCACACGCTCCTAATGTTCCTGTTGATTACCTCCTAATGCCTGGCTTTCTCAACATGCTGGAACCATACAGAGCTCCGCAGAGCCTCAGGTGAGCGTGTAGCCCAACCGGAGGACACACTCATTATGGCAGGTGTCAACACAAATGGGAGACAGTCCCAATCCACGGGCTCACAGGAATCTGGCTGGGATTTGATAACAGCAGGAACTGAAGTTGAATATGAAGCACAAATAGATCACCCTGGTCAGTTGAATCTGCTGCTTTTATTGCAAATAGATTACTATGGCCCATGAGTGAAAAACACATTAACAAACCAAAAAGGCAACAGCAACAACAGAACTAACAACACAAACGAAAGGTCGTTATCAGGTTATTAACATCGCATACTCATTGCTGATTGGCAATAGTGTGCATCAGTCTGAAAGGGCATTCATGTGATGTAATTTTAGATGTGCTGTCAACGACATTAAAATAAGCATATGAACACTGAAAACGTGCCTAAAGGAAGCTGGGGTATTTGGAAGAAAGAATTACTCTTTAATATAACAACTTAAGTAACTGTGCATTAATTTTTTTCGCAAGACTAACGAGATAACACACTGAAAACCTTCCTTATAATAGACATATGCCATGTCCAATCAGCCACTAGCATGTGATGTTAGATAAGGACCTGGCCTTTTCCCTTCTGAGTTAATATTGTATAATAATGTAACGTTTTCCGGAATTTGTTGTTGCGTTTTCTGATTTGCTTTTGAGATTTTGGTTTGTTGTGCACTTGGACCGCTGTACTGGATTCCAGATTTTCTTTCTCTGGTTCCCGAATCATTCTGATAACTGAATGCACCATTTTAAAATTAGCCAACATGCCCTTCACAACACAAGCTTACAAATTAGCATGTTAGACACAATTAGGTGAAAAAAAGAGTGCTTTAATAATTCAATATTTATGCGCATCATGTTATACTTGATCAAGTGTAAGATTTATTATTTACTGTTAGCTGCAGCTACCAAGATAATAATACTTAATATTTATATGTTCTAGTAGCCACTGTAATTTAGCTCTTAATCATATTCTGACTGCATGTTTATTGAATCTCTCTCTCAACTTCATTAGCTCAGCTTCTGTGCTTATCCCGTCGCAGAGTGGCTTTCGGCATGGAAATAAAATACAAAGCTTGTACATCTTTATAATGAATTGATTCTTTAGTTTATTAAATTAAGCAAATAAAGTTAGTAGCGCTCACAGAACCTACAGCTAATGAATACAGTCGACTATGTTTAATAATCAGAACAGGCCAAAGAAGCCAGGCTTTCAGAACACAATTTATTACATTACATACATGTATTTTATGACACTGCGAAATACAGAAGATCCCAGTACTGATTGGGTGCAACCGTTTAGTTGGCATACTCTAGTTCAAGCAATACAAATGATCTTTGATGAAATCTTTTATGCACAGTGAATAAATCATCAGAAGCACTTGCTGAGTGGCAGGTTTACAGACTGAGAATGGCTTTAGATATAGACATCAGTCACTGAGTCATGACACTGTGCAACATGCAGAGATCTTCTGCAGGAGCTGCTCAGTCAAGCGCGGGTGTAGGATGTGGAGCAAGCAGCTGTGCCACTGCATTCACCATGTGCTCGACTCAGACTCAGGCACACACCGCTGGGAGAAATACAGGAGCTATGCATGAGGGTAATTTATTGCCCATGGGTTGGTGTGCCCCCATGTTTTGGAACTGTGTGAAACCCTTGTTAGTGAAAATACTGGTTCACTTTTAAACTGTCAGGATCAGTGCCAAAACTGCAGCCCACAGCACTGCAGGTGCGGATAAAAAGTGGATTAGTGAGCAATCAATCACGGTCTCGCCGCTCTGTCCTGTACATCCCGAGCTGCAGCTGTAATGCCATTGGGAGCAAAATTAAAGGTGTGCACGTATGGCAATATGAAGCTGGTAAGCACAGCCGCTGAAAGCCTCGCTCCTACAAATTAATGTCGGGCCTGTAGACGAGCACTGGAATTTCCATCGGGTTATTCTGAGCACAGAGTTGAGCAAAAGACCCCATCAGATTTGCGGCTTGTGTAATGCTATTAGTCATCTTCGCAACAATGGACCTTAACACCATTGTAGCAGATAATCTGTCCATGGGGAAGTGTTCGTGTGCTGCTCTTCTACCACATCCCACAGAGAAAATCTATAACATAATGGGGAAAGAGCTTGAGGAGGAATACAATTACTAGACAAAAGCTCTTCAGTCACTACTTTGGCAGCCGCTCTTCCTGCTGGAAATACACAGCTCGCGAGAAGGCAATCTTGCATGTTCTTATTGTTGACTGGCGGAATTTTTAGCAAGGCGTTCTCACCCTCTGTTATTTTGCTGTGCGAGCCGACACAAAAGAGCTGAAAAACATTATTCCGCACCACAACAAATCACTTCACCCGAGCAAAGTGGCAACAGCCAGACACATATTGTAAAAACACTTTCTCTTCTTTTTCTCTCCCTCCGGAAACAGTCACAAAGCCGAAACACATCTAATCTATGGGAGCATCCAGGCAAGACAGGCTCTTCATCAAGATGATCTGAGTAAAGAGTGATCTCGCTGGCCTAGACCCTTCAGTTCACTCCGCCATTCGGATGGAGAATGAGAGTGGCAGAATGCTGACTGGGCAAAAACACAACAGACAGCACGGTCATCCTAAAACTTGCCACCGATTTACTAGAGCACTCTGTGGGATCCAAACCGTGTCGTGTACATCTAATCTGACATCAAAGGATTAAAAGCAGAAAATTTTATTCAAAATTAAATGATATTTTGAACAATTTGGAGGCTACATAATCTTGTAGCAAAGCGTAACGATTCTCTGCATGCTTCATATGGCATGCAGGGAATCCTTACAGTTTATGAATGCTTTATCTCCACAGGCTTCTTACAGCATGCAGAGACAAACCATTCATAAATGTTTATCAAATCTGAACTGAAGACATTTATATTCTAAGGCTGATGTCTGAATTCTATACTAGACCTGCTTTGTTGCTGACAAAGAATGGATCATTGATCATCATAACATCCATTTGGTTCTCAGTCCTTTCAGAACTACAACAAGAAGGCTAGGATAAAATCTTCCAAATGCGCACTCTTAATGACAGAGCTGCACATATGTTTTAGCAGTTTTTAAGCTCAGCACCTTCTTGGTACCCGCTGGATAAGATGGCGAGGGATGTCTCAGAGTAAATCCAGCCTAAATATTATGGTCCTTTTGAAAACTGTGTTGCGAGCTGCTGCTGGGAGGCCTTTGCCTTTCAGGTTGCTGTGTTTCTAATTCAGAGAACGGACCTCACATTGTGTCCAGACTGTTGCACAGCGGTGGTGACTCAGTGCTCTATATACATGTGTTACACCCCTACCATTTTTCTCTCTCTCTCTCACACACACACTGCCTGTTTAGGAATAATTCATGCTTTTGCATTAGAGTCACTTTTAAACAGTTTCAGTAGCAAATGGATACAGCATTTATGGTGTCAGTGCAAAATTGTACCCATTTTAAGAATAGCAACAAACCACCGAGCCTAATTCCTCTTTAAATTACTAGACGGTGCCTCTTTTAGAAACTCCACAGACAGCCAATCATAGGTTGCGCTAGCAACTGCACTATAGCATTATAGTGCACACGGAACAAGAACCCTTTCTCTGTACGCTGAGAAGAGCGAGAACGTTTCATCGTGCAAAGCTCACAAAGCTGCATTCTCTAATATCCTCACTCCCAGAGCCGCTTGTGTCCACGTGACAGCTTTCTCCACTCACACATTCACACACACACACACACTCACACACGCTACAGATATAACCCATTTGGCCATCTGACCTCCTATTGCTTGGCAATTGCTTCTCGAGGTCAAACTCGGCTGAGCTCTTGTTCCTGAGCTTCTCTTTGCACTCTGTCTAAGGTTTTTAACCATTATCCCCCTCTGACAATATGAAAACAGTGACTTGGTTGTGCCTAGGGGGTATATTTAACTCAGGATGCTGTGGAAAGTACACAGTGTAGAGATGAAATGAAGAGTCGGAGCACTGCATTAAAAGTCAGAGCACATCGAGCATAGAGTCACATTCATTATTCATTAACTAAGTCACCGTGCATTGTAATTAAACACAAAATCTAAAACAGAGATTGCTTTTGTCGACAACTCCTTGTTGAACTCCAGTCGGAAATAGGTTCCCTCATTATTCACAAACAAGACACAAAATTTTGCACAGACTGTTGACTTCCACAATGTCTGCATAGAGAGACAAAAATACCCACAATAAAAAAATCTAATTCTAAAAAAAAATCAGCCAGGCTGTCCATAAGCAGCTCAGGGCAAGTTAAGGGTTGCTATGAAAACTTCATATTGTGACATGCGGTTTTGTCTGAGATAATGAAGAGCGCACTGCTAGCAGGCAGGAGGAGAATAGGGAGGAAAAGGGGAGAAGAGACGGATGGAGTGACCCTCCTGCATGGGCACAAATGAGGGAGCTACAGCTTGCATGGCACTCATCCCCTGCATACAGATTGCATTACACAGCCAATCCTCTGAAAGAGCCTTTGCTGCTCAAACGCACTGACATGCTTCAGTGTGTGGAGGTAGCCAGCCTCATATTCAGCTAACTAACCTCTTAAGGGCAATTAATACAAGGGACATTACTTTATTCATCAGCCACCATGCTCGATATAATACACAACATGTTAGCAAGACTATTTGCTGTCATTATCACACTTACTAATGGGTCATGCTTTGAGATGTCCTGTGGAGAAGACAATACCAGATCCGATGTTCTGCATACTGAATCTTCAAGGCCTCCATTCATTATTTTAAATGAGAAGGCTTCCTGGTGATGGCAATCCATCTGATTAAGCGTTACACCCAATCAAGCGATGTATGGAATGCCCTCCTGCTGGCCCATGGATTATCTGACTGGACATTTAGCTCCCATTTCTTGACTTTCAGATTATATGGCTCTATCTTGAGATATCAGGCATCAAGTTTTGACATAGCAGCTGGAAGTGTAATACATTTATAGGTCCTACACCTCACTTGTGCTTTAAAATGCTGAGACATTTAGAAAGTCAATTTATGACCAGGTGTCAAATAGGACTTTATCATTCTGTAGGGCTGAATAGTGGCTGGTTTTATAAGGCTCTGTCTGCGTGTTTGTGATTAAAGGTCCCTCAGTGTCAACAGATAGAGTTAAAATTTTGCAGTCCCTAAGACTACATATCATTTTAATTGGTAGATTATACCTTACTCCTTAACCATCATAAGGTGTGCCAGTTAGCTAGCTAGTTAGTCCTTACTTTGGTAGCTGCCGCAGATTTAAAAAAAAAATAAACACGTAATGGAGGCTGGGAAATAATTAATACTAGAATTATTTAGCAAATTTGGCTGCTGAATGTGCTAACAGTTTCTTAATTTTTCTGAAAGCTAAAACTTTTTAAGGGCTGTGATTGCTTCTTGTTTTGTACTACACATCTAGCATTTATTTATAAATTTAGCACATTTAAATGCTTAAATGCTCTTTCTCCGTGTTCCATAACCACAACATAGGTCTCAAATCTTAACTACAAGATTATCTAGTACCTGAATTTTGGTTGGAAAATTGTTTTGGGTGAAATAACTCACTTTTAGTACTTGTAAATATAGCCAAGAGAGTTAAACATGAAAAACAACAAAGTGTACAGCTGGGACAAACAGTAACGATCAGTGATTGGTCACTGGGAAAACTAGTGTTTGGTGATTGTTTGGAACAATGGTGATTGGTTGTGGGGAACAATGGCGATCAGTGATTGGTTGCTGGGAACATATGGTGGTGAGTTGACCAACCTTGCTATCTCAGTTCGTATAACCAGCAGCTGTGGTGTGAATTGGAGGTGCAGGACAGTTCCTAGATCACTACAAATAAGTCACTAGATTTGTCACTAGGCTCGTTTTTGAATTAAAGTTGCTAAAGGGGTCAAAAAATATCACAAGTCTAGTGACAAAGTTGCTAAGTTGGCAAGAGTGAAGCACTGTTGTAACTTGGTGCGTCTGCAATCTGTTAGCTCCTCCCCTTCTTTCATGTAGAGCAAATACTGTCCAGGATTCCACACTTTATTTTTCAGCAATTATGATATACACTGCCCTCCAAAAGTTTGGAAACGCCTGAACAAAATAGGGTTTTTGGGCAATATCAGCATAAATCCTCTTTAGTTAGTGACCATTTTGCATTGATAATAAGGGACAACACTAGGCATCCGAGCAGTCAGTTTATTCAAACATTGACTTGATATATTACTCCAAGCCTCCTGGAGGATTGCCCAAAGAT
>CM040999.1:9818020-9846354 GCA_022985145.1 Pangasius djambal | reverse complement strand
GAATCCAAAATTTGAGTATTTTTCTGTTATGTTCATGTTTATGTTCATAAACTTTTTATTTAATAAAATATGTTTTCATAGTTTGTGTTGTCCCTTATTATCAATGCAAAATGGTCACTAACTAAAGAGGATTTATGCTGATATTGCCCAAAAACCCTATTTTGTTCAGGCGTTTCCAAACTTTTGGAGGGCAGTGTATCATTTGGGCAATAATACTAAACTACATCTTGTTTCTTGGTGCGATCACTATAATTTCATTAAAAATTAGCTGGTGCATTATGGAAGTATGTAATTTGAGATGGAACAAATTACTGCTTTTCTGTCGTGGGGTGGACTTTGAGTAGCTTCATCTGCATCCATCACCTAGTCATACTGGATCCTGATTGTTTGGCTGTGAAAGGGCACTTTTTAACCCAAACAAGAACAACACCAAATGCGAATGAAATATGTTCCAATGAAGTTTATGTGCCGAATCTATTTTCCAGTAAAATGCCATACAGAACCTCATAACACTCATAAGATCACGATGCGTGGAGATGAGGTGCTGCTGAAGTGCTGTCTCAGCTGGTCTATCCATCACGCCTGGTGTCCAACATGCAAAAAAAAAGAAAGAAAAAAAAAAGAAAAAAAAACTCCATGAATTATAACGCAAGCCTCAGCGACCAGGGCGTTCTACTAAGCACAGAGCATTTACATTCATGCACAAGTGATGCACTAAAGGAGCCTGATATCATCTTGCTTCACTGGTCTGGTGAACAAAACAGCGTAAACACATTCTGCTCGGTTTCCCTTGTCACACCCGCGTTGCATCTATTCATCCTGTAGCCGATATTTTCCACACCTACATGTTGCTACGGGCTGCCTGTATTTTCCACAATTCAAAACAAATACATCTGAGTAGTCATTAGCCTTAATGACTGTATAATACAGACAATGCAGCAAGGAGATGAAAAGGGGCAGACCATGGTAACCATTACTTTCCTTGCCTGAGATTACAATAGAAGGGGTTGGGGCCTCAGAGCTATAATCTTACTGTGGCCATATAGTCTCCTTAGTCATTAGTATTGACTCGGTATGAGGCCAGGCCAATTGAAGCACTCAGCTGCTTGCATGTTGCACATATAAATTTTGTGTGTTCGAGGCCTCGACGGGTTTTTCTGTGCATCATATCCATTCATCCTGCTCACTTACACTCTATATGTGCTAAAATACTGGATTTTTTTTTTTTGCTCTGCCGCCAGCGTACAAGCCTAAGTGGTACAGAAATAGTTATTCTAATTGCAGAGCAAAAGACACAAAAACATTCAATAACATTTTCAGTGAATAAACACAAACACGCCAGGCACTAACTGCTTAAAAAACTTGCCATATTAGCTGAAGATTGGCAAAGCTTAAGCTTGTTTTAGACTGTACGATTTCAGCAGTCTTTTAAGATTACTACGTGTCACACTAGATGCTCCTAATAAAAACTTGGCTGAATTCTATAACAGACTGTGCAATAACGTGTCCTCCTTGTTAGATTGTACGATGAAGATCCTCTATCAATAGACCTGTGATTAAAGAAAATTGCTATGCTCTGCTTACGTCATCAATCAGTGTGATCCGGGCTTGTGCAGAAAATTGGTTTGCATAAATAGGAACATTCTTCATTGTGGGTTGAGGTAATAAGAATGTATTTTTCTGTCCATTTGCATGTTTTGTTTATGTTTCACCATTCCCTCTACTTGTAGCTGTCCTGTGAGTTCACACTCAGAGATTTTAATTAAAAATTCCCATGTCAACTATATTTTTTTTGTACTGGCATATTATACATTCTAAGACCGTCAATCCCAACTTACGACCAAAGATGATTTTTTTTAGTATGTGCGGCTCGTGTCTGTGATGGCAAAATTGGGCCAAAAATTTTTTACAAACATGGCTTTAATCTGTTTTGTAAGATAAGACATGTTTCACATCTTTGCTTTCATTATTCAGACACTGAACGACACATATCTGCCTCCATCCTTTGTTGTGGAACAAATTCAACTCTGATTGTCTGCACCAGCATGGACTCTAGACACCCTGTGGTATATGGGCTTCTAAAACACGGTTCCCTTTGACACCCTTCTGTTTCAGAATCCATGCCAACTGACCTGAGAAGCTTGAAAAAGCCACCTGCCCTCCAGTTTCTCTCCAATCTCAGAAATGTGCTGAGGGAGAAGGAAAAGACATCCACGGGGGAAGATGTGAGAGAGGTGTTTCCAAAATAATGAACAACCCAGATTTGTTAGGGAATCACTACGCCTACAAAAATATACTGTGCGCACATGGCAAAATGATACTCCACAAGCAGCTCCCAGTCTGCTTTCGATACCGAATCTTTGTGAATATTACAATTTACACAGTTGGAGCATTACTGGGATATAAGTTTTTATTGAAGCTTCCTATATTAACATTCAACATCCAGTCTGTCATTTCACTCATGAGATGGTATCGACTGGAGCTCTGATTAAATTGCAAGGGCAGTGTTTCCAAAAACCACTGATATATTTATTACAGTCAGAGTGGCTGGAGGCAGCAAAGCATCCAATGTCCATTTATTGTTTAAATGAGTCATTTGCTTAATAAGCTTCTCTGAGGGTGTGCGTCTAAATTCAGAAGCCTTTTAAACAGATGAACTTTCACCTCTGTGTGTCTATGTGTCTGCAGAATGCTCTGGACCTCCTCCGGAGTGCCATATGCCCCTCAGACAGGGTTTTCCAAAGCATCCACGCATGGAATCAGACATCTGCTGTGGGATTTAAACTACTGCGGCCCGTTCAGCCTCTCACTCATCTGCTATAATTTGGGTGGCATCTGATTACACCAAAGTCACTCTTTGATTTGTGTAGGTCACCGTTTGGTTAACGTACTTTACGTGAAGTAAAATGACACCCCAAATTTGGAGCTTTGTATCATTAATCATTAATACTGCATAATCCAGGAAGAGGTGCAGTGAAGCACCAGACAATGATGTAGAGTATTAAGGCTGATTCCATGATTGAGGTGTCATTTATTTGTAGCAATTCTTAAAATTTAAACTTTTATTTATCATTTTCCAACATTGAATCTAACCAATTTAACCATTTAAAAAATGTGTTAACGCATTTCAGGCAACAATATCAAATTTTCCAAGGTTTATTTGCTGAAAATGGCTGCATTTTGCTCTTAAATGAGTAACAGGTTTGAAATTTTTAGCATAGAATTAGCAAATACGCAAAATGTGATTAACGAGCATCCATGCTAATGAAATGATATTATGCACATTCTAATGATTTACCTACTTCTTTAAACTAATATATAAATACTTATACTAAAATATAAAAACAGAATGTACATTTCTTCTTCCCCTGCTAAAAATAATGCAAAAATAAAAAGAATTTGAAGTATTTTAATGATAATATTTGAATGTAATATTGAGGTATAGTGGGCTGAGCCAGGCAAAAATGCATTTTTTCTAAGTGCTGTAGACGCTCTTTTAATGTTTTAAGCGATTCATCTGAAACATATACATAGATTATTACGAAGGACAGCTCACATTTAAAATTGATACTAAACTTTAGCATTATTTGTACATTTTGAAAACTAAAGATAAATGTGCATAAGCATTACATTGACATGTGACAGAAAAATGTAAATAGTGTCATGGCTGTCACAACAATGAGTAATGAACTACTGCCATTTAGACAATTATCACCATATAAAAACCTATATGCTGCCTTACTGTATGTGAGATTGACATGTAAAGCATCATCCTGGGCAGCAGGTCAGAGTTAAAGACGGCTGGGCTTCAAACACATGACAAAATCAGCAACTCGTTGTATCTTGCTGAGTTTCGTCAGTAAAGCATCCTGGCAAATATCAGCTATTAGTGTGACACATTTGGCTAAACAACACTTTTTATGTGTAGACGGTGATTTTATATATAGCCAGATATTTTCTGAAGGCTTTTCCACTCAAAGCTCTTATTAAAATAGACTACAGTAACAACTAATTCCACACTGGTGATTTTGTCTTTGGCGTTCATAATCTGTGTAGTAATTTGTAGTATTCCACTACCAATTAGAGTACAGTAGTACAATATAGATTTTTATACACATGCACATAATTCTTTACGTGTTGCTCATGACAACATTGTTATTAACTGCCAGAAATATAAAAGTGCAGTAAAGCAAAATGGAAGAATGCCAAATGGATCAATAGGTACAATAGGACAGAATAAAGATCCATTTACACTTCACAAAAGCTGCCGTAAGCATGTCAGTGTCCTTGATGGTTTTGATCCTACAGTCATGGTCCACATAAATCAAGCATTTTTACCTAAAGAGGAAAACAGGTGTTTTCAATTCAATTCAGTTCAATTTTAGCTGTATAGTGTGTTTGACAATCACATTTGTCACAAAGCAGTGTTACAGAAAGCTGGATGTAGCTTTAGAGATTAGAGATTAGATCCTTATTGAGCAACATGAGGAAGATAACTTGAGAGGAACCAGACTATAAAGAAGCACCAGCACAACAACAGCACACGTTCTTGTCTAGTTGACACCAGGCAGTTGGATTATAAATCATTAATCATCCACGATTTTATACTATAAGGTAAACAGTACTATGTGTGCTGAAAGGATGTTCAGTGTGAACATTATGGTCTTTATGATTACAGCAGCAGTTCTTAAGTTTACAGTCTCCAGATGAGATTATTCACTGAAGAAAGAGTGGGGCTTGGGGATAAACTGCTTTGGGAAGTGCAATCTTTAGGGTATTCATGTGGGACCAGCCACAATAGCACAAAGTGATGCACAAGTGCATCTCAGTTGCGGCAATTAAAATTCCACTGGCGTGCTGTTGTTGTTTTATATTCTGGGGGGACAGATGAATATGGAAACTAACTACATGATTAATAAAAGACCATGAGTTGTTTTAATGACTAGAACAGAGAGCACAGCTGGGTGACTGGCAGTGCCTTGTCTCTATTACCTTAGCTGAATTGAGGATTCAGCTGAATGTGAGAAATTTTTTACATGAATGGATCTGCATTAGTGGATTTAAAACGGAAACCGCTTTAATGAATTTGTTCACTATTCCTCTGACCTCTTTTTGCATTTTAAAAGACGCCACTACACACGATACCTTCCTTCTCTGTTATTAAACTTTTGAATGTCTTTTCATGATCGAAGGTGAACTTCCTACCTGACCCACACAAGAGAGGGCTTTTATATAGCACTGAAAAAGAACACAACGGCTTCGCTGTTTCATTTTCATTTAAATGGCATGGATTATCGAGATAAATGTGTGCTATTTTGCCTAAACGTTCTTATTTCATGACATGCCTGCTTTACTATGGGGAAGCAACTGGTATTTGGCATTGTTTTTCCATTAGTTGACACATTCAACACATTAACACTCATCCTTGCCGTGGACTTTCCGTCCCAGGACTGCACACTAAACCTTGTTTCTCTGAGCCGGCTGTGAGGATACACCATCAATCAAAGCTGCACTTTAGGGGTTTGTAATGTGCGGCCCATGAGTCAGGGCTAAATTCAGGTCATCACCCTGAGAAAAAGAGCAGTGATCTCTGTCTCTAGCTTGTGTAAATTAACCAAATCTCAATAACTTCTCACATTAAATTTTAGGAGCAGTTTTACAGCTATCTCTTATGTTAAGTCTATAGTGCTGAACACAAAGGCACTCTCAATGAAGAAAAAGTATGAATGGTGATTTGGTTTTATCTGATCCATGTCTAAGGTCTAAGTATGATGGCTGTATATTGATTGGAGATGTCGCCATTAAACCATGACTTACAAAGATTTCATTCATTACAAGAATCATTTAAGGAGACCATCGGCCTTACATATGAATTGCAAAAGATTTTAAATGACTGAGGCTGACGAGTTATTTTATTTTATGCATAGCTTCATGTACAGACCACAACTGCGATGACAGCTAACATGGGCCTCATCGTACAGCACAACAAACATGACTCTCAGGAAAATTTGTACAGCACAACAAACATGGCTCTAAGGAAAATACAGGGCTGGAAATTAACACCCACACCTCAATCTGTTCCATAGCATTTTATACTGGAGTGTAATTTAAATCAGCGAAGCCCATGGCAAAGTGGCAAGAACCAAACTGATCTGAGTCAGTAACATTATCATCTAAATGTGATTATGCTTTTAATTTTTAGCAGATTGATTTGGTCTCATCTGCGTTGGGATTTTGCTCCATTTATTTAAGCTGGATAAGATGATTATGGAGCAGAATGCACTGAACTAAATAGAGCAGCTGTCAAGCATGTTTCATGAAAGCCATTATGATTTTTTTTTTTGCAGCATTTGCAGTTGAAAATGGATAATAATAGGCAATTCTTGTCTGCAATCTTGATCATTAAAACTTTTAGTCTGTGAAGGGTTTCTGTGCATACAGAAATATATCATATATCACATATCACATATCCACTCTTTGTCATGCAGATACCCAACACTGGTTTGTTCATTTTTTTTCACCAGTCATTGGTTTTTGATCCAGCAATCACATCTGCATTCCTGCTTGGTCTCAAAAATCATAACAGAAACATATACGTGGGCCCTTTTTTAAAAAAAAAAAAAATTTTAAGCAGTGAATAAAGCATTCATCAAAGGCGTGCCACTTGAAATAAACGGCAGACAGCTTTATCAACTTGTTTTAAGTGTACATGAACTGCACTGTAGCTTCCAGATCATGAAAAGAACAGATCTTCCTGGCAGACTGTGGGAGATGACATTTATAATTAGTGCATCATTTCAGGAACTGAAATAGATAGAGCAGTGCCAGTTAAAAGCAATTATCTCAGATGACTGCCTTTGCTTGATGTCCTTACAAGCAGGCACTGAAACAAGGAGCCGTAGCTGTTGTCTTCCTGAATCCAGAATGCACAAATGTAGAGATTTATTCTGCTACTTTAGAATATTTACCTTCACACCTGTCTTAACCACCTTGTTAGATTAAAATGCAGAAGCATCCCTGCTTTTCGGTGTTTTGTTTTTTTTCTTTTCTTTTTTTAAAATTATGATTACCAGGGAAGACGGAAGCTCCTGTCAAACAGTTCATGCGCAAAAAAAAAAGTATCGGGGATGCAACAACCCACGACCATGAATCATACACAGAAAATACGCAATCTTCCGGTACAACCCAGAATCTCGCCCAGCATGTCAGGAATGTAATGCCTACCTTCACCTGGCTGTGGTGTAGCCAAGAGGGTTAACTGTTGAAGACACACGGTACAGCCCTGCATGCGAGCTGCCACCCTCGTCTGTTCTTTTCACAATGACCATCCAAAAACTGTAGGAGACGGCATAACGCATCCTAGGATGTGACCCAGCATGCAGTTAGATGAGTAACAAGCTGAACACAGGATGTACTCAGGATGCCTTTCACCTCATTTACTTATCAAATGCAGCAAAGTGAAGATGGGAACAATCGCAGGCACACGGCGTCTCTTTTCCTCCTGCGTCTTTGCAAAAGCCTGCACATGTGAACAGAATATGAATGACCCAACGCCATATTCTAGCAAAAGTAACGCTAAGTGGAGCAACAGAAGGGGGGGGTGGTGGTGGGGGGGGGGGGAGGTGGTGGGATCCAAATTCTACCAGCTTATTCTGGCACCAGCCTTCAATCATGTAGCCAATGACAAGATAGAGAGATTTAAAGATGGGAAGATAGACAGACTGTCTATCCATCTGTCTATCCATCTGAATAGATAGATAGATAGATAGACAGATAGACAGACAGATAGATAGATAGATAGATACATAGATACATAGATAGATAGAAATGTAATAGGTAGCTGGATCAAATTTAGAAGGCAAATGCATAAAATACATGCACTGGCATGAAACTTGGAAGTAAATCTAGAACAGTTTCCCATCACCTACTTACACATTTTCCTTTTCTTTTGCAAATATGTGGTGTGGCAAGGATAGCAGTATGGACGGATGATCCTCTGCAGCCTCAGCCTCAAGTTAATGTGAAATCCATGCAGGTTTTTTTTTTTTTTTTTTTTTTTTTTTTTTTTTTTTTTTTTTTTTTTTTTTTTTTTTTTTTTTTTTTTTTAGTGAGATGTGAGCGCACGAGCCGGAGAGCCTTTAGCAAGCAATGCAGAAAAAAATTAAGACGAGAGAAAAAAAAGAAGAAGAAAAGAATAAATCTATCACCTTCTTGGTGCAAACGCAGGGCAGCTCTGATAAATTCCACATCCACAGTGTGTGTTCTCAGCAGGCTCTCTCAGGCTTTATTCCGATGTGGGGGAAAAAAAAAAAATCCCAAATCCAGCAATTATTAGAAGGGTCCCGGTGTATCAGAGACGGAGATAACGAGCCGCGCGCGATCCATAGCTTAAACACGTAACATGCTGACTTGGCTGATGCTTTAATGTCTCACAGCATCTCTCTCTCTCTCTCTCTCTCTCTCTCTCTCTCTCACACACACATACACTTCTTTCCTATCCTGCGTTATACTCCCTGTATACCAGTCTGCAGCCTGTGCACAGGTTTGCATGCGGTTAATGCGGATTATTGGCTTCAGATTGCGGATTATTGGCTTCGGATTAATTAATCAGCCTCTCGCTTCCGAACATCGCGCGCGCTTCTTCCTCGAGACATAACGTAGACTCGACTTGAACTTCCTCCTGAATCTTATTCACTCATCTTCAGTCCTCAGCGAGGGTGCACTGTCTCTCCCTCATCTCCCGAGGGAAAAAAAAAAATATATATATATTTATATGTTATATTATGGATGTTTTTTTCTTTCTCCAAGCCGTGAAAGAGAAATGAAGATGAAATCAGGCAAAAGCACACTGCAGCCGCCTACAGTGATGAGCATTAAGAGCTGCAGCAGCTCCTCACTGCTCCTGCAGGGTTGCCAGATTGGAGCGGTCTTACGACAAAATCATGTCCTTAGTATAAAGTCATCAAAAAAAATATAAATAAAAAAATAAAATAAATTTCTTGTTATATTACATCCATCACAGAGAAGCACGGTGGCACAGCAGGTAGCACTGCTGCCTCACAGCTCCAAGGTCCTGGGTTCAATCCTGTGCTGTCAGCGTGGAGTTCTGCATGTTCTGACCGTGTTCTCATGGGTTTTCTCGAGGTTCTCCGGTTTCCTCCCACTGTCCAAAAAACAAGCAGGTAGGCCGACTAGCTATGCTAGCTATCACCCTTAGGTATGCAAGAGTGTGTGAACGTGTGTGTGATGAAGTGCCACTGCATCCAGGGTGAATTTACCCGCCTTGCACTCAGTGTTCCCAGGATCACCTCCAGACCCACTGTGACCCTGACCAGGATTAACCAGTTACTGAATAAATATCCTTCATGCAAAATTATCTTGACACTTGTTCTAGGATTACAATACGTATATTTGGCAACCCGGGTATGAGTAGTCTCTCAATCAGACTGTAGAGGTGCTTTGCGCCTTGGCTGAATCTACTACAGAAGGCCAAAGAACTTCTGTCTGTGCACAGAGAGCCTTTTGTGAGCTGTATGAATTGCATACATTTAATCTACTTCATTAATGACATTCTCTCTCTCTCTCTCTCTCTCTCTCTGGGTGTGTGTGTTGGTGGGAGGTGGGGGACTTCATGGGGAAATTTGGGTGGCCCCCACAAAGAAATTGTTTTTTTTTTTTTTCTGCAAAAAAAAGCCCTGAAACTGAAACTTTTGTTAAAAAAAATCTAAAAGGGCAAAAGGTTTCTTTGTGACTAACCTCAAGTGAGCCTGAGGTTAGATTTAGATTTAAATGCAGGCACAGCATTAATTTGCTGCAGTAATAATTATATCAATGAAAAGTCCTCACAAGGATAATAAGACAAATGTGTGTGTGTGTGTGTGTGTGTTAAGACTGACACAATGATGTAGGATTGCCATCTACCGACACTGCCTCAGTTATTCTGCTTTCTGCTCAGTGAAAACCTGAATCATCACCGTATGTGGTTTCTTTTGACTTACAAGCACTGCAGACATTGAGTTTTTTTTTTTAAATATTATCACATTTCATGTACTCGTTTCCATAACAAAAGAAAACATCAGCAAGGTGTGATTACTTTCCCCCATCTTTGTTACTAGGTTGTCTTCGCATTACTCAAAGATGTGCACATGTGAAACCAAAGCTAAGTGTGGAGTAAATTAGTTGCTAGGCTGACTTAGCAAAGAGAGGTTATAATGAATAATAGTGCATTCATTGTTAGCTCTAGTTTGCACTACCTGGCTGACTCTTGAGGAAATATATTCCAGATGTACACCAGTGGATTTTACTGCATGCTTTTTTTTTTTTTTTTAAATGCAAGTGTCTAAGACAGTGTTCAGTGGGATTCCTACTCTACCACAGAGTCCTTCATTGTGCAGCCCAAAGCCACTAGCGACTATTTTCACCCCTTGAGTGAAATCCTCTGTCATGCTGTAGACAATTTTTGTGGTCAATGGCAGCACAATTCTTCATGAAACAGGAATTTTCTTGGCTTAATATTGAGATCACGAATCTCAGTCCTGATTCTCTGACCAAACTTTTGTAAGGGACATTATGTATATTTATTAATTTCTTACATTGCCATAGCAGACCCTGGTAGCTCCATTTTCCTCGTGGATGTTTGTGAATGAAGGCTCATCTGCATTTTGAATTACTGATTGATTGGATTTATGTGCATTGCATAAGCCTAAATCCTGAGGAAATATAACTGCTATTTAGTATAAATCTTTAATCTTATTAAACCAATAATATTAACAGATGGTTAAATAATTAGTCATGGCAATGTTTCTGTTCTTCTGCTGATAACAACTTGTGGCTTATGAAGCTACTTGTGGATGAATAAACATGCTCCATGGGCAATGCGTCAGTGGCACAGTGTTGAGTGAGACACCATGTGCAGCTATGACTCACTGACCCTATTCATGCATTTCTTATATTTAGTCATTTTTGTTTGTTTAGGAATAAGTAACTTAATATTCAGTATGTAATATTTAAACAGATGTTTAGGTAGTTTAAAAATTCACCCACAACGTTTTTTTTTTATTTATTCTTTTTCCTCTGTAGATTTGTCATGCTTGAGGTGCACATATAAGGTTATGTGGTACAGTGGGTATGGTTAGTGGTCACAGCAAATAAGGGGGAACAGTGATGCTTGGTTTTACGCAATGGTTACGTGAGTGCAAATGCATATTCAGTGCTGTACTTAAATTGAATTGCTTTGAGAAATTAATCAAGATAATTATAAAAAAAAAAAAAAATTACCTAGCCCTAATTGGCACTAGTGCATTTTAATAATAAAAATAAAATCTCTCTCTCTTTCTCTCTCTCTGGAACAAGTCTTAATACAAATAAGTACATTTTTAAACTGCAGCATAGAGGCCACCTTGCGAACTGTGACAAAAAAGATTGCAGCTTTTTTTTTTTGTTAGTACCTACAATTGTGAAGCCATATTTTTAACAATACATATTGTAAAAATACAAGGGCTGGTTGCACAACTTGTGAAGCGACCTTGAGTGTGCAGAAAGGCGCTATATAAAATAAACTTATTATTATTATTATTATTATTATTATTATTATTATTATTATTGGTCATAACTTTCTGAGTATAAATTTAAAACTATTACTCTAGTCATAAACTGAATATTTTCAGACAAAAAGTTTACGTCTCAGGGACTGTTTCTGTAGTAACATTTTAAACATTAGCTATTTTATCACAATGGCATGTCTGCTTTGTCATATTTGTACAGAGCAGGCTTTTAGACAGTGATGATATCACCATAAATATATAATGTAGAAGGAGGACACAAGGACATATCCTTCTGACCACACTCAAACAGTCCCTTTTTTTCTCTATTTGTACTTTGTTCATTATAGTATGCGCATTATTTTATTTATGTTCAAATTTTCCATGTTGATCCTTTTCTGTTATTGTGATGTAGGTTTTATTACTTGCAGTATTTACAGTAAGTAATTAATTTTATTTAATGGCATAAATGGGCAAGTGGTAAGGTATGATGCTTAAGGGACAAAGAAAGACCATATTCCTGAATGTGAGCATGAAATCTCTGTGCGATGCATTTACAAGGATTAATCAATTATCTTTAGCCTTAGTAACTGCCTGGTAGGGGTTGTGGTGGTTTAAATGAGGCTACTAGTTTGTTTGTATTTTGGGAAAAAGAACGTTTGCCTCGCACCTCCAGGGTTGGGGGTTTGATTCCCACCTTCGTCCTGTGGAGTTTGCGGAGTTTGCATGTTCTCCCTGTGCTTTGGGGGTTTCCTCCAAGTACTCCAGTTTCCTCCTCCTGTCCTAAGACATGTGCTGTGGGCTGATTGGCATGTCTAAATTGTCCGTAGTGTGTGAATGGGTGTGTGAGTGTGTGCAGTTGTGCCCAGAGATGAGTTGGCTCCCCGTTAAAAAAATAGTTCCACACAAATCTCTATTTGCCAGTGTTTTCAGGATGCAGGGTTCATAGGGTTTGTAGAGTTCATATTTAATTGACAGCCATTTCTAGTTTAAATCCGAATTCTAAAAATCAGATGCAGACATAAATCAGTGAACCATTAAACAGATCCAGATAGTGCCATTGTGTTAAAGCAGACTGTTCACATTGTGTGGTTTACCTTACAGGTGCTGAAAAATGGCAATATCAAATGCATTAAGTGAAAAACATCAGCTTTTAAGGTAAGCTCTGTAGTTCTCCAATTAAATTTACTCCAGAAAACTGTTCTAGCACCATACTGTGATTGATGCGCTTTTTCAAAACTATATCATGTACAGTTAACATAGCACAGAAGAAATGTTGAGGTAAACAAGACATTATGTGCTTTAGTCCATATAATCCCTAGAAATACTGCTTTCCAGCCTGTTCCTTTCCTCCTTTTTGTCTTATAAAAAGGTGTCATGTACTGTGTAGTTCCTGCAGTTTGTCAGGAGAGCTCCTAAGAGGCAGATTTTCTCAACCTATTCAATGAAAATGAATGTCTTCTCTTAGTAATAGAGTGGAGTTGTATACTGCCGAGTGTGTTTCTTTTGTCTCCGCTGATGCTCTGCTTGCCTGAAAGCAGCCATACATGAAGTATTTACATAACAACAAAGTAACCCTGTTATGTCACTTCAAACCTTTTCTCCCTAATATTTCAAATTAGGGGCTCAGGGCTCACCTCCTTCTCTCTTCCTTACTCCTTCTGTTTTAAGACTGCAGGTGAAGCCATACACAAATTGTACATTTCATTACACTGTGCTCATTTCAGCTGTATTAAGACTGAAGATCAAAGGCTTCCTTTGGTCTTAAACTAGACTGAAAAAATCTTGATTCTCCTACCTAATGTGATCTGATGAATCACAGTGCTGTTAGAACACGGGTACATATGTTGTACAAGTGCTCACGTTAGAGACGATCTTATGTTACATAGATGCAGATGTTACATAAGTGAAGGTATTAGACACAGGCATAAGTATTACAAGTATCACAAAGGTGTTACACAGATACAGATGTGTCAAAGGTGCAGGTGCAAGAGAGGCAGGTGTTACACAAGCGTGGGTGTTATAAAGGTGCAAGTCCTACACAGGTGCTGGTGTTACACAGGCACAGGTGTTACAAAGCTGAAGGCATTACACAGGTGCAGGTTTTACAGAGCTGCAAGTGGTATATAGATTCAGGTGGTACACAAAAGCTGCTGCTTGTTACACAGACGCTGATATACAGGTTTATACAGGTGCTAGCGTTGCACAGGTGCTGTTGAAACGCAGGTAGTACTCATGTTCTTGTACACGTGCACATGCTAAAGCTGTGCTCATGTTACACAACTGCAAGTGTTACACAACTGCAAGCGTTGTACACATGCGCTGGTGTTACACAGGTGCAGGTGTTACACAGTTGCTGATAAAATGCAGGTGCGGTTAGTACACAGGTACTCGTTTTAGAGACATGCTCATGTTATACAGATGCAAGTGTTACAAAGGCGCTGGTTTAGACAGGTGCCAGGGTTACACAGGTGCTCTTGAAATGCAGGCGTGTTAGTACATGGGTAGTACTCATGTTCTTGTACATGTGCACATGTTAAAGCTGTGCTCATGTTACACAACTGCAAGTGCTACACAACTGCAAGTGTTATACATGGGCTGGTTTTACACAGGTGCAGGTGTTACACAGTTGCTGATCAAATGCAGGTGCAGTTAGTACACAGGTACTTGTGCTGTACATGCTCTTGTTTTAGCGATATGCTCATGTTATACAGATGCAAGTGTTACTTAGGTGCAGGTGTAACACAGATACACGTTACACGTGCGGGTGTTACACAGGTGCTACTTGTTTGTTGCTGTCAGTTTAAAATTTTTGATCTTATTGCGCTTGCATGAAATTTGTATGAATTTATACAAAGCTTCTCCTATGAACAATTGAACAGTTTGAATTAGGGTGAGGGGTGGCAAGGTTATAGCTTTTCTAACTACTTCATTCATATGAAATCCAACAAACTCGCTCTTGCTTTTTTAGAATCCCTGTACATTTTCAGTGATGCCAACTTTATTGCTACCTAGCTATTTGGGATGGAAGCAATCAGATTTCATTTCTCTCACTATCAGAGGAAAACTGCAGTTGATCTGTAGTGCACCTCTGAGGATTTCTGGAGACACGACTAGATATTCAGCAGCATTAATGGTTTCAATTTCAAACATAAGTAGAGCGGAGACCAATAAAAAGTTTCTCACAAAGAGGGAAATTATCAGTGTGGGTAATGGTTATATAACTCTTAAGTGAAAACACTTTTTTTTTTTTTTATCTTTAAGCCCTGGTGATATATTTTGACAAATTTGCTACACTCAGCAGTTAGCATATGCTTTGATAAATGAATGAATAAATGTAAAGTACATTTTGTTTCTTCGAATTGAAAATAAAGTGAATGACAAATAAAAAGCGGCCATGCTGAATAGATGCCTGGCTTAGTGCATAACTGCCTTGATGGATGTATGTATGGATGGATGGATGGATGGATGGGTACTGAAGGCACTCAGCTGTGTCTGGATTTGTTAGAAGGACTAACTGTGTGGGATGTTACAGTATGTGGTCTGCTTGTGTGAGTTTTATGTGAATGTGGTGCTACACTTTTTCAGATGTATCCTAATTCATAACACGTTTCACCTTTTGCATGCATCTGAGCTAGCTGGCTTTGGTAGAAAAAAAAAAAATCTATGAAGTTTCCTGGACATATTTCAAGAGGCGATAAGGCAAAGCAAGAACCAAGTCTTCCTAAAGACTAGCTGCTAAGACTGACATTGAATTATTAAGACAGCTGTCCCACTGCTCTTGTCTTTTCCCTGTATATTTAATTATTAAATGCCTCTTCATAAAGAAGAAAGTCCATATGATAAGACCCACACGGAGAGAAATGGACGAGTCACCGTCTCTGAACTCTTCGAGACCAAACCCATGGAGAATATCATGCTTTTCAACACCACTTAAAGTGCGAGGAAACACTTGTATATATGGTAAGTCACATGGGTCCTACGGCAGTCTGCTTAATCAGCCATGGAATGAACCAGGAAATGCCTGGATTATGAAACATACTCTTCTTTAATCTTTTGCATTCATATCACATATACAGTTGAGCGTATGTGGAGAACGTTCCTTTAGGAAATAGGAGAGAAAGCATGGTCAGCGTTTCATATTTCAGGGAACATCTTTGCTAGCTGTTCAACAGCATGTCCTACTTTTTGCTGAATGAACCGGTGCACATTCAACATAATGTGGTTTTTGCTGAACATTGGTTCAGTTGTGTAAGAACCCTGAGATTCTTTGTGCATTTGCTGCCGTCTGCTTCCCACGCTATGATTTGTCAAACATGTGCTTGGGAAAAAAAAGATAAATGCCACGGTGGTGTATGTTGCATTCATTTATTTTTCATTTTGGAATGAAAATGGGAAAACAAAGAAACAGCTTTTTAATTTATTTTTGTTTTTCTTGACACACTAAAACAGGAAATGTATTCATTTTTCCTAAAAATAGATATTCTTTTGAACAAAATACTGAATAATTGTTAATTGTTTCTACTTGTTTCCCCATACAAAATCTGGAAATCAAATATTCAAGAATCCAAATATGAAAAAAAAAAAGCCACCAGTATTCTATTCTCAGGTTAAGATGTGTACTGTAAAGAATTTGTAACATTTATTAAATGTTTATATATATACATACATCACAGCCAGAACTGTTTAGTTAGTTTGCGGCGTGCACGTGCTAGATAGCTAGCCCAATAACTAGCTACTTATTGTGATACTTTTTTTTTTTTTTTTTGCAGTGATTTACAGATTACTTATAAAAAATAATGATTATTTTTGTGCAATTGAAGTACAATAATAATTTTAGTCTTAACTAAATTTCACAACTGACGATACAAACTGGCTTGTGAATATCTCTGTTCAATAGACTGATGCAGTTCAAGAGTTGAAGAGTTAAGGCCCACCCCACTTACACGTCTAGCACTCAGTTCCCCACGTAAGAGAGAGGAGGTGAAGAAAGCAAACACTGAAACACATTAAAACAGTGCCTGCATCCAGCAGATTAGCACTGAGGCGTGCAGTATATCAGAAGAGCCAAACAATTCATCTATAATTCATTTCAAGGGAGAACATAACATCCTCAGGAAGTTCAGGAAAAACTTTGACGCTAAGGGGGAAATATGATGCCTTGTGGATCTGGTGGAACATTGCAAATATTTAGCAGGCTGATTAAACAGCAAAAGAGCAGTCAAAGCGAAATCAGTATGGAATATTAAATAGAAAGCAACTTCCTATAAACACATACTCATGGTATAGAAGATGAAAAAAAACAACAACTGTGGACCCTAGAGGGCCTTCTTCTGAAAGCTGCTCATTTTGCTGAACTGATGTCTTTAAACTTTTGCATATTCGTTTCATGTGCTGCATAAACAACGCTGTAGTCTTGTGATGTTTCTTTATAATTCCCTTCACAATTTGTAAGAGAATTTTTATGTAGATAAGTAATTTACACTACAGGGTGTCCCAAACGTCTCTATACATAGGGGAAATTAACACTTTTTAGCGAAATGTCTTCCAAATTTTTTCATACTTAGTTCATTTAGGAATGTCTTTGACAAAAGAAAAACGTATTGAAATCATGGCTGGATTGAGAAGCTGTCGTAAGGTTGTGATGGACTTTGACAGGAAACATGACAAGGACATCACACACTGTTGCTAAATTATTAACAAATTCAAAAATACTGGAATTGGTGCTGGCATACATAGTCCCCTATGAATGGAGACTTTTGGGACACCTTGTATAATGTGAGTATGAATTAATTTGCCACATGAACTTTAATGGAATGTGCTTAAATACTGAGCAATAGCTCTTAATTACAACTAATATTTATTATGAGATATAATCACTGATGCTACTAAATGACATTGTAATGGACTGTAATTATATTATACCAGTAACAGCTATGTAACGTTTACCACTTACCTAAAGCTAGCTGTTTTGCAACTGAAATTTAAACAAATACACCTACTCCATTCAGTGTTCCCTCCAAAGTCCCAAAACACATGGGCATGCACTGCCTAGGCTAGAACATCTGAATGCTAGCTCAAAAGGAAGAGATTTCTTTCTGTAAAGCTTCTTTGTGACAATGTTCATTGTTAAATGGGCTATACAAATAAAATTGAATTGAATTGAAATGAATTGAAATTTCCAAATTAAGTACTGACAGGCAACATGGCTGATAACAAGCAGAGATGCTTCTTTCTCTGTCCCTATTGATTAGATGTTGGTGGGCTGCATAATTTTTCTTTTTTCCAGTTTACATAGCCTGGAGCAGCACATGGGCCATTTCTGCTGCAATGTGGGGAAAAAAAAGGTTATATCCTAAGCAAAGCTACCCTCACCACTCACCATCATTTAAATAAAAACTGTCCCAATTTTTTCCAATTAAGTTGTTGCCAATTCCCATTCCATCCAGGAGTTAGCATACATTTGTTCACACAAGTAGTCAGAGAGCAGCTGAACAAGCTTGGAGGAGAGCACTAACTGCCCTATTCTGTTTATGGTAACCAACACAAATGCCCCTTAGGCTAGGTTTCCATTACCAGGTTGAAGTGACACAAATCCAATTTTCTGCCTTAATCTGATTTTTTTCAGACACAAATCTAACACAAATCTGATTTTTTTTTCATGACTTTGTGGATCCCATGCTTTCAAATCCAATCTTTTCCAATCAGACATGAGCCAATTTTGTATGTGGTCCTAGATTGGATCCATATCCAATATGTGACCATGAGTTCAGAATTCATGTGGTTTTTTCCCCCAAAGTGCATATGCATATAATTGTCCTCGTCATCATACAGCATGACAAAACCAACATGAAGAACTGAGTAGTGTAGTGAAACAATTGCCCAAGATATAGATGTGCACATGCGTGACATTTTGGTTAACAGGTGCATTCACGTTAAAAGCAGATATCACTTATGACTGTGAAGCGTCAAAATAGACAGATCCAATCTGAGTAAAAAAAAAAATCTGAATTTTCCAAAGAAGCTTGTAATATGAATGTAGTATTACTAGCTAGCATCACAGTAATTGACAGGAAAAGAGGAAAACAGGCAGTCTTTCCCACCCAGAGAACAAGACCAACAATGTTCCAACGATAGAGAAAACCATAGCCAGTTGTGCCTCTTGGTAAACTAAAATTATGTCTTATTTTCCTGTTTCCCTTTAACCTGTATCAGTGACCAAATTAATATAAGTTCAAACCCTGGGACTGGCAGAAGTACTGCAACCGGTACCACTGTTCTGCCCTACCATGGCTTGAGTAAGACCCTCAACCCCCAATTACTCTAGATGCATCCATAAAGCTAAAAGAATGTATTAGATTCAGATGCAGAATGTAGGTTTGAAGGTCCTTGATTTAATAGTGAACTGCATACCATAGAGAACTGTGATATGGTCTAACAACTGAGAGGCCGCTGAACAAAAGACAAATGATGTGAAGTAAGCAGCAGAGGGGTAAACTTTGGCCCCACCATTGGTTTTGTGCTGAGATGGGCAGCATGTAGACAGGTTTCAATCATACCTGACACTTCCAGAGGCTTCATTCCTCAATGGCCTCTTGAGATCTTTCTTTGGTTGGTCTTATCTGTCAGTTTTCATTACAGCAGCCCAGCCCTCTGACCTTTCCCATGTAGCATGAGGGACGCCAAGATAGAGGCCAAATGAAATCAAGAGCAACCCATGAAAGTCAATGTGTTCATTCACTTGGTGCACTTTGTTTTCCCCTGAGATTGCATATTTCTTTTTCAGCATTGCTTTATTTTTCATCAGCGCGTGAGATCTTGAAAATGGAAAGTGAAACCAACCCCCGTGTTAAACACTGTGAATATTAGAGTTGTTTTTTTTTTTTTTTTAGAAGTATGGGGTATGACATGCACAATAGCTTCACTGCTAAAGCAGCTAGATGTCATGTATGAAGAATCTAGACCTGATGAGCTATGCTTTGTAAAGCTGTGGTCTTGCTCAGACGAGTAAATAAAACAATGTGGCTACATCCTGTTTCACAGCAGGCTTATCATCCGCAGAAATGCACTTAATATATTCCCCATAATTCAGCATTTTCTTATTAAACCTCAAAACAAAATGGTTTAGCCTCCAGCTCTACACACTTTTTGATCCCCCTCATGTTAGATCAAGTGCTGGTGCTGTTAGTGGCCCACTCTAATTACCAACCAGCTTAGAAGCTGATGAGTTGATTAGCTTGATTATGGCATTCATTCTGTATTGAGTCATTCTGATGAAGGTGAATGCCCCTGAAGATTGGATTTTCAGGCGCTTAGACAGACCTCATTATGTCAACCAGAAGAACTATTTCATCAGTTTGCAATTAGCAGTTATTTCAAGCATCTAGAATGATGATCTGTATCTTCTGCTAATGTCTATATCCCTTAATATCAATCAGATGAAAATTAAAGATAGCAAACAGGAGCAAGAGACGCTACAATCCGCTTCCCAAGTCACATGCACTAATTATCATTTACATGCAAATATATGTGCATACATTTACATAAACACATTTGTGTGTGCATTTCCTTCACTTGTCACAATACACCATTTAAGATATCATCTGAGAAAAGTATATTAAGACTAAATGCCTGTGTAGTTACAAGAATTAAAAAAAAGTCTGGTTGGGGCTTACTCGAGATAAGTTTCATTCATTCATTCATTCATTCACACACATACACACACTCATTCACATCTGGGGGCAATTTAGAGCAGCCAGTCCAACTGCCACCATGTTTCTGGGACATGGAGCTGGAGGAACCCAGAGGAAATGGTCACAGATGCAGGAAGAAAACACAAAGCTCCACACAGACAGTAACTGGAGCTCAGCATCAAAGTCCAGGCCCTGGGGCTATGAAGAAGGAACACTACCTGCAGTGCTCTAGGCCACCTTTGGTTGCAAATAAATTTAAGACTATTGCAACTGGCCATAATTGATATGTCTGCTTATCATATTTTGAATATGCTATCATAAAAGATGCTTTTGCTTACGTAGGCTTTTGCTTGCATTGGTTCTATTGCTAGTAATATGCATTAGCAAGTTATTAGCAAGATATAGTGGCTGCTTAGCTATGATCTACTGTAAGTAGCAGTTAACATACTGTTGGTGTACCCCATGCCAGAAGTCAACAGTACGGTAGACTCATCCTCTGATATCTAGCCAGACTGATATCTCAGTTCGATATGTTTATACGCTTTTCTAGCCACAAGCCTCAGAATCTTGAAGGTTGTAATCTGATTGGCTCTCTGCACTTCTTTGTATATACACTTCCAAGCACTGGTTTCCACCAGTTCCACAATTTTTTGAATGATGCAAAGCTCTTCTAAGGAAGATATAATCACTAGACTGAAAAAAAGGTAACAGGATGCCCTCATTAAAAGATGAGAAAGAGTTTTATTTGAGGCAGTCAGTGGTGAGTAAATCTTGCTAGTCTTGCTAATCTTGAGTGTTTGTTCGAAAGGCTAGTGGAAAAGGTCTTTGGTTGGTCATGCCAGCAAAATTGCCCCTTCTATGAAAATAGCTGGGTCTTTCATTCATTCATTCATTCATTCATTCATTCATTCATTTTTAGTAAGACTGGGTGCAAGGCAGGATTCTTCTAGGTGGGTCTTGGCCATGTTTATTGATGAAGTGTACCAGACTCTGGTACCAGGCCAGGCAACTTAGGCTTGTAAGACTATCAATAATAAATTCAGTGTTGCCACTGTATTGGCATGAGAATTTGTTGTAGGTGGCTCCTAATTCCTATGCAGTGATGATCACAGAGAGAGAATGTGTAGCAGGTGGGGGCGTGGTTTAGTGGGAGTCTGTAGTGGGAGGGAGTGTTTTCTGGGGATGCACACTTAAAATGAATGAAATGATTGACTCCAGATGTAAACATGCCCTGGGTCCATGATCTTTTCTGGGCAAGAAACATCCCATGTGTTGCAGAATGGACTTTAAATAGCCTTAAATTGACACCATCAAAAAGTGCTTTCCCCCCTTAACTTACGCAGATGATCGTTATACCCAAATACATTTTTTTTCTTTCTGCAATCAAGTTACTGTCACTTTCTGAATACAATAAGCAACTAACCCTTCAGTGTCATGTCTTAACTTTCACTGGAATAATAACAGAGCCATCTTGATTTAGCAAAAGGTACAGCAGAGATTGTACTTTCATCTCACCACCATTGACTTTCCCTCATCTAACAACAAAGATGCAGCTTGTACTCCATAATCCTAATACATTACTTTGCTGAACAAAATTTGATGCTTATAAGGGCCAATCAATCAACCAAGTAAGATCAAGAAAGCAAAAAAAAACATGAGTCTCATGTCAAAAACATTAGAGCGACCCCAGAAAAGCCCCACCACCCCCCTCTCCCCTCAAAAAAAATCCTGAGGAAAATATTGTAATATGTTGTGCAGTAAATTATTAAAATCCTTACTTCAGGGCATGGATCATTCTCCCGACAATTCTCTCTCTTTGTTTTTCTCTCTTTCTCTCTCACAACAATCCAGGTACAGTAGCCCATGAAACTTTCATTCGCGATGCTCTGCCTTTTATCAGTTGTATCCCCAGGCAATGACGGCATACCAGATGTCTGCTAGAATCAAACAATGTTTCCCCCAAAATGCAGTCCTCTAGTGACTCAGCTTTACAACTGGAGATAACAAGAACTCCTGTCACTGAGACTCACACTTGTCCTCACATATTCCCTGTTTGGGCTTAAGAAAAACAAGAGTAAAATGAACAGGAAAATAAGTAAAATAAAGAGGATGCTGTAGTCCCCGAATTTGATTTGCTGTGTAAAGCATGGCATAGTCCTCTTGTTTGGCTGATGCACCTGAGGAAGACACTATTAAAGGATATCATTGTTGTCAGTGTACTGTATAGCATCTTCGATAAATAACACAGTGCTGCACTGGATTCTGTTGTGTCCCATATCCTATGCCTCCTCTCCTCTCCGCTACCCACCATCTCTTCCTCCCTCCCTCCCTCCCTCTCTGTCTCACCCTCCCTCTCTCTATCTATCTCTATGTCTCTCTCTCATGCACACATGCAGGGACTGGAAGAGAGTCTCGACTACAAATCAGCTCCACAACTCATTTCTCTTAAAGACATCCAACACTTTACGCTTCTCAACCAGGACACCAGAACATATATGAAGAAGTATGTGATAGCTCCAGGAACAAGCATATATCCAATCATGGTTGATTGGCTGCAGGCGTAATACTCCAGTGCTTCTGTTTATCACCTGAAATATGAAGAAATTTCAACAGTGGTTTAAGATACTTGGATCTTTTCCTTCCGAAGGGAAGAATTTCTGTTTTAGATGCTGTTCATTACACATTTCATGTATGTTACATACATACAGTGTCCTCCTGAATTATACCAGTGCTAAAAAAAAAAAAGGCAAAAATGATTGCATGAAATAAACATGCACAATAGTTCAAAATGGCCACTCAAGCAATTTGTAGAATTACCTAGGAGACTACTGGTATAAAATATGTGGCATAATTGTTAACACCCATAAGGAATATATTTAAATAAATGCTTTCAAATGGTCATTCTTATCATATAAAAATCGTATTATTTTTAAATTGCTCTCATTCCTCAAGAACTCTGTTGTTGCTTTGACTATATTCTTTGTCCATGGGGTATATGAGGTTGCACACATGTAAAATCCCTCCATTATCCGAGACCGTAAGGAAAACCAAAGAGTTTTAATACAAAACATACAGATGTTTACTGACCTGTACAGATCCAGAAATGGATACAGAAATACATAAGCAGTTAAAAATGCCCTTATGAAAAATTCCAAAAGTCTTGAACTGGATATCTGGACATGTTTGGGCTGGATGACCTTGAGAGCCATGAAATAGCACCAAGTTCAGGCAAAGCAACTGTTAATTGCACTTCAGAAGACTTGAGAATGCATATAAACTGGATCTATAAAACACCACACCAAATTATAAGTACATTAAAGCTTTTAGTCACCATTATTATGACCATTGTTTTGGTTCAGTCTTTTATGTATTTACTGTTAGTTAAGAAGATTGAGCTACTGCCATTGACTGGATGTGAGCTATCTACCCTCAAGTACCACCTGTGTATGTGTACAAATATTCTGGTTAGTTTTATGGAGAAGAACACCATTCCTTTCCAAGTTACAAATGAAGACATTAATATACAAGACATTAACTTGACTTCAGACTGGGAGAGTAAAGACCATTCAGCACCACTGAGCTCATGAGCATTGCTGTTCAACTCATGGATGTTCAGCTAACACATATCAGTCATGAATAGTAGGAGTGGTTTTCTCCTAAATACAGCACTGAAAACATAATTCTATAAATCTAATATATACTTCTATTTATTATTATTTTTTTTAAAGTATGTGGCTTTATTTTGCCTGTTAAAAACTATTTACTATTTACAAAACATGCTGCATTGCCAACAGTCATAAAACATCATTTTTGACAGTTTGGGTTCATGAATAATTGTGCAGAATGTGGACCAGATATTAAAATAACCTTTGGACATGGCTCAGTGCAGGGCCATATATAACAATATTCTTTGTTATCCTGGGCCAGTTCTAAATCTGTTTTACAGCAGATCCGTAAAATGTATTGGGTCGTTAGGCAAAAAGACACAGGGCTGGCTCTGCTATAGAGACCTGGACCGGATGCAACTCTACATTTTGCCCTATTCACATGCAATGTACACTTGGTGTCTAGGTAGGAAAAGACCCTCATTTTCATTTCAAAATCAACTGTTAGAGACCACATCTATAAATATAAGCTAAGATAAATACAATCTTTTAAATACAAGGTTTGCCAAGCCTGACTGGAACTGGAAATGAAATTGTGTTTTTGCCCAATGAACACCACTGGCGTATTTGGAGAAAAATAGGGACTGCATACAAGGAAAAGCCCACATAACCACTGTGAGATATTCTAGTAGATCACTGATGATTTGGGGATATTTTGCATCTAATGGTTCGGGGTCTCTTAGAATGATTCATAAGTTCAAAAATACCACGACCAAAAACCTGGTCACCTCTGCCAGGGGGTTAGGAATCAACCATAGATAAAGTGTTTTACTCTTCAAATTTGAATTGTGATCTGAGTGGAAGAGGGCAGTCCACATCCACGAACCTAAGAACATGATTGTTGGAAGGGTATAAGATCTGTCTTTTTAGATCTGACCTTGTTAGACATTACAGAAAGAGACCTGGGGCTTCCCATAATACTGCATATTTTATTCTATATATTTATTTTGGTTAATTTTCATGAACTGTGCTATGTATGCAAATCAATATTACATTGTTGTAACTGTAGCTCTCAAATTCAGCTAAGTTGCTTTTTTTATTGTATCAGCCATGTATCTCTATTGAGATTTGCAAAAACCATATATTCCACTTCAGGTTGCATTTGAAGTAGTAGTGTTTAAACGCTTGCTATGTTGTTAGAGACTCTAGCTCTGTGGCTAGGCTCATTTCCAAAGACTATCTATCAAATCAAAATATCAGCCTAGCATTGCCACTACGACCAGTCCTTTAAAAAGATTAGGTTCATAGCAAAGACACGGATTCACCAGCACAACTAAACGTTCCAGTGTTTGAACTCACTCACTGCTTTCCTTTGGCCTTTTTTGAAATAATAAGAAAGCCATGTGATATAGTCATCCATCATGAGCCGGGGTGTATGTGCGAGCGACTCCTGGGCTGCACTCTGAGACGCTTGATGGATGGCCTCCTCCTCCTTGGCCTCTTCAAAGCTCAGAGCCTTGGTCAGGTCTTCCCTCCTGCCATCATGCCTAAATCAAGACACAGGCGTCTTCCTCTACTTTCTCTCAGTCTGGACAGCAAAGGACGGCCTTCAGGGAGGGAGGGAGGGAGTGAGGGTGCTCTCATCATTTTCACCAGCCACTATTGCATCGATGTTATAAATTCAATATGAGTAACTTTGACGTAAAGTGCGTGAATTCATGATCATGTCAAAGAATATTCTTTTGGACTGGGATGAAATTTCAAAAAATAGTAATAATAACCCAAAAGAATGCTAAAATGTTGAGGATCATTAAAGAAGAAAAACAACTTCTCTGCCATTGTAATGGCTAAATAATGCAGCAAATGGCAGCACTATTGTCTATTGTATATGTGCTATTGTAATGACTAAATGATACTAAATCATACTGCAAATGGTACTGCACCAGAATGCAAGCGAGTGTTTCCCTCAATTTGATCAAGTGTGGCTGGGGGAAGGAACATTATGGTTGCAAATCTTGAGAAAATGAGGCAGTAATTCAAAATACACAATAGAATTGCATTATTTTATTACACTAAGTGGGCATCGCAAGATACGGCTAAAAGAAAGTGTTTGCTAAATGAACTCTACGAGCCATATGAAATCCATGGTTCCATTTAGCCAAGCAATCTTTGCCTCCACATTTTACATCGGGCACAAACAGCTCAGTCTATTCCAGTACCTCTTCCATTTCATACCATCTCAGCATGATACTACTATCCTTAGCTTTCTAGCTTTCTATTTGATATTTGCTATTTGATAAGTTGCATCCCTGAGCACTTAAGTGCTCCCTGGGGTTTGTGTCTGTGAAATTTGTTTTCAATTTTCACCAAATAAAATGCCTGCAGAAAATGTTCTTATAGTGCAGTCACATACAGAGGGACAAAACAGGAAAAAATCTTTGCAGATATAAGCAGCATTTGACAGCCTTTTTATAGAGAGCTTAATTATGCACTTAGACTATGAAACGGCATGCCAATGTATAACAAGGACATCCATGCAGTAATCTTACTGGCAAAACACACACACTCACGCACACACACACACACACACACACACACACACACACACACACACACACACACACACACTTTCCCTCATTTCTTTTGGTTCTATCTTACAGTATTCCCTGTGGCTTTTTATTTGCCTTGTTGTGTTGCACTCTGGGAGCTTTCTGTGGCTCTCAGGCAGTGCAAGCCTCCTTGAAGGAGAAACACCTCGCTCTGCTAATTCACAAACACACCAGAAAGCTGTTTTGGCCCCAGTAGGAGGGGAGAAGCCCTTCTAACTAGACTGACTACAGGGGATGAATGCTTCTCACCCCACTCTCCTGCATGATCTCCCCAATAAAAGATTCAGACAGCCTCATGTCTATTTTACAGCACAGTGAAAACTGAGTGTACTCTATAGGTGGGAAGGATGGCATACTCTCTCAGCTGTCAGTCAGAGCAACACCAGCCAAATGTGGGCATCTGTATGCAGAAGAGGGCAGTAAGTTCTTTCCTCGAGAGAGTTCAGCCACTCTGAGATGTAGCATGAGCAGCAGCAGTTTGATGGCTTCACATGTTGTTGAAGAAGCAAATGCTAGCTTTCACCCTACTTGGTAAGTGAAAGAAGAAAGGTAACTAGTGGGCGGGAATTGGCAAATGACCAAATTGGGATAAAATGGCCTTCCTAAAAATCCCCCCAAAACCATTTGTATTTATCACTGTTTGCTGATGAAGTGTTACTTTTTAACACATGCCTGGAATACTAATAGGGGCAATTAAAAAAAAAGTCTAATGACTCTAAAACTTAAGGAAATTAGACTCCTTTATAGAGCTTTCACAACAATTTAATGAAAAACAACAACAGCCGGTATTGAGCCATTAAATCATTGTCAGCAATTATATGAGCAACAAAAATGGCACGATCATAATGCTCAGCAATCTAGCCCCAGCCTGACATCTGTGAACTTCCATAAATCCATTTAGTGTCTTGTCTGTTGTGAGCTAGAGCTATCTGTCATTGCATCTCTCCCCACCATCCATCTGCCTGGGGAGCGAGAGGTGCCCGGAGCTTATTCATTTTTCACAACGGAGGTTCACTTGAAGACTGCAATGCATCCGACAATTCAACAAAGAGCAAATATAGACAGGAAAATAACAGACCCTGAACTTCGCACCAAATGGATTTCTCCATCACAAGCAAAGGCACAGCCCTTTAGAAACGATTCTTTATGCAGTATGAACTAACAGAGCTGCACTACACAATCACATATTTTCCTTTCTCATAAAGAATTTCCATGTTACATAATTATGAATAGCCTCATGAATGATGGGGACAACAGGACATATTAAATTTTACACACACACACACACACACACAGATACACACATAAATATACATATATTTTGTATAAATATGAAATCTTTGTATGAGTATGAATATTTATATGAGTGTTTCCTACAACGTGCCATGATGAACACCATAAAATCTTTTGTTTGCATTTGGCTTGTAATACATGCATAACCAGAAAAAGGCATAACCAGCGATTCAGTATTTTTAGCATTAAAAAGTGAGAAGTAGGCCAGAAATATGGTCAAATATTCTCTCTGCTGCCCGGGAATGTGGCTAATCCTCTAGGGTTGTTGGAATCACTGCTGAAAGGAAGTGGCATATGGTTATCAGATGGTAGAGGCAGTGAAATGACACGCCTGTTCAGACCCAACATAAATAAACCAGGTCAAATCAGAAGCATCTCAAATCAGATTCTCTGCACAGGCATCACTTTATTTATGCACACTCTAGACTCCAGAATACACTTTCACGAGGAAAGCAAATCTTTGATACGTTTTGCAATTATAATTTTGAAAGATTCAGGCTTGAAAGAACGTATGTAGTGCACTAAATGAGCCTTTATTACAACTAGATTTACAAAAACTTTTCCATTACTGTTTAAAACACTGGAACACTTTCA
>CM040999.1:9787581-9809850 GCA_022985145.1 Pangasius djambal | reverse complement strand
ACAGGTGGCATCCTATGACAGTTCCACGCTGGAATTCACTGAGCTCCTGAGAGCGGCCCATTCTTTCATAAATGTTTGTAAAAACAGTCTGCATGCCTAAGTGCTTGATTTTATACACCTGTGGCCAGGCCAAGTGATTAGGACACCTGATTCTGATCATTTGGATGGGTGACCGAATACTTTTGGTAATATAGTGTATATATATATATATATATATATAGAGAGAGAGAGAGAGAGAGAGGAAGCATTGGTAAATTTGGTGGTGAGGAGGCTTGAGTGGCAAATGACAGGTAACGGTTTTGTTTTTCTTGGATGCAGGTACGTTTGACTCAGACTCTTGTGAATTGTTTCTTACTTGACAGATGCATGAGAGAACATCTGTTTTGCTATTCTTGGATCCGGAACAGTACAAAATAACAAATCAAAAAGGGGAAAATGCTTGTGTTGTGCTGTGTGTACATATTCAAAATATTTGTGGTAAATTAATATGTTAAATGGTTCCTGAGCTCCTGCCATCTAATACTCTTTTAGAACTTAGTTTGACTAATAATTCCCAATTCCCAATATTATAATTGTGCTCATTGGTAGGAAGTTTCTTTGATAAATATTCAGATATAGTCTTGGGGACTGTTGCATTGCTTGCATATGACTGCTGTGAGGTGTGAGTGGAAAAGAATCATGTTTTTGCTGGTGAAAAGTAGTGCATTCAGAACAGACAAATTTTCATATCACTCCTTTAAATAGGGAAAATTGGAGTGCCCACCTAACTGGAACAGTGTCTGCAGATATTTGAGAAATGGAGAAAAATCTTTATTAGTCTTTGATTCTTTCTCTTTTTTGAGGCATTTGGTGTAATGCAGGGGGGACCATGACTAAATCTCCAGGTTGGATCAGGAAATAGTGGGATTGTGACGCTGTAGCCAAGAAAAGACTAAAATGGTGGGACCTGGGGAGCAGGTGACTAACAGCTGTGAGGTAGGATCTGGGTGATTGTGCCATCTCCCACAGGTGAATCATTCATATAGCAGTACAAACTAAGTAGGAAAAATATTGGAAGACATTTTGCTAAAAAGTGTTAATTTCCCCTATGTATGGAGACTTTTGGGACAGTCTGTAGAAAAGACAATAAGAAGAATGTAAAATAAAGTCTAAAACAGTGTAGCAGAAGTTATTTTTAAAGAAAGACAAGCTTGGCTTGGAGATAGCTAGACAGAACATGATTTATTCTTGTTAATAATAAAAACTGTAGAGGATCTGAAAGTGTTCTAACATTGCCATCAATCCTTGGGGGTTTTTAGACAGTAGTGACAAATGGCCCTGAGAATAATTTGTATAATTATGAACTCTATCTGACAAGTAGACCACCGAAATTATTGATTAATAAATAAATATCAGCTTTATGTGTGTGATTATTAGTATGTGATTCACATATTGGCCATTATTACGTTTGAATAAATCTGCATGACTTTAATGTTGGTTTTGCATTTATTGCATGTGTTTAGGAACTGGAACATTTCCAAATGGACAATTGGAAATGTTCCAGTTCCTACATAAAAATTTTATTATATAAAAACCGTGATGGTTACACATGGATTCAAGGCCAGATGTAAAATAACCTTGGCTATCTATGCCATATCCTATTTAAATTTTGAATATTGTTCACAGTTTTGTTCACTTACAATAATTAAATATGTATGCAAGCTTTACAATTCATTATTCAATCCTGCATGTGAAGCATATTTTAAACTTCATTATCGATGCTACATGTAATTTGAATTAATTAAATAAATTAAATCTAATTAAATTGAAAGAAAATAGGCAGTTCCTTAATTCAATGATCTTTTTCGTATAAGTGCCTGTCAGATTATACCTTATTTCTCCTAGATAATATGATGAGCTTTTCTAATGCCTAAGACCTAATCAAACAATCATTTGCCTCACACTCATACGTATATGTCCCACATACACAGTAGCAGTGAAGAAGAACGTCATTGCAATACTTAAGAGCTATATATGATCTGCTCTTGCTTTAATTCTGGGCCTGAAGGACAGGACAAGACACAATATGAACAGAGGAAATGGAATTTCTGTCAGTTGGATTTTGTCAGAATTCATCTATTGATCTACACATGAGTGTGCTGGCATACTGTACACCAGAGAAACAGGACACAATGGACTTCTTAGAGCTTATAAATGCTTTCTGGTGAAGAATGAATTCATTAATACACCAAATTACTGAAAGGCTCTTAGAGACTTTCTTGCCATCTACAGGGTATTTGATTTATTATTATTCTTTTTTACATGGTAGCAGAACAATCCTTTTGAAAAAAGAAAGGCAGAGCGGTATTGTTACATTATATAACCTACTTTGGCTTAATGCTTGTGATACAGTATTCATCTGATATAGCTCATTAGAGATGCCTCTGCATTGTTATATGCTGTATTCTTTCTTTATCTCTTCTCACAGAAAATTAAAGGGTAGATTTGCAAAAGATGCAATTTTCTCATCTGTCACTCTCACTCTCATTAAACACAAATGACATTACCTCAGAGTTAGATTAGCAAGTTCAGCTGTTAGTGCATCAAATAAGAACAGGAAAGGAAGCAGTAGTCAGTGCCAAGAGAATGAAGGAGATAAGGTGAAAGGGAGAGAGAAAAGAGAGGTTAAATAAAAGAAGGAGAAGTTATGTAGAAGGAAAAAGAAACACTAGATTTGGATAAAGTGCTTGTCTCTTGCTTTTCAAGGACACCAGTGCAGCAAGACAAGAAGGTTGGGTTCAGGCATGCTTGGCTGCTGTTTCTCTGTACAACTGCATCTCAGCATGGTGACAAACACCTTTTATCTTTTAGACGCCAATTGTGTTAAGACCCAGCTTGAAATCTCAGCTCACGGTGCGATACAATTCAGCGGAGAATCGAACTCTTATCCTGAGAGCTCAGCAGCATTTCTACCACATCAAACACTCTCAAAAGAATTAGGTTTGCAGCTGAACTTTTGGCCTTTTCTGTAGACCAGGCAATGATAAAGCTCACAGATTGAAAGAAAAAAGAAGGGCTTTCTTGCAAGGTGAGATGAACAGTTAATGGATTTTTCCTGCTGTCAAAAAATCTCCATTGCATTGACGGCTCCGGGCTGTATATGCAGATCAAGAGCCGGCATTTTTTTTGGCCAGGTTTTAGCACAACACAAACCTTGTACTGGTTACATACATACATAAGGCACGACAATACAGGTCCTGTGATGTTAATTGTTTTTTTTAATTTTTATATAATTTACATCTATAAAACGTCTCCTCTTAAACTGTAGTAATAATAATTATACATAATAATTGTCAATTTTTTAATAATCATTTTGTCAAAATAAAAATGTTTATTTCATTGTTTGTATCCACTCATGACCACCATGTATCATATCTCCCTGAAAAGTTTCTTTCCTGATATGTATGTCCCCATCTCATTGGGGAACAACACCGGCTGCTAGCCATGATCAACGTGAAACTCGTGCATCTCACCTGCACGCTGACCCCGTTACTAGCTGCACCGGCGGTATGTCCTCCATCGGTCTCCTCACTACTAGCACGCCTGGACAAATACTCCAGAGACCCAGCCCCTTGTACTTCTACAACCAAGAAAGGGTTGCTGATCAACACAAAATCACCCAGTTCATCAATCTGCTAACTGACAAAGGTCTCAAGGAAGGCAGCCAATCACTTCAGATCTTTCAATGAGTTTTCAACGACTCACCAGAGGGAAAGGAAGTGGGTGAGCAACTTCTGTCTGTCAAACAAGGCAAACGCAGTGCTGCAGAGTTCACGTTGGAATTCAGAATTCTTGCTGCTGATAGAGGTTTGAACAAACCAGCACTCAAGTCAGCTTTTTCCTCAGGGACTCACCCGAGATGTAACAGAGTTAGCAGGCTGGGATGACCAGGTTTCACTAGACTCCCTTATCAAACTTTCCAATCATCTGGAAGAACTTCTTCATAATCAATAACCAGCTTGGGGAGACTTCCATCTCTAGAGTCAAGCCCTCCTGATCCCATGCAAATTAGCCAAGCCAAGCTCAGCAGTGTGGAACACAAAAAGTGCAGAAGGGAGAGACTATGTTACTTCTGTGGTGATCTCAAGCATCATCCTTGTGACCACAGCTCGAGCACCACAACAACCAACCGAGTGAGTGAACCCCCCCCACTCACTCCCCAATGGTGAGTCCTTCTCATTTCCTTTTCTGTCAGACATTTTCTATAAAACTGTTGATAAGATACTCAGAAGGTCTCTCCATCGTTTCAGCTTTGATCGAGTCTGAAGCTGCTGGAAATTTCATTGACCAGGCCCTTGTTGACACTCTTAAACTGAGCACCAAGCCACTGCAAAACCCACTCCAAATAAAGCATTGGATGGAGGACCCATCAGAGGAGCATCCATCACCCACAGCACTCTCCCCATCATGCTGCAAGTCAGCATCCTCCTTTGTGAAAAGATCTCATTCCTGTTCATCATCACCTCCATGTTACTGCATTGTTGTCAGTTTCCCATGGATGCAAAGCTACGACCCAAAGATATCCTGGGCTGATAGGGAAATCACCCAGGGGTCAGCACATTATCAAGTCCCCAAGCTCCTAGTCACCTCAACCTCCTTGGAAAGCCCCCAAAGTGGCTCAATAGTCAAAATTCCCTCTGTAAATCAAGAATTCTGAGAAGTTTACAGCAAAGTCAAGGCCAGCGGCCTGCCTCCTCACAGGCCCTACAACTGTGCCGTAGAGCTCATGGCTGGCATCACTGCTCCACGTCATTGGATATAAACTGCATATAAAACTGTGGAATAATACATTGAGGAATCTCTCAAACAGGGGTACATTTCCCCATTTACCTCTCCTGCATTTGAAGGATTCTTCTTTGTTGAAAAGAAAGGTGGAGGACTCAGGCCTTGCATAGATCACAGAGGATTAAATCAGATAACCATCTAATATTGTTATCCTCTGCCTTTAGTCCCCTCAGCACTAGAACAACTGTGCTTATATCCTCATTCGTATCAGAGAAGGAGACAAATAGAAACTGCTTTTAGCACCACCTCTGGCCACTACAAGTATTAGGTAATGCCATATGGGCTTTCTTGCACTTCAGCAGTTTTCCAGTGTCTAATCAACGATGTGGTGTGTGACATGCTGGGAAAATTCATCATTGCTTATCTTGACAACATATTTTTCCCCTCCACAGAATCCTATGTCTTTCATGTAAAACAAGTTTTAGCTTGCCCACTTCAAAACCATCTCTTTACAAGGGAAGAAATGTGAGTTCCAAGGTATTGGAACTCAGCTCAGCTCAGAGGGGGTCATCATTACCAGGGAAAAGTCTCAGCGGTACATGAATGACCTAGACCCTCCACAGCCAGGGAGCTCTCGAGAGTTCTGGGGTTCAGAAATTTCTCTCATCAATTCATGCATGGTTTCAGCTCCATCACAACCCCACTCATGTCCTTGAAACATGAAAAAAAGTCCTAAGAAACTATAGTGGAAGGTGAAAAAAAAGGTGAAAAAAATCCTAAGAAACTATAGTGGAACTCGGCCACAGAGAATGCCTTTGTCCAACTCATTGTCAACGCATCAGGGGTCAGGGCTGTATTATCTCAGTGTTTCTGCAATAAGACTAAACTCCATCCTGTGGCATTCTTTTCAAAGAAACTGAGTCCTGCTGAATGTAACTATGACATCTGGCCCACACTGGGTTATCTTCTTCATTAGATTCCATTTCAATCTGTTCTACCACCCTGGTTCAAAGAACACTAATGTCAATACCGAAATCAATGTCAAACTCAACTTCTCAGACATCATGGCGTATAAACACGGCTCCCACGAACTAAAAAACCCAGACCACACGCTCCATGTCATGCTCAAGTTCACCTGATTACTGATTACTCACACCTGAACTCAATCACACATGCTCACGCGCGCGCACACACACACACACACTATTTAAGGACTTTCAGAACACACAGTCACTGTGAAGTATCGCCTGACATACCAAATCTTTGTTCATCGTGCATGTTTCTCTATTTCATGGTCTTGTTTCTGCCCTTTGGTTTTGTGATTCTAGTTTTTGCTCCATTAAGTCAGTTTGTAGATCGCCTGACCTTGCTCCTCTTTTTGACCACGTTTGTGCCTTATGGTTTGGATTTGTCTGCCTGTTTTTTTAAATAAAGCCAATACCTGCAACTGCATCTGTCTCTGCTGCCTGATATCCTAATTAGAAGGATATTACAGAGATATTATCAATGTTGATAATTGTTGGATTTATATAAGTTTACAGAAAAATGGCACAAAAATTTCATAACAGCGCACAATTTTTTTCGTGATGATTCAATAATATTCTGTTTAACAGTAATATGACTCAATGATATTCTAACAAACTGTTCTATGTAAGTCTCTCTCTGAAAATAGCATCTTCACACATCGGCCCCAGGACTGGATTTTGCAGATGCAAGTGTATGCATATTTAATTAGATGAACCCTCATTTGCATAAATAAATGTACATTTTTGTAAAAGTTCCAATACAAAAAAAATTAAGAATATAGGTAATCAACTGGCAAAGACTTATTGTGATTTCTTTTCTTTTTATCTTTCACATGTAGTGTCTTGCCTTAAAGTCTGCACTCTGTCAGGATTTTGACAATATGAAAAAAAAAAATTAGTGACGTTTGTGATCAATCATTCATTCACCATCAAATTACAAAAACATCCAACACTCTAGCAAAGTTTTTAACGTTTTCACTCCTGGTCAGAGAATGTTGCTTTTCATATTTATTTAAAATCCTTTTTATCTCTGTGGATTGTACTCAGGCTTTGAAAAAGCAAAGCACCATAAACATTATTATTATTATTATTGTTATTATTATCATTATTATCATCATCAAACCTCCCTCGAGTGACATTTGTTTTTTTGTAAGAACTATAATACTATCCTGCAGTATTTCTGTGACTATAATAAATTCCTCCCAGGCTGCTAGAGTGGGCGGAGAGCTAATGGGTGCTCATCTGCTGGCTAATCTACTCAAGGAGATAGGCAACAGGGCAGAATGGAGCAGAGGTCTTCGGTATCAGGCTAAGCAGGTATCATTCAGCCTGGAATCACTCAAGCACCATGCACCTTGCCTTAATTTGATGCTGAGTAGATCTGACAATGCATTTCTCTTAATTGGTAATTAAAAGAGAGGGCCAGTGGATAGCATAATGAGGTCTTGCTAATGCTTTGATGTATGTCTATGACTGACATGCTTTTTTTTCCATGACATGAATAATGAGGCTGATGTTTTCCTGCTGGAAGCATTTTGATGACATCATATTACATTGATTAAGATTTCTTAATTGAATTGATGCCACATGCTTCCTAGGTAATGGTTATGCTAACTTTCTGTTAGGAGGTCATCACAGGTTCATTTGTGCTGGGATGATTTTTGCACCTTTATCCAAGGACCTGCTAGCACAGACTGAAAGAAAAGTGGATATTTGATTTCATCCAGGAGACAGCAACAGAGCAGCAATGGCTAATCTGAGTTCAGGCTGTCCTTATTTCATTTTTTTTCATGTGAACATAGATGCCTCCTTTACTCTGATAGAAAACCCTAACCGCCCTTAATGTGGTTATTCTAAAGATTTGCTTCTTCAAGTCTGCCCCCAAATGGACCCTTCTGGAGTCCATTATGGAGCTCCTGGGTTCTTTGTGGGCTAAGAACTATTGTTTTGATCACTATTTCGATGTATTTACAGAGGTGGTAAAAGTACTCAAATTCACAAAAGAAAACGATCCTTGCCTCAAATCATACAGTCATTTTAATTACTGATGGTTTAGATACTTGATCTTTCCCCAAAGAACAGAGCAAATAAACAGCTTTATTCCTCATCTCTCAAATGATGATAAAAAATGTGTGAAAAACAACATGCGAAGTATCTAAAAACAACGTGTATAAATTTCAGGTGAAGTTTGTGCGAGTATGTAAGGGAGGACAGTCATATTATGCATGTGAGATTAACTTCTATAGATTTCATATCACCTTTTATTTGAAGTCTAATCACCATGAATTAAAGTTTGTCGACTTTTAGGACTTTAAGACACCCTAAACTTGAAGGACCTTAAGCTGTTTGTTGGTGTACATCTATTATTTGGCTAATGCAGCGATTGTGTCATTTCCAACAATGTCACAAACAGCTGTCAGGACAAAAGCTTCCATTAAGATAATAGTGAAAATTGTGCATGTTACTCAGGCTTAACATGAATATTTATGCCACCATTTGGCCTGTCAAGATGCTTTTACTATAACCAAACAACATAACATACTGAGTGGTTTGTCAATACTGTTTAAAAAATGTTAAACCTGACATAATTTTATATTTGGGTTCGGCTGTCAAAATGCTTCCATAAGATTTCCCCTTAAATCATGAAGGAACAGCATGTTATTTGGCCTGACAAGAATGTTCAGTAAATTACTGAGTCAAGTGAACCTGCATATTCACCAATACAGAGCTGTTAGTTCAATTCCTTACCAACAGGATGTGTCAGTCAGTGACTAATGGTTTATGAAAGAAGAGACCAAATGAAAATCATAAGGAGCATTTTATTTTGCTATAATTGATATATATATAATTGTGTGTGTGTGTGTGTGTGTGTGTGTGCTTTGGAGCTGAATCAAACTGCTTTTACAGCAGTTAAAAATGGAATTCTTTTGACAACCATTTTTTTTTCTTATATACAATATGTGGCTATATATAGCCTGCTTTGAGAACCTCAGCAAGAGAGAACGCACAGAGAGAGGTAATAACAGAGTGTTCCACTCTGATGAAGCTGTCCACTGACTGCCAAGACACATGTTTTGACTGACTCTCACACATGCTTTCCTGTACACTAAATCTACAGCAACGATGAAACAGTGTTATTACCATTTCTTGCCTTTTCTCCTGTCACATACTGGAAACGTAGAGCATGTTCGGCTTAGCCTAGTGCACTCCTTCTGAAGCTCAGACATAATGACAATGCTAGAGGAACCAAGAATTAATATTTTATTGGACGTTAAGCACAGTGAGTACTAGAATGTGTTATATGGTACTATTCCTATCCCTTGGTGTAGCACTTCAGTTAATGTTTGCATCAAACATCAGAAAAAATCTCAGTGATTTTGACTGTTGTCGGTTGTTGTTACCAGATGGGCTGGTTTGAGTATTTCAGAAACTGCTGATCTCCTATGATTTTCACACACAACAGTCTCTAGAGTTTGCAAAGAATGGTGTGAAAAACAAAAACCATCCAGGGAGTGACAGTTTTGTGGAAAAACTGTTGATGAGAGAGGCCAGAGGAAAATGGTCAGACTGGTTTGAGCTGACAGGAAGGCTACAGTGACTCAGGTAAACACTCTTTACAATCGTGATGAGCAGAAAAGCATCTCAGCATGCACAACATTCTGAACTTTGAGATGGATGGGCTGCAACAGCAGAAGAGCACATCAGGTTCCAGTCCTGTCAGCCAAGAACTGATATATGAGGCAGTGGGCACAGGTTAACTGAAACTGACTCTATTAACAAAGTATTTATGCTCTTAGAACTTCCACTCACTGGAACATGAATATGGTCTCTGTGACTGTGGCATAGCGATTGGTGCCAGAGAGGCTGGTTTGAGTGTTTGAGAAACTTCTGGGATTTTCACTTACAATAGTCTCCAGAGATTACACAGATTGGTGTGAAAAACAACTCCAGAGAGTGGCAGTTCTGTGGGTGTGAAACACCTTGCCTATGAGAGAGGTCCAGTTTGGGTGAGTCTGTGCCCACTGTAGAATCAGATTTCCGTTCTTGGCTGATAGGAGTGGAACTCAATGTAGTCTTCTGCTGTTGTAGCCCAAGGTTCCCTGTCACAAGGTTCAGCATGTTGTGCATTCCGAGATGCTTTTCCAATCACCATGGCTGTAAAGAGTGGTTATTTAAATTTATTTATTCCTCTGGCCTCTCTCATCAACAAAGCATTTCCACATAATTGCCACTTACTGGATGTTTTTTTGTTTTTCGCACCATTCTGTATAAACTCTAGAAACTTCTATGTGTGAAATTCCTAGGACATCAGCAGTTTCTGAAATATTCAAATCAGCCTGTCTGGCACCAACAACCATGCCACCATCAAAGTAACTGAGATCACATTTTTTCCCCATTCTGATGTTTAATGTAAACATTAAATGAAGCTCTGTTGACCTGTATCTGCATTATTTTATGCATTTTGCTGCTGCCACATGATTGGCAGATTAGATAATTGCATGAATCAGCTATTGTACAGGTGTTCCTAATAAAGTGGCCAATGTATTTCTGATTGAGATATATATATATATATATATATATATATATATATATATATATTACTACATGATAAATTAACCATAATTACTCCCAGCCTAAGGATATTTGAATATTCATGTATTCATGGACACTGAATTTCAAAGCTCGTGTGTAATTATAACATAACATGAGCATAATAACATGAGCATAGAATATTCATGCTGGAGGAGTGTGTGGTGAAAGTGCATGTGCAGTGACGTGCACGCAGAAAAACTGCATTTAGAGTATTTCATGCAGGTAATCTAAATGGAGAGGCTGGATAGTAAACGAGGCCTGGTGCACACTGTGGAATTGAGAGGCGGGTGTATTTGCATGGCTTGTCTACATCTTGTCAAAACAAGTTTAGCGCTTCATTTGATTCAGTACCACAAGTGTAACTAAGAACAAATGTCATCAGGCTCTTATTTATTTATTTATTTATTAAAAAAGAGCTGTCTGTCAGAGATTTTCTTGTTTTAATTTCAGCCAAAGCGGTTTCTTAAAAGCAGAGCACATTGTCATGAACCAGTGATTCCTATAAAGCTTCAGAACACAGCAGTCTACCTGATTCACTTCAATAGCTTGTGTGAAATCCTGACTGAGCTGGGCCACAGCTGCCTGGCAGGGATGCGGGTTTGGATGTCAGTGCCCTGCATCTTTTGAGGCATTCATTCCCAATGCCTGAGGCAAAAAAAAAGAGTGTGAGGGAAAGGTTATCCTCACATGGCACGTAAGCATGCTGTGATCTAGCATGCCATAATCACTCTGAAACACCATATGGCACGGCCCCTTAGATTTAACTGAAAACACAGTTCCAGGCACTAACCCCAGGAAAAGGCACAATTCATTTATTCGTTTCATTAGACGTTATAAAGTGCTTCCGTCAATGTTATTATTTAATCTATTCATTAAGAAGGAAAAAATCACTTTTGTGATCACATGAAGCATTACTAATTGTATAATTACTATATTTTATATAATTGATACTTTTATACTCTGGAGATTAAGTGGTATACATTTTTTTTTTCAGTTGTATCCCTGATTTTCAACAAATGTTCAGAATTTGAAGTGAATTCCCAGACTTGATTTACGTAAGTAATTCCTGATCTTTCCTATTGCAGTCATCAGTGTCTTCAAATGTTTGCAATTTTTACAACTGAAAACATACACAAGTAGTTTAAAGTGAGATAGTCAATGATGTAATAGCCAATGAGACAAAATTTGAGAGCTGTGCAAGCACTTTGGATATGTACTGCATTCCAGAGATATAAAGCTTGTGGAATTGGAGCTTTAATGAGTGTCTTTATCATTTATAATCTATAGAAGACCACAAAATGAAAAAAATGAGTTTATGCTTCTTGTCAGTGCGTAGAAAGGTACAAAGATGTCTGGCAAGACGCAGCATGTCCAGCTCCATCTATCTTTGTGTTCCATGATCACACTGATTCTCGCCAACATCTCGGATATTGAGAGTTTTTCTCTCAACGTGTATAAGCCATGATGAAACTTGTGTGATCCAGAAGAGGACGGGTTCCCTTTTGAGTCTTATACTCTTGTTTCTTCCTCATGCCATCTCAGAGAGTATTCCTTTGCCACTGTTGCCTCTGACTTGCTTTTTAGGGATCTAAATCCATATCTAGATTTTTGTAAAGCTGTTTTGTAACAATGTCAGTTGATAAAAAAGCTATATATATATAAAATTCAATTGAAATGATGTGATACCCTACATATCCTTTTGTATAGTGTGTGCCTTTATGACAAAAAGACAAGCAATTCTGTAAAACATTTATCTCACAAGCCAGTCTTTGAGCCATCACTAGGATCTATGCTAGTTTTTGTTATACAGCATGGCTAAGAAACACCTACATTCACAGGGACAGTCCGTTTGACTTACATTGCAAACAACCAAACAAAGACCAATGATTCTGCATGGAAATTAAGAAATTATTGGACAAATATCAGCAGGGGAGGCTTGCATAAAAGGGTTAGCAGGGCTAAACCCCACAAGATTATAAGATTTCCAAATAAGTTTTCAGTGTTGCATCCACATCAGATTATTTGCTGTTAGCAAATATTAGATGGATTATTGAAGGTGGAATATTTTGGAGTTTGCCGATTGATTTCTTTTGTTGAACCAGTTGCAACAGCACCACAAAGGGTCAATAAAAAGGTATAAAGAAGTGACAGTAGGGCTGATTTCTTTCTAACACAGACAGTAGATTAATGCAGACTATCAGTGACAGTCATGTCAGGTGATTACACAGAGTGAAACACACCCTTTGCATTTGGGCAAATATTTTTCAGCCCATGTTGCTGATGCATCTGTAACACGTCATCAGCGGTGACTGAGAAGGCACGCTTGAAATACAGTCGCGTGGTCCTAAAAAAAAAAGTCTTACTCAAAAAAAAAAGAAATCACAAATGCATCTGTCTAATAGTTTGCCCCACATCATTCTTATTACGCTATGATATAATGAACCATATGGTACCATGCATTACTCAGCCCTAATAGTTTCGCTATTGAGCTATCGATTGATGTTAATTTTCTATTATCTAATCTAATATCACCACCAGCTGTCACTGAACATCAGTGAACATGAGCTTAATATATCTAATATGAAATCCGGTTTACAGTAGTATTGCTGTACAAGTCATAATTTCAAGAACATTCAAAATTTTTGAAATGCTGAGACATAATTGAATCTTGAGATTTAATTAATAAAATATTTTTTTCCCCACAAATGGTTACACATACACATATACACACTTACACATGTTTACAGTGACTTTCAGAGTTAATTAATCACACTGTGGATGCTAAATTAATCTATTTGCGTTTATTTCTCCCTGTAATTTGCACATTTAGGTAAAAATGGCCCAGATTGCATATTCATTAAGGCAGTAAAATGGATGTGTTATTTTGCTCATTTGAAAGCTGCAATCTTCTCTACACCTTCTTATGTCTTTTCAACATTGAACATGTTGCATGTGCAAACATTTAGTACAGACCTAAGTATACTGTACATCAGATGGAGTGTGGGCAGGCTGAAAATAATTAAAAAAAAAAGTGTGAGATGTCTCCCATTTCTGAAATCTGTTGCTTTTTTGGTAACTAATATAATGTATGCCTGGATTAACATGCGTATATTGTAGAGGATCTCCTAGCTCTCCTTCACTATTCTCTCCTTATTAATGCACCCTTTTCATCCCAGTATAAATTGGCTTAAATTGGTATTCATTACCTGAAAGAGAAAACACCATAAGCTTGAGGATATCAGCAGTCCTAAATCTACCTATCTGCTGTTTTGATCCAGCAGGCTTCAGTGGTACGGGTGGTGAGGAGACCCTGAGACACCCTCATACTTAGCGGGCCAGTGACCCTGCAGCATGCAATCAAGGGAGACACGTCATTGTCTGATTAATGAGAGTGAGTTGTTTAAATATTACCCTTTATCCTCTCCCTCTTTTGATAAATTAGGGGGACATTTGCTGAGTGTGCAGTGGTGTTTAAATTTCTCTTGAGCCTGCTACGATGATGACAAAGTGTCCTTATTCCCTTGTCCTGGAGAAAAAGTGCTCAAGCACTGCATATAAAGTCCGGCTCCAGAGGACAGGGCACAAGTGATCTAAATACTAAGAAAGGCCTGAATCAATATGCACATGTGTGTTGATAATATTATAGCCATCATTAGCCAGTGGCTGTGTGAACCACTAATCAGCTGTTGTTCATATATATTCATGGTGTTTAGCAGACAACATTGAATGCATATGGAACAGCTATCATGATTAATTCCACTGAACAGTAGCTGCTCTTTTGTACTAATTTGTGTGGCAAGTCCTTTAATGCAAGAGTAAGCACATCTTCACTGATACCTTAATTAAACAATTGTGCAGACAAATCATTATTTAACCACCGTAGGGCACATGTTTTGTAGTTCATGAATATATTGACCTCAGACAAATGCTTGAGGGGTGGCACAGTGGTGCAGATGGTAGCGTTGCTGCTTCACAGCTTCAGGGTCTCCGGTTTGATCCTGAGTTCGAGTTATTGTACTGTATATTGTATTGTAATTTACTCCCCACAGGTTTTCTCTGGTTTCCTACCACCTCCCAGCAGGTGCCAAAACTCCCCTAGCCTTGTGCCCAGTGCTCTGGATCCACTGCGATCCTGACCAGGACAAAGCAGATACCGAAGATGAATAAATGAAAGTGCTTGAATTGACAAAATAATTACATCACTATTTGCCTTCGGTACCCTCCTTAACCCCAACTCCCATTCCAGCCTTTACCCAGCTACCACAGAACATTACTATTATTACACATTATTATTAGTATACAGTGAATTAGAGCTTAGGTGACAAGTTCTAAGAAGGTTAGGTTATAATATTCCACAAATATGTTATAAAATAATAATAATCTTCTGTAATAACGATTAACCTTACAACATTACTAGAATGTCGCTCACACAGCATTCTCATTTAGTCAATAACAAAGTCATTATGAAAAGTGCTAACAGTCCTACGACTAAAGATTTTGCAGCAACATTGTAGGAATGTTTGAAAAAGCTACCTTAGAACACCCCCAAAAATGGAAATGAAGCTTACTTTAACTTGGAGAAATTGTTTTTGCTATGTATAGTACTATAGTGACTAGATAGCAAAAGGGCATGATCAGAGATTTGTGTCAAGAATTTGCTTGATGTTCTACCAAAAATTAAGTGGAAAATGTTGTACACATACTGTACGTACTGTACATTCATATATTTAATTATTATTATTATTATTATTATATACTATTGAAAAATCTTTTTAATAATTAATGGGTATACTTTTAGAGGTGCAATTAATAAGCAACACAAATATTTAAGTGGAATAATTTGTGCAGACTAAAATGAAAGTATGACTCCCATGATGATGAAAAGCACACACACACACACACACACACACACACACACACACACACACACAATGAACAAAAAAAACCTACACAAGACACAGAAATAACGCTAACAATCAGCACCAAAAAACTCTCCTTTATATTGTCAGCAACAGCTGTCTTGGGAGGCTCGCTGGGAGAAATGGCCTGGGCCTGTAATTCATCTTGGGGAGACATGTTTATTTTTGTTTGTGGTCTCTTTTTAGGCATAAAAAAACCTATGGAACTGATCATCCCTAGGGCTAGAGACAAAGTCAAGAAGTAATTCTGTAGACTATTTGAGAATATCTCAAGTATTTTGCTTTAAAAGGCACAGTTAAAAATACTATAAAGTCCAATCAGGGCCATCATTAAAGAAGTTAAAGCTGCCAAAGAAAAACTGCGAGCAGAAAGGTGAAAAAGTTGAAGTAGATCCTAAAGATAGTAATTAAACACTTTATTTAATTATTGGAGTTGTCTAGTTTAAAATCAACTATTAAATGCACTACTTAATAACAAGCTGTTTGGGAAAAGTTGCAAGAAAGAAGCCTTTCTTGAGAGCAACCCACAAAACACAGCAGTACTACAGTTGATGTGGTCAGAGGAGATGAAAATGAAACTTCTTGGTCACATAATCAGCTGTTTTGGTGCAAAAGGGACAGTATACGAGAAAAAGCTCCCATTCCCAAGGTAAACCACAGAGGACCAGTGAAGGTTTGGATTGTGGCTAGTGGCCCAAGATTGATAGTAGCATGAGTCAAGTAGGCTTTATTGTCATCCCTCTCATCACAGACAGATGTAATGTTAGGAATGAAATATAGCTCCCCTAGAAACACTGTGCTTCACTTATAAATAAATATACCAGTTAAGAGGATAAGTAACACAGTGACAGACAGTGCAAATGTCAGTAACTACAATAAATAATAAACTAAAACATTATACAATAAATAATACAGTAAACATACTGTACAGTAAACCTGAGATCCCTCTACAGTGTCTCCAGAGATCAAAAGATGAATATGAGGCGACAGATCAGAATTTCAGCTTTCATTTCCTGCTATTTACATCTAGATGTGTTAAACAGCTTAGAACATGGCACCTTTGGTGGCAGACTAACCAATTTTTAGGTGAGCGAATGTATAGGGACAGATAGTCTTAAAGGAAAATAAAGGACATAACACTTAATATCTGGTTGCATATCCCTTGCTTGCAATTCTTCTGTTGCATTTGTGGTGCTTTTCCAGGCTTGTACCACAGCTTTCAGTTGCTGTTTGTTTTGGGGATTTCTCCCTTCAGTCTCCTCTTCAGGGGGTGAAATGCATGCTCAATTGGGTTAAGGTCTGGTGATTGATATGACCAATCTAAAATCTTCCACTTTTTCCCCCTAATGACATCCTTTGTTGTGTTGGCAGTATGTTTTGTGTCATTGTCTTGCTGCATGATGAAGTTCCTCCCAATTAGATTGGATGCATTTCTCTGTAAATTGGCAGAAGCAGCCATTCAAGCCCAAGCCATGACACTACACTACCTCCAACGTGCTTGACCAATGAGAATGTGTTTTGGATCATGAGCAGATCCTTTCTCTCTCCACACTTTGGTCTTTCCATCACTTTGGTACTGGTTAATCTTGGTTCCAATACTTTTGTGGGTCATCTCTGTATTTCTTTGCGAATTCCAATCTGGCCTTCTGATTCTTACTGCTGATGAGTGGTTTGCATCTTGTACTTTGGCTTTTTTGTTTCTGCTCTCGGAGTCTTCTTTTGAACGGTAGAATGTGATGCCTTTACCCCTGCCCTGTGGGAGTTGTTGGTGATATCGCTGTTGTTTTGGGGTTTTTCTTCACAGCTCTCACAATGTTTCTGTCATCAATTAATTTTCTGTCATCAGTTAATTGTTTAAACAATAAATCTAACAGGGCACAAAACAAACACCTGTCAGTCACATGTTCCAATATTTTTGATCGCTTGAAAAATGGATGGGTTCAAACAAAATGTGCCATGCTCTAAGCTGTCTAACACCTCAAGATATCAGGAATATCAGGAAACGAGAGCTCAAATTCTGATCTCCTATTCATCTTTTGATCTCAAACCTCAAAGGACTATGCCTTGCCGTTCCAATACTTTCGAAGGGGAATGCACATACATTTTAATATATTTCAACTGACCAAATGAATGCATACGTTGTCTTTCACAATACCATATAAAGTGGTTATCAAAGACACTGAACCCTTTGTATCTTAGTACACTGTGGTGTGGAAAAACAACCATAGTACATACAGAGGCCTGCAAAATAAAAGCTCATAGTGGCTTTTAAGCTAATATGCAGCAACATGGTCAAAGGCTAATCACAGTCAGAGTACATCAATGCCCATGCGACAACTGCTCTGTGGACTGGTTAATTTATAGAGCTGAATGGAAGCGCTCCCTGCAGGAGCGCCCATGTAGCCATTTTGTTATGACCTTTCAAACAATAGAAGGGTAATGACTTCCCTAGGCCTTTCTATTTAGTCTGATTAAGTGGCACACATAAGACAAACTTGGCGATGTGCAACATCTAGGACAATCCATTGTCTTGCTCTGTGTGGAGACTGGCCAAGGGAGAGAGAAGTCATAGAGAATCAGAGTCAGGTCTGTGTCCGTCGATGCTTTCTTGGCGAGAAGAATCAATTTATCTTTGGTTAGTCTTGCCACACACTGTCTGTTGCACAAAAAAGACAGAACAACAAGATATAGGAGTCTAACATTTAGCCATTCTAAATCTCAATTAGTGGAATCCACAAATCAGTGGTACTCATAGAGTACAAACCAATAATATCACACTTACTCGATCCCTTGTGCCTTCTCTGTCACTAAAATAAACCAACTCATCTTAACTGTAAAACATGCTTTTAAATACTTTATTTTTATACTGAGTTGTTTTCTTCACAGATAAAAGCAAGTATACAGCAGTAACATGCAGTTGCATTTTATGCATGTTCACCACTTTGTTTTCCCCATAGTACTGGCACTTTTTATTGGAACTCTGTGATAACAATGTACAATAATGAAAAAATACATAAATACAAATTAGTACTTCTAATCCTTCCTAAGACATCTTCGATGAATTTACTTTATGAATATTTCATTATATTCAGTTGTATTTAATTTCTTTGTCTGTTCCCAATATTACTTTGCGCCCTGTTATTGTGTTATTGCTATGTATTATTGTTGCTTTTCAAAAAAAATAACCCAACATACACCAAATGATTTACATCATTAAAAAAATAATAAAATCCAAGGTCAACCATTATTCTAATAAATTAACTAAGTAATGCTGATGACATAGCTAATCTAGCCACATTTTTTCCACCCTGTTATGTTCCACCTTGTCCTTCCTAGCAAGATGGAGCATACACATAACATAACATATTCTACTAACATACTAACATACTAACATCAATTTGAAAAATAGAATATATATATATATATATATATATATATATATATATGGGGTTCATATCCCGCCTCTGCGCTGTGTTCTCCCTATACTCCAGTTTCCTCCAGTCCAGAGGCATGTGTTGAAGGCTGAATGGCATTTCCAAATTGTCTGTAGTGCGTGAATAGGTGTGTGTGTGTGTGTGTGTGTGTGTGTGTGTGTGTGTGCATTTGTGCCCTGCAATGGTCCAGGGTGTCCCCCACCTTGTGCCCCGAGTACCCTAGGATAGGCTCCAGGCTCCTTGCGACCCTGCGTAGGATAAGTGGTACAGAGAATGGAGGGATATACACTGCTCAAAAAAATTAAAGGAACACTTTTTAATCAGACTATAGCATCAAGTCAATTAAACTCCTGGGATATTGATCTGGTCAGTTAAGTAGCAGAGGGGGTTGTTAATCAGTTTCAGCTGCTTTGGTGTTAATAAAATTAACAACATGTGCACTAGATGGGCAACAATGAGACAACCCCCAAAACAGGAATGGTTTTACAGGTGGAGGCCACTGACATTTTTTCCCTACTCATCTTTTCTGACTGTTTTTCACTAGTTTTGCATTTGGCTAGGGTCAGTGTCACTACTGGTAGCATGAGGCGATACCTGGACCCTACAGAGGCTGCACAGGCAGTCCAACTGCTCCAGGATGGCACTTCAATACGTGCCATTGCCAGAAGGTTTGCTGTGTCTCCCAGCACAGTCTCAAGAGCATGGAGGAGATTCTAGGAGACAGGCAGTTACTCTAGGAGAGCTGGACCGGGCCGTAGAAGGTCCTTAACCCATCAGCAGGACCGGTATCTGCTCCTTTGTGCAAGGAGGAACAGGATGAGCACTGCCAGAGCCCTACAAAATGACCTCCAGCAGGCCACTGGTGTGAATGTCTCTGACAAAACAATCAGAAACAGACTTCATGAGGGTGGCCTGAGGGCCTGACATCCTCTAGTGGGCCCTGTGCTCACTGCCCGGCAGCGTGGAGCTCGATTGGCATTTGCCATTGAACACCAGAAATGGCAGGTTCGCCACTGGCGCCCTGTGCTTTTCACAGATGAGAGCAGGTTCACCCTGAGCACATGTGACAGAAGTGAAAGGGTCTAGAGAAGCCGTCGAGAACGTCATGCTGCCTGTAACATCGTTCAGTATGACCGGTTTGGTGGTGGGTCAGTGATGGCCTGGGGAGGCATATACATGGAGGGACGCACAGACCTCTACAGGCTAGACAATGGCACTCTGACTGCCATTAGGTATCAGGATGAAATCCTTGGACCCATTGTCAGACCTTACGCTGGTGCAGTGGGTCCTGGGTTACTCCTTGTGCACGACAATGCCCGGCCTCATGTGGCGAGAGTATGCAGGCAGTTCCTGAAGGATGAAGGAATTGATACCATTGAATGGCCCCCACGCTCGCCTGACCTAAATCCAATATAACACCTCTGGGACATTATGTTTCGGTCCATCCGACGCCGCCAGGTTGCACCTCAGACTGTCCAGGAGCTCAGTGATGCCCTGGTCCAGATCTGGGAGGAAATACCCCAGGACACCATCCGTCGTCTCATTAGGAGCATGCCCCGACGTTGTCAGGCATGCATACAAGCACATGGGGGCCATACAAACTACTGAGCACCATTTAGAGTTGCTGCAATGAAATTTCAGCAAAATGGACTAGCCTGCTGCATCATTTTTTCACTTTGATTTTCGGGGTGTCTTTGAATTCAGCCCTCTGTAGGTTGATAATTTTCATTTCCATCAAACGATGTGGCATCCTTTCGTTCCTAACACATTACCCAGTCCATATCAGATATCCGGCATGATATGTTTCCCCATTGAGATTTGAAAGTGTTCCTTTAATTTTTTTGAGCAGTGTATATAGATATACACTGATCAGCTATAATATTAAAACCACTGACAGGTGAAGTAAATAACACTGATTATCTCATTACAATGGTAACTGTCAAGGGGTGGCATATTATCTGTTCATTATCTGTTCATATTATCTGTTCATATTATTTGTTCATTCTGAATGATCTATTTTTATCTATCTACTCGGTTAGATTTGCATATGTCAAAATTGCATATATAAAATATGCCTATATAGAGAGGATCCATATATATGCATATTTTAATATATGCAAATGTAACCGAGTAGAGAGATAAAAATAGATCATTAATATGTCCTAAACAAATACAAACAGAGGCACAGTGTTCATTTTTCCCACAGGTTGAGCCTAAAGTTATGTATTGGGACTGGGATTCAGAAGGATACAACAGAATCCTTGTATCTTGTATCCCAAAAGTGGGAGATTTTTTACTTTCATGCAGGGAAATGCTCAGATATTCATTCATCATTAAAACTGCCTGGTCAGGGTTTTGGTGGTTTAGGATACTAGCTTGATATCCAATAGCTTAAATCCGAATACACATACAGATATGGATATTTGGAGCACTTAGATATAAATACAGATAGTGACATTATGTCATTATGTTACACCCCTAATATTAAGGCATCTATCCATATATGTGTATGTGTACAAATGAAGCAGATAAAAGGTCTGGAGTTGATATCAGGTATTGAGTTGTCATTTGGCAGCTTTGTGGAAGTGCAAGTGAAGGAGGCCATCATTAGGCTGAAAAAAACAACATAAATCTACAAGAGAGATAGCAAAAACCTTAGGTCAACAGTTGGGTACATTCTTAAAAAGAAAGAAAGCACTGGTGAGCTCAACAACATCGAAAGGCCTGGAAGACCACGGAAGACAGCTAAAGTGGACGATCGCAGAATCCTTTCCTTGGTGAAGAAAAACCCCTTCACAACATCAACAGAAGTCAAGAATACTCTGGAGAAGGTAGGCGTATCATTGTCAAAATCTACAATCAAGAGATGCCTTCATGAATGTAAATACAGAGGGTTTACAACGAGGTGCAAACCACTGGTAACATTCAAGAACAGGAAAGCCAGATTAGACTTTGCCAGAAAACATCTAAAAAAGCCTCCCATGTTCTGGATAAGATTCTTTGGACTGATGAAACCAAGATTAACGTGTACCAGAATGATGGGAAGAGAAAAGTATGGTGAAAGAAAGGAACAGCTCATGATCCGAAGTATACCACATCATGTGTCAAACATGGTGGAGGCAGTGTTATGGCATGGGCATGGGCATGTATGGGTTCCTATGGAATAGGCTCACTGGTGTTTATTGATGATGTGACTGCTGACAGAAGTAGCAAGATGAATTCTGAGGTGTATAGAACTATACTCTCTGCTCACATTCAGCCAAATGCTACAAAACTGATACGACGCCGCGTCACAGTGCAGGTGGATAATGACCCTAAACATAATGCTAAAGCAAAGGAGTTCACATCACACAGGACCTGTCCTGGTCCTGTCACATCAACACCGTGGTGAAGAAGGCTCGACAGCGTCTTTACCATCTGAGACGCCTAAGAGACTTCAAAATGCCCTCTCAGGTGCTAAGAACTTTCTACACCTGCACCATTGAGAGCATCCTGACGGGAAGCATCACAGCCTGGTTTGGAAACAGCACCAAG
>CM040999.1:9737053-9787481 GCA_022985145.1 Pangasius djambal | reverse complement strand
AGGTACTTTGCTGAAAATGGCTGTAATTCCTAAATGGTAAATGCCATATTTTTGTGGAACCTCTTAAAATAAAGCTGAAAGTCTACACTTCGATCACATCTTGATTGTTTTATTTCAAATCCATTGTGGTGGTGTATAAAGGCAAAATCACAAAAACTCTGTCATTGTCCAAATACTTCCGGACCTGACTGTATATATATAATGGTATCTAAAAAGCCATAAAGCACTCTGGTGAACAGTTCCCAACGGGATCAGACATTGACGTCACTCTGCCGGCTCTGAACGAACTCCCCAGCTCCACATCCTGCTGCCACAGTATGCCTCAGGCATCGTCTATACTTGGCAAACATTGTCACTACCTGCAATGTCAGAACGCTTTCATCTCATTCATTACAGACTTCCACTTCTGGGGTGATTTGTCTGAATATGGAAACCTTTTTTTCAGGCTTTTCTTTTGGTTACACAGTTAGTCGATGAAGAGCTCCTGAAGTGTATGGAATTCAAAGCAACAGGAGTCGCTCTGCAGATCAATAATGACTTATTACCAGACCTCTAAAGTCTCTTGAGTGAACAGTGAAAAAAAACTTTCTGAATTTTATATAGAGAGCTCAAATATGATATTTCCTACGTAGAAACCCGAGAAGCCTGGTGCCATGAATTCTCCTCCTTGCTCACCCACTGCATGCATAAATCCTTTTTTTCTGGTCTCGTGAACCATACAGACACCTCCAGCAGAAAGTCCTGGAGGAAGAGAATCTCTTTTCCTTTTGTTTGGGCTTCTGTGCACAATGCCAAGACTGACACCTCTTAATGGATTGTACAACATTAGCTCAGTAAAAAAAAAAACCCTTACAGCATTAATATTCTATTTAATCCTTTTGTCTGTGTGTTGTTGAGGGATTCTTTTCATCAGTGACATACAATTGAATTGTGGTAAAGGCACCTGCGTCCTTGTTAAGAAATGAAAAGCTAAACTCACAGTACATCATGAACAACAAATTGGGAGCGTGAGGCAGGAGGCAAGCAGAGGGAGAGAGAAAACCGCAGGAGTTATTTGTGTGATGTTATGCAACACAGAGTTTATTGCAATCCCGGTTTATTTTTTGCATCTGGGGGAAAAAATGAGAGTGGCGTATCTGAAGAGCCCGGGCGCCTTTTGTTACACACCGGAAAATGTTCACAAGTTATGACTCCCTGTGGCTTTGCATGGCAGCTTTTTAGCTCTGACTTTTAAACTACCTTGGTTTCTCATTTTCTTTTAGTTTATGTGACATTTGGAAATGAACAAAATGGCTACTAAGTTATCCATCCATTAAATCATGTTTTTTTTTTATACATCAGCGCAAAAAACAGCAGGGTTACTGATAAGTTGAATTTGAACGGAAACAATTACTAAAATGAAGAAAGAAAGAAAAGGAGATAGGGATTCTCCTTGTTTAAACACACATCAAATCAAGGCATTTTATACAGTACACATTAAAAATGTTCCTTAGCATTTATACATCAGAGTTTCTGTCGTTTCTCCCTCCCTGATCGAGTAACCTATCTAGATGGCCTTTAATAAGAGCTGCACCATCAAAAGAACAATAGCAGCACTGACACGGTGAAGAAAGCATGGCAAGACAATTCCTGAGGAGTCTTTCAATAAGTTAATATTAGAGCCAGAGCCAAGGCCTCATTGTCATTCCACACACACCCTAAGACTCTACTCCGTTCAAAACCTGTTCTGAAAGGAATCTCCCACCAATAGACAGCAATTTCAGAGAAATACAAAGAGAGGGGATGCATGACGAGTTGACAAGAAACACACAGAGAGGGGAGAGAGAGAGAGAGAGAGAGAGAGAGAGAGAGAGAGTACTCCTACTTTTGACTGACACAATTGAAGTGAGAGCCACAGCACCGAACGTTATAGCAATCTAGCACAAAGGAATCTCACTCTACACATACCACTTTAGAGTGACTACGTTTGAGTGCACCAGGCTGAAGGTGCAACAAAATGTTAGTCTATCACCCTAGACAAATAGTGCATGCCATGCTAGAGACAAAGCCAGAATTATTGGCATCCTTTAAAATAACTGTCAAAAAAGATTTTATAAAATGATATATAATGATTTAAATTTTCCCCTCAAAGAATTTAAGAGATGGCATGCATTTACACTAAAGAAAACATTTTATTTTTATTAAAGTAGTAATTGCCCTCAAATACATATGTGCCAAAATTGACACCACTAAAAAATATTTAACTAAATGCATGTTGTCACCTTTCAAAAAATATTTTAAAATTGTCCTTGGCTTCCATGTAAAATCTATTTGGCATCCATCTGTGGAGATTTCCTGGTGCTACTGAAAGTCTGCTAGGAATTTGACCCATACTTCACCAAGGCTTTACCGAATATTAATAGTGGCTTTTCAATAAACAAATTAAATTTTTTTTTAGTTTTTCTCTCACCTTTTACTTACTATATTTAAAAATATATCTATTATCTACTCACTATGGTTTCAAATGTCACTATATGTTTCTATAACCATATATTTGTGAAGTCATACGGCAGCTTTTTAGCATTAGCCAACTTCAAGGGGTTGATCAAAATTCCTAACAAATCTAAATTTTAACAAATGTCGTTTTCGCAGGAATGAGAGTGAAAATCCATCACGGTAATCTATCTGTTGCTACATAAGATTTGTATCTTATAGCGTCCAGGTAGTTTGCATCATCAGAGTTATTCACATGCTAGTGAACACTTGAGATATTAGGAATAAAGGTGCTGTTAGTTAGCCTTAGCTAATGTTTCCCCTTTACTCTTTGGTGAAGGAGGCACTAATTTGTAGTGTTGTGGTACTCGAGACCGAGACTCAAGACAGTATAGCACCTATACATTTCAAGTGACTAGGTTTCAAAATACTTCTAATAAATCTTCTTATGTTCAAAATAAAATAGCAGACGCATGTATAATGCACAGCTTCACATGGTTGCAGACAATTGTATAAGCCTGTGTCCTATGTATGTTCTGTGTACTTATTGTTGAAAATGATCATACTATTTAGTTAGTTCATGAGAAATTTCATGTTAGGTTAGGAAGACACTACAACCAGCAAATTAACACATCTGAGCATCTGGTCATGGTCTTGACATGGACTCGGCTATGTGTTGTGTTAGGCTCATCTTGGTCTTGGCCCACTGTCATATTCAGTCTTGACCCCATTGATCTTGGTCTTGACATGGACCAGGCTATGTGTGGTGTTAGTCTCGTCTTGGTCTTGGCCTGCTGTAATACTCGGTCTTGACTCAGACTCCATTGGCTATGGTCTTGGTCTTGACTTGGTCTCGGCTAAGGTCTTGAACCCAACACTTCTAATTTGTCATCAGTAACAAAAACCAGATGTCCTTTCTTTTGGGAAACTTTTATGTACTTTTATACTTTAGATTTAAGAGTTTATACTTCTCTGCTTCAATGTGAGTAAAAGCTTTGCCATTTGAAGCTTTACCAGTGGATTTATTTAGATGCATAATTGCACTTTTACTTGACTAAAGAATTTTGTCATTTTTTAACCTCCTCTGCACACTAAGTCATATATCCCTACAATGTCAAAATTGATATGTATTACTAACATCGTGGGGACATTTAGTCCCTTAACACACACACACAAGCAAAGCATATTAAACAACTCTTTTTTTTTTTACAAGACTACTTTTCTCTACTCTGAAAATACAGTTTGCACTCCAGAGACCATCTGCTATTTGCAAAGCGTAAAATAATAATAAGATCATTCAGATGTCACTATTTGTTGTTGTGTGTCTCTTCAGCCTGCAAGAATGTTATTTTCTCCCTACAGCACACACTCCATTAGACAGGTTCCCCAACACAAAGAGGTCTGATTGGACTATTATAAAACTATTTTTGTGGGTCCACAGAGGCCAGTCTATTTCATATCGCCCCCTTTTGTATGGTTACAGGGTTGAACATCAGTCTCTGATTATGTTTCATGTCTCTGTCATTGTGTTTGTCTCTGGTGGAGAGCAGTCAAAACACAACTCTATTGTTCACGCATACCGAATATTCAATATGGCTTGTATGTGAAGTTCACTGATTGCTTTTTTCTCATAGTTTAACATCATAAGCATGGTTATATGATATTCTAGCCTTTTAGACATTTTTTCCACCTTGCTTTATTGCTTCAGCCGTTTCCAGAAGTTAACATCTATAAAACAAAGGATAATACTCTGACTCCTTTAAAGCGATTATGAATGAATAGGTCCCAGTGTGCGTTGGATCTATTCTACTCCCAGGTTGGTAAGTTTAATTGAACCCTTTACTAGGAGTGCAAATTTAGTCTCACGACTACACCATAAAAATAGGTAGTTACAGTGCCTTACATAATTATTCAGCCCCCTTGAACTTCTCCACATTTTGTAGTGTTACAACCTGGAACTGAAATGGACTTTAGGATTGGGATTATATATGATGAATTTAAATTAGTTCTGTTTTATTTATAGTTCTGGTTATAAAAATATATCCCAAAAACCTGTGGCGCATCATTAAATATAATCCCAATTAAATACATTTCATTTCCAGGTTGTAACATTACAAATTGTTCAAGTTCAAGGGGGTTTATACTTATGCAACACAATGTAAATATTCTTTTTGATAAAAATGCAGACTTCACATGCCGAACTATTAATCTAGATTAAGCCACCACACGATGACTTCTGATCAGCCTTTTTTTTTTTTGCATGTATTACATTAGGCATGGTCAGGCATACAAGATGTCACACTTGTAATTGCGTGGACATAGCTGGTTGGTTCAAGGCTTTAAATTGATGGAGCGCAAATCAATCTGCAAATGAGCATGTGGGCAAAACAAGAAAACCCTATGCACAAGACGACAGATGATTGATGTCTCGGGAGACACCGAACCCAGCGTGGCCTGAATACTCCGATTTTCCAGTGCTCTGTATTGATGAAGTAGAGGCGGAAAAGTGCCTTGATTACCCCCTCTCTTCCATTGCAATGTATCGTGTTTCAGTCCAAACCCAAATAGTCCAGCAAGATATGAACTTAATTACCTTTATTTAAGAAAAAAAGATAAAGGGAGAAAGAACATTCAAATGTTAATTTAATTTCTGTTTCTGTACAGCGTCCCTTGTAACCTGTTCTCTGACTCGGATATCTGAGTTTTTTTTTTTTTTTTTTCATTTTGGCCGGTCTGAACGTGTTGAGCATTTTAATACAGTTTAAAACAAGATTTTGATCAAAATCCAAATTAATAATCAATTATGAAGTCTTCATCTATCATTGATTGATTACTGTTACACTCTGTGCTTGCAGATCATGGACAGTCTCTCCTTTATCACTCTACTATCAGTGCCATTAATATCTCTGCTTTCAAGAAGCTGTCTCCATCCAACCATAACTTGTCTTAGCATATGACAGGGCAGGGTACATGCTGCACCAGTGTGAAGTGTTATCTGCGAGCCTGGAGCATCCCATTCTGAAGCTCTTCCGCCTGTCAAGGCTGCTAATGTTCCCGGGATCGATGTTGGTAAAGCCCTGCACCTGCACACGCTTCCTGAATAAGCAAACGCAGAGATGCAAGGTGTGGCCTCAGGTCATCTCCTCCCCATCCCCAGAGATCCCAACGCTGAATTCCAGGCTTTCACAGAGAGTGCAGGTGATAACGCATACATCTCCAGCATTTTGATGAACGGGTTTGGTGGTCTCTAACCTCCCTGCAAGCATATTCAGGCCATTAGGCACATTCCTCTTGCTGAGATCCATTCAGCACTGCAATTTTCCCCGGCAGACAAGCGACAGAGCAAGGAAGGGAGGCAGGCAGATGTGAATTACTCCTCCATCTCAATGCGCGAGATGCAAGGACAACAGCACAAAAGTAACCTTGGCCCAAATTTCCTTCAGTACAACCCTGGTGTGTTCAACAAGTGCCTACATTTTCCTTCTTCATTCAGCTTAAACACTTAGCCTCCCTGCAGCCTTCTGATCATGCTACACAATGGATGCTACACATACAGTGGCTTGCATAAGTATTTTGTAATGTTACAATCTGGAACTGAAATGGAATTATTTGGGATCATATGTCATGAATCTATAGGAGATTATTATTAAGTATTAAAGTGGGGGGAACATCAATGTAGCTTGCGAAAATATTTACAAATAAATATCATAAGTTGTGATTCACCCCATAAATTCATTGCCATAGCTGAATGGAGTCCATTTGTGTGTACTTAAAGTGTCATGTGATCTCAATGTAAATGCACCGGTTCCTGGAGGGCTCCAGAGTTTGTTAGAGAACATAGCCAAACAAACAGCATCATGAAGAACAAAATAATTCTGGGGCAAAGTTCTGGAAAAGTATCAGTCAGCGTTTGGTTCTAAAAAAAAAAAAATCCCAAATTTGAACATCCTGCAGAGCACTATTCAATCCATTGTTAAGAATGGAAAGAATATGGCACAACCACAACTCCACCATACCTCAGTGACTACATAAAGAGGGGATTAGTCTGAGAAGGAGCAAATACTTACACTGTGTTTTTGCATGGGTGTGTAACATTTCTTTCACAGAATGGTAAAATGTCAGAGATGTGCCACTAATATTGGATAACAAGGGAACAGTATCACTGACATGAAGCACCATACAAAAGCACCCAATCCGCTATGCTAATATCTGAAATACCAACATCAGCAATCAACATACCTATCTGTCACTGAATAGGTGCAGGAGTTGTCATAGTGGAACAGACTCCTAGACCCAGGACCGCTAGATACAGCAGTTAAAGGCCCTAGAGTAACAAATCTGCATTTTTAAGAGATGGGAAGGTCTGCATCAAGACTACATTTGCATAAGGCCCATAAAGGCTACGGGCTACATGACATGCTTTCTACCATACAGAATTGTTAGGCTATACAACAAATGCACTTAAACTAAATAAAAAACTCACTGCTTACTGTGTTGTTCCAGAGGATGATGGTGCAGGGGTTGTCAAAGTTTTTGCAGCCAGTGAACCATTTATCTGTAAAATAAATTCCATCAGTACATATTTATGAACATACTCTAACTATACAAATATTAGAATCATTATTTAAATGTGAACAACAATAATTTGGCTGTTTATTGGAGCCAGAGAGATTTTTTTATTCTTGAACTTTCCGCAGACAGAACGTATTTTTGAGTTATTCAGGTGTAATTCAAACCAGTGACCAGTCAAACAGGCCAATAACTATAAAAACTCAATGAAAAAAAAATGGTGGGTTGTGATTTCCATCACTGTAGCACAATAAAATAAATTTAAAACAAAAAATCATAGACCTCTGGTTATGCTTTATGGACCCTGTTGTCGAGAACCACTGCTGTAGAGGAAAAGAATATCATCTAATAACCCTGGATTAGATAGACAGGCTTCTCTTCTCTCGGATAATAAATTTTACAGTTATTTCGGTAATTACATCTTTGTTCCTCCATTTTGGCATTTTTTACTCTGTTTTCGGATTGATGTGACATCAGTCGTGCTGTTCCTGCAGCTGTCAACTTGCTCCCTCAACAAGACAATGAAGCCGCTGATTAGATTTTTCTAACCGTCCTTGATTACATGAACATTCCACTATATGCCTAATGTAAGCCTGTATATTGTGGTGTTAAAAATATTAGACTGGCTATTTTTTTCCCTCATCCATTGGGTTTAGCACTGTCTATTGCTCACTCAACAATTTACTGTTTTGTGAAGTTCCTGCATTATTTATTTATTTATTTATTTATTTATTATTATTATTATTTTTTTTTTACAAATGTATAGTTTTTACCCTGCCCATGCTCAACTCACTTCTATTATATTTTAAACTGTGCTGCAGGGCTTGGCATGCCTTATACACTGCGCTTGTCGAATGCAAGTGAGTGAAAGAAAGAAAATGTACAGGTCTCTGAGGTGCTTTGCATCTAAAATTGTAATCAGGAGTGAAGCACCTGAAATGCTCACACTGGGTCCTAGAACCTTGATTTCAAATGTGCCATGCACAAAGTGGAAGGAAATTGCCCTCGACGACATCACAGCTTCCTGCTGTGAGTCACACATTAACATAGCAACTTCCTTCAGTGCAAAAAGCACACATGAATTAGCTGGGTTAATTAGTGGAACTGAAAGCCTATAATTACAGCCTGTTCGGACATCTGATCTGCTGATTTAAGGTACTGTCCACTGGAAGTATGCACTGGATGTGTATGTGCACATTTATAGTGCAGACCAAGTAATTGGTCGGTTTGTATTTATCTTTATGCTCCATCTCATTCCGCTTAGGTCTGAGGGTATTTGAATATATACTGGAAGAAACTAATAACCTGAAGTAATTGCACAACTGGCTGCTTAGTTGTTTCTTAGTCAGCATTTTGTTGATGCATTTTTATACAATAGAAGACCATTAAAACCTACCATGCTGATTTTATATGTGGCATTTGCATCTGTAGTCAGTTGCTGTCATTTCTCAGCATGAGGAGCAATAAAGACTGATGGATAGTAAAGTTATGGGTTTGTGCGGTATAGCAATTTAATCGCTTTTACACGGCCACGATATCCAGTGACATTTACTTTAATTATTTTATACTACCAGATCTGCCAACATTTACGCATTTTCTGTAGGAGCTCCACAGTTTTAACATCGGAGTATGCTAGTATGAGGCATCAGTGAAAAATATCCCAGAAGAGTCGTATTTTTCTCCCCAATAATGCAGGAGATGAGCCAATCAGCATATCAATCTGGAATGATTTGTGCAGATGGTTTGAACTCCCTGATATTAACTGACACTGCCTGGAAGTCCTGCCCCCTTCCCCATCTCACGATCTTTACTGGAATTTCTGTCAAGGTAACTGGACAATATTTTGAGTTCATTAATACAAAATAATAACTACAAGTGATCAGTATCAGTATAGTATGTTTGATTTAGCTAACATGCACTGTATATAGTTTAACATCAGTTAACTATATTTATTAGGGATTCCACCAAAAAATATCAGCTAAAAAATAGTCAAAAGAGGAAAAAGGATGAAAATACGGGCTTACAAAGATTACAAGGTACCAAATCTAACATTTTATAAATAATGATAATGGTGATGATAATTAAAAAGTGATTAAAAATGCCGGTTTTTTCCTCTCTCTCCTGCGTTGGTCAGCACTCAAATGTGTTGAGCAACAAACTTGAGACAATATCTGAAATTTGCAAAAGGATTTTATCGAGAATGTATTGTTGTGTTTTTTTTTTCTGTTTACTTTGGATTACTGCAGAATCACCATCCAGTTGAGTTTTCACAAATGCCACTGCCAGCAAGCAGTTCCTGACTGCACAGCTGGTAATGTTATTACACCCTTTCCGTACTGTCCTTAATCCTGAAATGGTTGAAATGCTCGTTTTCCTGTCTTTTTTTTTTCCGGTTCTGGATAATAATTTATTTACCAGGGGTAAAATTTAGGATTTATCGCAAACAAGGAAAAATGCATATTGCAAAAGCCAAAGTTGTTATGAAGCTTAAAAAAGTCAATCAGTCAATCAGCAAAACCAGATCCATCACTGTTTTTGTTTAACATAGTTAAGAAACAACACTTGTTGTGAACTTATTTACATGTGAATTACACCTACTTGTATGCACCTTTAACCTGACTGGTAAATCATCAGTTGCTACAAATACAAATACTTGGAGGGCAGCACACTGTTACGGGTCAGATCTCACTCAGTGCTGCTCTCAGATTGCCTCGAACAGCTGGTCAACAATGGCCTTATCCTTAAATGCCAAGGTGCCAGCTTTCATCACGTGTTTGCACACCAGCCAGAATTTGAGTTTTCCGGAATGAACAAGACTAGAATAAACAACTCCAGTAGGAATTGGCTGTGATTTCTCTTGCTGTTACTCAGCAGGTATGCCCACACTCAGGAAGGGAACGATGAGAGCAGTCACAGTGGGGTTGAATCAGCTGAGCCTAGCAGTCTCCAGCCAGCGTGGGCAGCCTGCGAGTTATGGCACCTCTGGGAATAATGTTCATTCAAATGGATGGGAGAACGGTGGCAGTGGAAACCGGAAGGCAATAGAACAAAGACTGGCTCCATGGAGCGACTTGTCGCTGAATCCATCACTAGAAGAAGAAGTCACTTAGTCCCTCTCCACCTCACGCTTCATCTATCATGAGTTCGACAGAATCTTCAATAGGCAGGGCAGACTTATTAAACCTGGAAAATGTGAATATGAATGTTCCCTTGCACAGTGCCTTTTTTAATCTCATAGGTGCTCCCACATGAGTTTTAGGACCACACTGACACCTTGTGGATGAAAAGAAATTCATTTGTATTGGGTGACGCTGCGTCAAGTCCAAATCGCTAACCGAAAACATTTGAAAAAATCAGTTGCTGACAGAATCCTACATAGAAGAACACGTCGTACATGACACATCAACGCCGAGGGAGCCAGTGAGGATCGACTGGGTCACTCCAGGTTTATGCCTGAGAAAACTTTTTAAAGAAAGAAAAAATCTCTGATAAGCAGCCTAGTAGTGAGTCAGCATTAATGGCTTATTTCAAGAAACCAGCCACTGACAGAATGAAATGCTTTAATAGCATAAAGGTTTGGTGTGTAGCAGGAAACCCTTCATACTCCCATCATTCTTAGAGATTCACTCATCATAATTTTCTTTAATGACATAACAGGAATTTCCCAATTATATTTCCTTTAATGACATGGTGAATTCATATATTAGGTGCATGACAATAGAACAAGCCTTTTATGAACACATAGCAAATCAGATATTGCTTTATTATCCTTAATTATGAAATATTCATAATAACATTTGTAACAAGTATCTCACATCATGCCACATGATATCTGATTGGTGAAGACAGAATCTTTCTGATTAACAGTATTGAATTTATGCCTCGTTGTCTGCTTCTCTAAAAGAGAGTGAGCGTCATCCAGACGTCAGCAATGAGTCAGATTAAATAATGCCTTTAGCTTCAGTGGGAATTGCGGATGGGTCTAAACCACACTGCTTCATCTGCACCGCAATGTCAAACAGGTAGTCATAACATTCACACCTGGAAAAAAGGGAAAGATGATTAAACAGCGTGAGTGAGACAGCGTGAAAAAGATACCAAACTACTGTCCATAATACTGTCACATCCATCAAAATACAGGACTGAAACCAGCACTACTGAACAGACTGCACAACTCACTAATGTTCATTCATTTTACAAATGTTAAGGAAAACGAAATTATTGTGTAAAAAGGTAATTGCGCCTCTTGCTCAATACCTAATTACATCCATGCTGGCAGCAGTGATTACAGACAAATACGCCCCATTTGTTGGCTGGATGAGCTATGTGCTGCTCATAATCAGACACTCTGATGCAGATCTAATGATGGGAATGTTTACTCTCTGAAACTCTATAGAAGTAAAAGTGACCTAACCAGTGACATTTCATGAAAATATATTCAAAATGTCTAAACTATGTTAATCCCTCAAACCACAGTTGAGAGAAAACGGCAAGTAAAAGAGACCCTAGTATTAAAAAAAATTTCAGTGCAATGAAATTGGTAAAAGCATTTCTATAATGATCTGTGTGTTTATTAAAACCTCGCTGTTGTTGTAATAAATTCAAATGATATCCAGAATTCCTTTTGCAGTTCTGAATTGGACGTTCAATAGAAAAAAAAAATGTATATATTCTCAGGCAGAATATTGAATAGTGCTTGTTTCGTGATACAGCAGAGCATCACATTGTAACACTTTCTGACTCTTGTAGTGCAACTTTTGTACACTTTTACTGGTTTCTAAGTTTTGGAAACTACTCTGTAACTATTTATCCAGGAATCTCAGCAGTTTTCTTGGAATTGTGCCTTTAGAAGCTGTGCACTGCCAGGTTTACTTACTATTGGCAAGAGCTCATCCTAATCAAACCTGATATATTACTGATGTATTCCAACAGTAGCACCCTAATTATTCCTATAAGTAGACAGAACTGGATAAAGGAGTTATTATTTCTTCCACCCCCGCTGCTTGCGTAATTACCTCGAAACCCAAACAAATGACAACAGCACAACACTTTAGCAACATTTCCCTTCAGGCTCTCAGTGAATAAATTCAGTGTGAAAACTTGCAGAAATGAGCAGCAGTGTTGTATACGATAATGTACTGTAGTCCATGTATGGTCTGGTATCTCACATGGTCTTGGCTTTCTCCCAGCTCTCTCCCCACACGTAGACTCCATGCCGTCTGACGAGCACAGCACAGGAATCTGGGTACTCCTCCATAGCTCTGGCCATGCGCTCCTTCAGGTCCTTTTCCTCTGGCGTGTTCTCAATGATGGGCACCACCAGGGTCTCGTCGTATCTTAAAGCACAAACAAGCAAAGCGTGAACGACAACCTGTAGCTGTGATTGTTTTGAGCCTGTGAGAGTATATACGGCTGTATTCAGTGCAGTCTGCTGGGAGGTTTTTAAATTTCCTTTGTTAGTAGCATAAATTGACAGAAAGTAGGCCCCCTTTTGTACTTTAATTTACTATTAGACTACACGGATGAGTACAGTCTGATATTTCAACAAGGTGATTCCTCTTAAATGAGTGAACTACTGGCTTCGCTACTGGTAACATTCTTTATCTTTATACAGTCTTTATTATATACTCAGACCTTGAGTGACAAAACGACAGCAACAATAACGTTAAAATCGATTTATTACTTTTTATTCACAAGCTTAACTTAAAGTTTAACCTTTAAGTAGTTTTAAAACGTATGTATATACATGTATGAGGAAACTGACTACAAGTCATAAGAAGAGCAATAAAGGAAGACTATTTTAACAACTTATCTGTTTCGATTTTTAGACAAGAAAGTTAGAAGTTGCAAACTAAGAGTACAACAGAAACAAAAGTAGAACAGAACCAAGGTTTTGGAATGAATGTCCACTGAGTCAATGGCTGACCCACCTCAGATTTCAAATCTGCAATAAAAACTCATTTCTTCAATCAATGCTATTTCTATTCGTTTGCATCTGAATTCCCATGTGTAAGATGTCATTTTTACAGACATTCATTCATCTTCAATAACTGCTTTATCCTTGTCAGGGTCACAGTGGTTCCAGAGCCTATCCCAGGCACACTGGATGCAAGCCATGTATAAACCATGGATGGGACACCAGTCCATTGGAGGACACCATGCACACAAAGTCACAAGTTGGGACAATTTAGAGAAACCAATCCACCTGCTGACATGTTTTTTTTGAGGTGGTAGGTAACTGGAGAACCAAAAGAATGATCACACAGTCATGGGGAGAACATGAGAAACTCCACATGGACAGTACCCCGAGATCAGGTTTGAAGCAGGGACCAAGGAGCTGTGAGGCGACAACGCTACGCGCTGCCCTTACAGACATACCAAAAGCTGCATTAAAATTGCAAAATGAGTGCCTGACTGATTTCCACAGCTTTGAAAGATAAAAACAGAACGCAGCCTCAGAATTTCTTTTGTTCTTTACCCATGTGACATTTAACAGTCTTATAGAACATGATCAAACAACAATGTGGTGCAAAAGATCAATCCATGGACCATAAATTTGCACATTTAAGGCCAGAACTTAAACACATTCTACCAACAGAACTTTTGTTTGAAAAAAGCTACTTCAGTCTGTGAGAGCCACCGCTTATCCAACAGACACTCACTCGTCTGAAGACAGACTCTAATCGGATAGAATGTGGATTTACTGGCCTTTGTGAGTCATGCCTTATAATAAACCATTTAATAATGGTTTCAAAGTTGGTAGAACAATCTGTTTTAATCTATGATTATAATATAATGTGTCATTAGTAAGCAAACGGCAAGAAGAAGAGACTGTGACCACATTTCATACTTGCTGAGATTCTGGAACAAGATCTCTGTTGAAAACAACATAAAATGCGCAAATCATCCACTGGTATAACAGATATACAGTATAATGCCTTTACCTGCCTTTTAATGTCACCAGCATTAAAAGGAATAGCACCTCAACCAACCCCCCCCCCCAAAAAAAACAACTATTTTACCCAAATTTTTACTCCTTTTTTGTACCTTGTGGAAGTTCTGCATCCTTACTGAATTTCTGTCGAATATTAAATGTTGACCTAACCCTAACTTGGCCTCCTTGGATTGGACATGTTTGTCCATCACATCCCATAGATGCTCGATAGGATTGAGATCTGGGGAATTTGGAGGCCATGTCAACACCTTTAACTCTTGGGCAAGTTCCTCAAACCATTCCTGAACAATTTTTGCAGTGTGGCAAGGCGCGTTATCCTGCTGAAAGAGGCCACTGCCATTAGGGAATAATGTTGCCATCAAGGGGTGTACTTGCAACAGTTTTTAGCAACATCCACTTGAATGCCAGGACCCAAGGTTTCCCAGCAGAACATTGCCCAGAGCATCACACTTCCTCTGCCGGCTTCCCCAGGTAAGCGACACACACGCACCCGGCCATCCACATGATGTTAAAGAAATTATAGTTCATCAGACCAGGCCACCTTCCTCCATTGCTCCATGGTCCAGTTCTGATGCTCATGTGCAAACTGTAGGCGCTTTTGGCGGTGGACAGGGGTCAGCATGGGCACTCTCACCGCTCTGCGGCTATGTGGCCCCATACGCAGCAAGCTGCAATGCACTGTGTGCTCTGACACCTTTCTATGATAACCAGCATTAACGTTTTTCAGCAATTTGTGCTACAGTAGCTCTTCTGTGGGATCAGACCGGGTGGACTAGCCTTCACTCCCCACGTGCATCAACGAGCCTTGGGCGCTCATGACTCTGTCATCGACTGGCAACCTGATGACCCTGGTTTGAAACTTTGAAAGTTGTCGATATCCTTAATATAACAACCCGCTTTAATGTATCTTGTGCCCATCTTTCACTGTTCTCACATTCCTGAGAGTTTCGTTTTTGTGATCTTTTATTCTTTTACACACTAACTAGGTCAATGGAACATTCAGGAAATGTACATTATTACAAAACATATCACAGAGAGCGTTCCAACCTGAAATTGGAGCCTGAATTTCCTCTGCGAATCCCCTTGATCATCTCTTGGTGTGTGATGCGAAACTCCTTGCCAGGAAACAGCAAAGTGGCCATCACAGCAGCCTTCGAGTGTGTATGAATTACCGCTTGGGCTCCTGCACATAGTGAAGATCACAGAGAACTTTAAACATGTCCAGTGTGAACAATCTAAGGGCCAGGTGCGTCTTTGTATACTCTCACCCCTCATGGTATACGCATTCATGAACAGTGGCGTGCACTGGCTCTTCTTTAGTTTCTTGCATGCAGGAGGAGTGCTGATGTCCCGTTCCTCAATATCACACACAAACATGTCCTCTGGCTGCAGACAATATAATAATATTATATAAGATAATACTGGTATGTAGTTATACCACAGTGCTGTTGAATTTCCAATTCTAATTGGTCAGCAGATGTTGATTAATATTCTATAACAGCACAGTTCTGACAGAGGTGCCAGCTGCAAGGTATATATTAATGCACTTGTTCTAATACATTACATTTCCATAGCAACAGCTAACACAGGGACTCGTATGTCAGATGTGCCACATAAACGGATCTGAAAAACATGTGCAATCATTGGTATTCTGAAGTTTTGTGAAAGAGGATGTTTATTTAACATTTATTGAAGGAGTCTCTGGTGTCAGTGCTTTCTGATAGCCAGAGGTAACTTTAAGCTGTAAATATTCCACCACTGGAAAGTCATCTGGATGAAGGAGTTTGCAGTTTGTGGTTTCTAGGTAACATGATAAGCTGTGTGTGTGTTCTTTTTTGTATAATTATCTTCAAGAATGAGAGAGAAAAAGAAATTCATAACAAAAGTGATTACAGGAACTAACTTGTTTCAAATGTTCCACAACATTAAACACAAATATAAATTGATTTTTTTTTTTAAAGTGTGACTTATGATACTTTTAGAAATAATTTTAAAAAATGAGTACATTTGGCAAATTGTGTTGTAAAAAAGGAATGAAGCCTGTGTTGTTATTGGAAAATAATCAACTTCATAAATAATCATCCTCTCTATTGTTCTATAATGTCTCCTTTCACACAGTGCAATAATTAAGCTGAACCCTGGCCAGAGTGAAAATCTCAGGAACATTAACACTGCACCCGAGATCTTATACAATGTTCAGGGAAATCATCACGAGGGCTATTACCCAAAAAAAAAAAAGCATATCAGTAAAATCCCACATGAAAGATTGAATGACAAAGCTTGAGCAGACAGCAGTAAAGTTATTATGATTATGTTCCAGGTTTTAGAGGAACATTATGAGACTATAAGACAGGAATATTTAAAAACTGACAAAGAAAGAAATCATTTACCTGTATTCTTTCCTTCTGAACTCCAGACGGGGCGATATAAATGTGTTCCCTGTTACAAAGACATATTTCCACAGCTACATTTACTTCAGAAGTACTTAAAAATATGTAACTATATTCCAAACTCTCATTTCAGTAAGAATGATCTGACCAACCCATGTCTAAGGCTTATTCCACCTCCTGTTCCTGTCACCCATCCGAGCTGATAGAAGAGTCTGCACAGCTCAGGGATGAGGACGCGCGGATGCTCCTTATCCTGTAAATAATAACAAATATGATGCTTTAGTAGTTGTAGCAAAATAGCTTCCTTTTACCTATACATATATTTACGGTGTGTGTAGGCATGTCAGAACCTTTTTCACCTTTATTGTGAAATTGCAACATATAAAAATCAAGTGACAAAAAAAAAAGAAAAACAAAAAACTTCCAACACCCAGCTTGCATAAGTGTGAACACCTTTTTATAATTGGGAATGCGGCAGTGTTCAGAATCAACCAATCACATTCAAACTCATGCTAAATACTAATTAGTATACACCTGCCATCAATTACCCCTCAAATGAAATACAGCTGTTGCTACAGGATTTTTCTGACATTTTCTGGAAAAGCCATGGGCCTCAAAGAGCTTACAAAGCAGGCACAGGATCTCATTGTTGAAAAATATCAATCAGAAGAATGTTAAAAAAAAATTCCAAGGCATTGGATATAAAATGGAACACTGCAAAGACAGTAATCAACAAGTGGAGAAAATATGACATTACTAAGAACAGGATGTCCCTCTAAAATTGATAAGACCAGGAGAAAACTGGTCAGGGAGGCTGCCAAGACATTACAAGAATTGCAGCAATTTCTGGCAAGTACTGGTTGTTCCCAGCACGTGACAACATTGTGAGAATCAATTCTTCATGTGCTACTGGGGAGGGTATGGAAGCCTTTTTAACTTAAAAAAAAAAAATAATAATGTGCTCTGATGAGACCAAAGTTTAACTTTTTTGCCATAATACCAAAAAAGATATGTTCAGCACAAAACGAACAAACAAACAAAACAAAACAAAAAAAAAAAAAAAACCACAGCACATCATCAGAAGAACACTATCCCTATGGTGAAGCATGGGGGTGGCAGCATCAGGCTTTGGGGCTTTATTCTGAATAATGAATAGCTCCAAATACTAGACAATTTTGGTGAAAAACCTTAAGGCTTCTGCTAAAACACTTAAGATGAAGATTAAGGAATTTCACCTTTCAAAGCACGCTTCCAAATCAACAAAGGAATGACTTCCAAGGTTTTGGAATGGCCCAGCCAGAGTCCAGATCTAAATCCAATGGGAAATGTGTGGGGTGACATGAAGAGGGCTGTGCACAGGAGATGCCCAGCCAATCTGACAGAGTTACACTGCTTTTGCAAGGAAGAATGGCAAAATATCGCCAAACTGATTGACTCTTACCCAAAAAGATTGAATGCCGTGATAAAATCTAAAGGTGCTTCAGCTAAGTATTAGTTTAGGGGTGTGCACACTTATGCAACCAGGTTATTGTATATTTTTTATTACATTTTCCCTCAAATCAATCATTCTTATTATTTCTCACTTTAATTGCTAGGTTGTAGTTTCACAATAAATGTAGAAAGGTTCTGACACTGATTGATCTTGGTTTCATTTTTTACTTCACAAAATCCTGCCATTTTAACAGGGATGTGTAGAGTTTTTATATCCCCTGTATAAATGCTCTATACAGGATCAGGATTTAGCCATATTTAGCCATTTAGTTATATTATTATTATTATTATTATTATTATTATTATTATTAATTACCAGGAACGCAAATTTCAGCAAATAATTTATTTATACATTTCAATAGCCTGAACTCCATCATGATTATTTGTTCAGTGACTGATAAAAAAAAAAAACACACACAAATATTTTTGCTATTGTATGTTAGCAGTAGAGATGTCAAAGTGTTTATTTCACTTACCAGTGGTACAGTTATGTCGTTACAATTCCCGTTAACTGCGACAGATGACATCATTTACATTACAAAACAGCATCTTAAAACTAAATTAGTTCATACAGGGAAAAACAAAACAAAACAAACCAAACCAACAAAAACACTCATATGCCTGGTGAGAACTTTATGACGCTCTTCTACTAATCGTCGTCTTCTTCTTCTTCGTCTTCTATAATTCTTCTTCTTCTTCTTCGGATTGTTTGAATTGGTTGACAGCCAACGTTGTGGCGTTTTAGCGCCACCTACTGCACTGGAGAGTGGCTACACACGTCAACACGTACTTTTTCCATTTCCTTAAAGGAAACGTCCACACTCGAATACATTACATAAGTTTATGATGAAATATTTGTGATGTACTTACAGGTGTTGGTGCTAATTTATTGGTTGGGGCTGTATTTTGGTTATTCCTGTGAGAAGTTAGCGGTTGTGTACATCACATGGGGACACCGTTAGCGCAGTTACGATGGTGTTGAATAGGAGAAAAAAATTAAAGATGAAAAACATAAGGGTTAATGTTCATTGTTAGGTCCTAAATAAAGCTTCTTTTATCACCCACTATTTTCTAACAACATTCAACATCATCCATCCAGTTTCTGTAATGCTTATCCTACACAGGGTCATGGGGGATCGAGCCTGGAGCCTATCCCAGGGGACTTCGGGCACAAGGCGGGGGACACCCCATCGCATACACACTCACTATGGACAATTTAGAAAAGCATGTCTTTAGAGGATGCACAGGAAGAACATGCAAACTCCACGCAGACAGGGCAGAAGCAGGATTTGAACCCCCAACGCCAGCTGTGCAAGGCAACAGTGCTGATCACTAAGCCACAATGCCCCCAAGTTCAATGGCATATTAATGACAAATCCAACGCAGAAGTAGTGAGGCTAGAAAATGTTGAACGTTCCAGAATGAAATTTAGTTGAATGAAGAATGTTCAGTTAGTTCCATTCCATTAATTTGATTGGATAAGTAGTGTTCCAAGAGTGCTGATATTTAGTATAACAGCACTGGCACGTTTCACTGTTTGTATCACTCCAACAGTTTGTTACATTGAAACTGTTACTAAACCTACTATGGGCTGTCACACTGTCTGTGCCTTGCATGGCTTCTATCCAGTCGATATTTGGACATATGCCTGAAATGTCAGTTCCTTGATATTAATTTCTTGTTTATATAACTGTTGTATAAAGTCAATATCACACTCATAATCATGCTCTTGTTCTGAATATCAGAACTCTAGCTTGTGCAATATTGCGTAATATGACGCAAACATGCTGAATCATGGCAGAGTCTCGACTCGGGCAGTTAGTAATCTACAAGATTGATGTTACTGATGGTTTTCTCATGAAAGTTGAAGAAGGTGAGAGAGTTAGACAAAGAGAAAGGGCTTAAGCATTGCTGCATCGGTCACTTTAGTAGGGATAAAGTGAAATAATCCCACTGTCACCACTATCAGCAGGTGGTCTACAGCATTGTGGGTCTTTAAGTCTTCAGGGTTGGACTTTTACTTTTATATATATCATTTTCACTAACTCTATCTTTTAAAAATGTAAATAGTGCTGTGCTAATCCATCGTGATTCATCCTGTAATAGAATTTTTAGATTGAACTCCTCAATAAATATACCACATTCATTTCTAGTGAATTATATTAGTGAATATACCTTCGTTTCTTCTGCCCTCTTACATTTCCTGGCCCAACCTTCTTCTGGATGTTAAAACATTGTCTTCCATTTCTCTTGCTTTCCCAACTGCTGCCATTTTCTCACCATTACTTATGAAATTTTTTATTTCTGCTTTACTTATTTGTATTTGAATATCAACTCTATCATAGCTAACCACTTGTTTACCTGCTTTATCAGCGTTCTCATTTCCCTGTATTCCCAGATATGTTCAAACTCCTATAAACCTAACTTAAATTGCTGATTCTAATTGTGTGTGTAAGTCCACGTTGGACCTGAAAATAAACTAAATAAGGAATATGCATGGTTTACATAAAATATTTAGTTACTCATCAAAACATGATTTCATTGCTTACACTAAATTTGATTTAAACAAAAATCAAATCTCCTAGCTTGAATTATGTAGAGCGAGTGTGATCCAATGAGTAGTATTAACATGACCATAGTGGCATTATCAAATTGTGCGAGAAGATGACAAGATAAGACGACACCAGGGTGTTTGCACTGACAGAGATGACGAGTATTAAATTAACTCATGTGTGGCACGGTTGTGCAATGGATAGCTTTACCACCTCACAACTCCAGGGTCCTGGATTTGATCCTTAGCTCAGATGACTGTCTGTGTAGAGTTTCACATCAATTTTATCTCAGGGTTTTAAATAATGATCAAATAATGCTGACCCGCAAACCCTATTAAAAAGGTATTAATTTAAATCAGTTAACTGAACCAATAATTTGAATAAATAATTTAACAAGTTAAAAAGTGTAAGAGATGAATTTATGTTAAAGTAACATATTTTCATTTGCATGAAACTGATGTACACATTTGAATCAAGTAAATTCAATGAACTTTTCAGTGTTCCCTTTGCTAACTTATCTTCTACCACTCCTTGCCTTGTTGTTTTCTATCTTTCCCAGCAATCCTGCAATGTATGTTTATCATAACGGTGTCTTATGTTCAGTGGCTTTTACCCCACCTGTACTTGAGGAGTGGCTTTGGGTAAAGATTTGAATGCTCCATTATATATTCTTAGAGCCTGAGTTTGAATGTTATTTAATTTCTCAAGCAATGTCTTAGCCTCTGATTCATATGGTGTTGATCCAAATCTATAATTCATCTAATCAACATAATATTGGTGGACTTTTCGGCTTCCCATTCGATACCATCTTGTAATCAATTTTTGATTATTTTTCCAATATGTGCTGCCCGTGTCAGTTTTTTTTTTTATCAAAACGAACCCTAAAGAATCTAAATGTCTCTTCTTTTTAGTTGTTGTCCACCTTAGCTCCTCTCCTACTTTCTTTCTTGTAAAGATTACTAAACCCCCCATTGTAATGCTCATCCCCATACTGAATTAATGGCTTTCCTTATTGTGTTTGGCAAATTTCTTAATTTCCATAAATCCCATCATCAGTAAATAGTGACCTTCCTATTTCTTCTGGTAACTGTTAAAAAATATAGCATTAACCATTAAGGAAACAGCAGAAGACAGATCACATTACCCTGAGGTGTTTCATTGTCTACTGTGAAACTTACATGTCTCATCTTTTAGCTGGTGCTTTACCACAAGGATCTGTGCTTGGACAGATTTTACCCTACTTTACACCCAGCCTTTGGAACAGCGAATCTTTATTGTGCAATTTGGCATGATTATACTGTATGCTAACAGATTTTTAGAAAATGATCACGATGAGGATAATGTAGATAAAGAACGCCCCATTCAAGCAGCAACAAAACACTAACCACAGAAATATAATCTTTACAAACATTCTGTAGTCGGCATACAGGGCAAATCCTGAACCCGTATGTCTTAAGAAAAGGATAAGGTACCCTATTATATAAATTTATTATTGCGTGAATAAGAATATCACAGATTCATTTCATTTCACTGATAAAACTTCATCTTGTTAGCTAATCTCATTGTTTCTGGAGAGCTAGATGTTGAGACTTGCTGGGTGATCTCACTTTATTCCAGCATGCATTTTGCAATTCTAAAGAATCCCGATCAAAATCATACAATCCACTTTTTAAAACGATCTGAGGATTATAAAAAACATTCCCATGCTAGAGACAATGCCATACAAGGCACACAGGAAGTAAAGGCATACTGGCACAAGTGGGGAACAAAGGTTTCGTTTACCTGAGTCATCCAAACATTTTCAACACACTGATTCAACATGCCTCAAGGCTGCCTTCCAGACCAATAAAATCTACACCTGCATCTGATGTGTGGAAACTTGACTTTTACTTAATATGCATTTCCTCTTCAATCAATCATGTGAAAACGCATGTGTCCACACGTAAATTTATAATGTCACCAGGCACAAGAAACAAAATACAAGAAACAACTGTTCTAAAGAGCTACCTTAGTTCCTGAGTAACTCTCACTCAAGTTGTCACTAAATATACTTTACGACTGTAATTAAGCATGTGTATAGGAGATTTGATTTAAGCAGTGCAAGATAAGTTGTGACGTCCATGAAGATCCACATAAGCTGCTGTAAGTGTGTAGCACAGTCTCTTAGTTGGGCTAATGATAGTGATCATCCAGGTGAGAAAGGAAGAAAGTGAACCACTAGACAGGGTGTGTTTGCCCTGGCACCACCCATCTTGCCTCATAGTGTGTCATCAAAATGATGACTCAAGTTTATAAAAGAGGTGAGGCACAATTCCACTTCTCACACTCTGAAAAGTTCGGCTCTGGAACTATAGACTGTATCATACACACCCAGCAGCATTAACTATGCACACCCTTCTGCTTGTCTTGGTCACATCTGGACTGGTGTTACTTTTGGCAACTCAGGGTGAGTGATGTTCTTGAATGTTGAGTTTATAAAAATGTAATTGTGCATGTAATAATTTGGTAGATTATTATATCCAAAAGAAATATACAATCCAGTCCAAGCATAGAGCTGTTAAGGGCGCTGACACTGTGGTAAAAGTGCTGCAAAACTCTTTCCAGCATATATTTTCACGAATTAGTAAATCCTGAGTCAGCAGTACCACTCAATGAAATCTCAATGTTCAATAAAATGAGGTCGACGTTTTTCATGTTTTACATATGAAAAAACTCTAAATGTTTCTTTTCTTATTCACCTACACGTAATACAAAGCAAAACATGGGTCCAAAAGTATTACAGAATGTGCTAGAACAAAGTAGATACCTGAGCCCTCATTAATCATGGTGTGTACACAATAGTCTGTGTATGTTGTGTGTATGACTGGTTCACTGAAACGTGGCAAATTGATTAAAATGGACAAGTTTTTATATAGGAGATATACCAACAGAAGCCATTACTGCTTTTGGTTAAATGGAATTGCTGTTAAAACTATTTAGTTCTAGACTAAAACCGAATAGTTACACCCAAATCACACAAAAAGCTAACAGTGATGGAATATGAATGTAACATGGCTTATCTTGCTTTCTTGAGGATATCGTGCCATTATCAGAGAACAGAAGGATTTCTTTACTTAAATCTCTGAGTGACTTATCAGTAGATACCAATTACCAAAGCTACTGAAAAAAAATGAACCGTTAACACCAACGTTGAAGAACAGTTAACACTAACGTTGTAGAGAAAAACATGACAGACAAATTCTATGCTTGTGCATGCTTGTCCTTTTAGCTGAGGATTTTTTTGCTACCGACACATTTCAGTGAGATATTTCCTCACAATCAGTGAATATTATACATATAGTGTGTAATACATAGAGTATTATACATACAGTCTTGGCCTGGCCATGCACGCCCCCTACATCAAGGTGCAATTGGTACATGTGAAACAGGTCTTGCATACACCTGTAGGTTTTCATGGGAACAATACTTACATGGGTTCAGTTCATATTTCACGTTTTAGCTCAGCTCTAGTGAATTGAGACTTGTGACTACCAGATGTGGCTAGAGCAGCCCGAACCCTCATTCTAATGAAAAGGCTACTCAAGTTACACAGGGTCAGATTTACATCTGAGAACAAGCAGTGGCTATGGTGGTGATGATGGTGAGATCAATACATGTGATGCAAATACAGAGAATTAAAAATCATTTATATAATTTGATTGGTCAGAAAGTGTTGATTCATTTTCTATAACAGTACAGCTTGAACAGTCGTTCTGGCTGCAAGGCAAATCACAGGTTTGTATCAATGCATTCATTCTAAACATGATTAAAAAAAAAAACAAGTATCGTTATGTAACAATGAAAATGTGTAGATGCTGCTCTGGTGAGGCTTTCTCTAATGAGATTTTAATTTAGTTTATGAAAGAAGACTTCATTCAGTGTCATCCAAAACTGGAGTGTTGAAGACTGGACAAACATCGGCTGGTGTTTTTCCAAACCTCAACTGTCCAGTTTTGGCGAGCCTGTGCCCAGTGTAGCCTCAGATTCCTGTTTGTGGCTGAAAGGAGTGGAGCCTGATGTGGTTTTCCGATGTTGTAGCTCATCCTCCTTAAGATTTGCCATATTGTGCCTTCTGAGATACTTTTCTGCTCCTTATAGTTGTAAAGACAGGTTTGGCTACTCTCCTTTTTTTTGCTTTTTGCACCATTCTGCGTGAATTCTAGACAGTGTTTTTGCTTGAAAATTCCAGGAGATCAGCAGATTCTGACACAATCAAATCAGGCCTTCTGGTACTAACTACCATACCATAGTCAAAGTAACTAAAATCTATTTTTCCCCATTCTGCTATTCAGTCATTAACTGAAGCTCTTTACCTGCATCTGCCTGATTTCATGCATTGCACAGCTGCCACATAATGGGCTGATTAGATTATTGCATGAATGAGTAGGTGCACAGGTATTAAAGTGGCCGATGGGTGTGTGTGCATTATTTTTGACACCTGAAGGCCAGCGATCCCGTCCTTCCAATGAGCTTCCTCTGTAAGTTCTTCCGTCTCAGCCATTTACAATCTTCACATGACAGCAATTGAATGCTGAAATGATGGAGTCATGTACAGTAAACCTGAAAATGATGTGAGGTTGTGATAGACAGTAGAGAACCAAATAAATTAAAGAATATCTAGTAACAAAATGAGAAGAACATCCATCACATTACAAACCAAAACAAATTGCAGCAGAAAAAGTAAAAAGTCAAATTTGTCTTTACAAATTTGCATAAGTAATGGTGAAATGTAACCGCTGTTAAAATGACTCCACCAAATACAGTGCATTTAAAGAGTTGCCTATGGATGTACAACCCACTTTTTTAAACTTAGATATGATACTGATATGAGAGGCCTGGGTGTTGGCTACACTATATGTTTCTAGTAAGTTTCTCTTGCCAAGCTATTCATGAAAGCAACACAGTTTAGGGAAGATTGTGTCCAGTTATAGTCTAGTTAGTGCAAAAGGCAATGTGGCAAAGCACAACACCATCCATTACAATTTCAGTGAACCACCCACACATGTGAAACCTTTGGATTTGATTGATTACACAACTCTGGACCAACTATCAATATTTTTTTGTTAACACACCCAGAAACTCACAGTTTACTGGGAACTGCATGTTTGGACAGGAACTCCTTGTTGCTCTGGGAATTCTCTAGAATAAGAGCCAGATCAAACAAACGATATAATATCATATATCATCTGCTTGATCAGTGATGAGTGAGTCTTAATTTAAAAAATTTAAAAGCATGCCATAGGGCTCCAGACTGTCTTAAACATTCCCAAAATATCTGGGAGAACGCCCAAGAGCGCATAACTGATCCTGCTGTCTATATGAGAAGGACATCTTTCCTTTCTCCTCTCTCAGTCAGAGTAACACTAGCCAATCACAAGGTTCTATTAGCTCAGAATGTAGAATACACATTTTTGAATGTGTGTTACTCCATGGCGTGAGCAGCAGTTGATCAAGTCATTTTATTCACCAGTGTTGGAAAAAAGCATGTACCAGTCTTGGTAGTTGTACAAGAGACTTAGCTAGTGGGTGGGGATTATTTACAGCTATTAACTAGTCAGTTCTCTAACCATATTCTTTTCCTATAGGCCTGACTACAAATCTTGAACCAGATGCAGACTTCCTTGAAGAGGCAATTGCTGACGGTTTTATAGTCAGCACTAAGGGTCCTACCAAAACTGAGAAACCACAGGATAATTACAATGCCATTATTACCCATGACTCACCTAACCCAGAAGCAAATCTATCACTGTTTCAGAAAGATAGTCTGCCAACAGTAACTACAGTCAAAACCCCAGAGGCTAGTACAGAGCCCACCACTGAAAATACCAACGAACTTCCAAAGAATGAGAGTGCTGCTGTTTTGATCACAGTTGGCTCAAGCCAAACCACCACATTGTCCCCTGTGGAGAATGATGAAGGCTCTGGTATCTTCTCTGAACCATTTATAAAAATGCACACTTCGATGAAACACAAAACCATAGAATCTGTTGCTGAAGTGGACATTAGCAGCGATGGTTCAGGCATGTTTTTGAATGAGAAGCAAGAAGAGGATCTCCCGTTCACCACCACTGTCCATAATTCTGGACATCTCGACACCTCTACACTTGTATTTCGTTCATCAGAAGAGAACGGTGTATCTGGGATGGGGCGTAAAGCTCCCACCTCAGATTGGCTGACAACGATGTCACCCATTATTGTAGAAGAAGCTGAAATTGCAGTACGCAAAAACAATGAAGTAGCAGTGGAAAAACCCTTGGATGAAAGTAGTCCAGATCCAGCAGAAACAGGTATTCCATCATCTAATCACTATGATGTGGCACAAAATATGTTCTTGGAAAATTACTTGTACAACTTTAGAAACAGTTCTAAGTTAAATCTAAGTTCAAAAGAATATAAGCTATTCCACTGAATGGTGGTACAATACAAAACTGTAATGTTTAAGTTCAATCTCAAATTACATTTACTCTGTGCAGTGACTTTTGAGCCCGAATTTCACATTACGAAATCTGGACATGATCTAAAACCCACTATATCTGCATTTGTCAAAGAGGGCACACCTGGTGAGTCTATACAATGACATTGTGTGCCACTGTTGATCATTTCCTTCTTTTGTCAAACCCTGTTTAATCTTGTCGATATTCTGTGTTTGTTCTGTCTAGGTTGGCTGCTCATCTTAGCATTATGCCTCACACTTGGAGCTGTTATCTGTGTGTTTGCTGGGATCGCCACCAAAGACATGTAATTGTTTTAAACTAAATAACATATGCTACATACTCCTGATTTTCTGGGTTGCTTTAATTTTAAATCGATTTCCTTATTTTGCAATGAAAGTATGTACTTATCAACATTTCAGGTAACTAATATGAATGTCAATCTGTAGTCATTTGTAGTAAATTATATCATATGGCTGATTATAAACTAACAAGCCCATAGACCAGTGGTTCTCAAAGTGGGGTTCAAAGACCCCCAAGGGATATGAAGCATAGCCAGGGTCCATGAATTTTTTTTTAATTCTGTTACTGTAGTGGAAATTCCAACCCACTATTATCAACCCTATATATTTACAGTTAAGTTATCAGGTTTTATTGTTAGCTCCAATAAATAGCTAGAATGTTATTGTACAAATTTAAATAATGAGCCTAGAATTTGAGTAGTTGAATTGTGTTCATAAAATAAACAAACAACTAAATTAATAATAATAATAATAATAATAATAATAACTTATTTCAATATTTTTTCTTGTTTAGGTGGTATGGGCCTAGTAGGCAATGCCTCAATAGCAAATCCACAGAGTCAAAGAAACATGAGGAATATGACAAAACAGCGACTCTCCCCCTGTCAGAAAAGGAAATGGTGGCACTTATGAGCTCACAAAAGGAAGAGGGGAAAGAAAAAGACTGTACCATCATCAGCCTTGAAGAAGTTCCAGAAAAGGAATATCTGATGTAGTACTAGTGGGAATGAAAAGGAAGTGAGCCCTGACCATTAAGTAAACATGAGCTAAAAACCAGAGATCAAGCTGGATTTTTTTTTTCTAGCTCATGCTGCACAAGGTTGAGCCTGATTTTTATTGTTAATGTGCTTCATAGATAAATGCTAATCACCTTACAGACAAACCACACTTTAGTGAAATGCACTTCTCACTGTATAGCCTTTCGGTTTTCACTTACAGCTTAAAAACTGTTTCTCACTTTCTCCTTTCTTTTTAATCACAAGCATGAAGTTGCACCTTTTATAATTTTACTGATTTAAATTTTGAAAGAATATTGCTTGTTAATTAATTGCAGTGAATAACTAGATAAGTATTAGTTAATATGTTACTAAACTATTGTTATTAGACTATTTCACTATTATTATTTGTAAATACCCACCTGTAAGTACTGTGTACTAAAATATAATGTGTTCAGATAATCAAGCACAGAACAATGAAATGCCACTTTCTTTGACATGCATAAGATATACCTGTTTGCATTAGGGAATTAAAAATGTGCTTAATTAGTAGTAAGATGTATGGTATATGAGGACCACATACTCTTATAAGCACAGTAACATGAAAAAATCGTTTGTGAGCTCCTTGTGCTGGTACTTATGTTTACATGCACAAGGCTCCTAATTACAGTCTGTCCTATTCTTTTAATACACTTCCCATTATGGGGACCAGAACATTTGTTCCCATTTCATCTTTCATTTGTGTGGGGTTGGTGAGGTGAATAGGAAATTGTCTTGATGAAGTGAACTAAACAATTTATTGAACAATATGTATTTTAGTTTATTTGAGCCCAAAATAAAAGACACATAAAATAAAGATGTTTCCATTATTTACAATTTAACATTAGCATCCATAGAAAATAGAGGAAAATCGCATTCAAAAAGTGAATCTTGTTTTGAAGGTTTGTCTTGCAGTAAATCTGGAATACCATAGAGCACAAAACGATCCAAAAACATCAACATATGAACAAACAACATATGAATAAAATTCTCAACCGACATGAAACCTGGGTGTTTTGTCAGGCCCTGCCTGAGCATGTACACCTTAATAATATACACATTTGCACAGTTCTACTTACTTCCTGAACTTCAGCCCTGTCTGTACTCCATCAGTCAGTTTCAACAGTAAAGGTATCCTTTACTAATGTTATCCCCCAGGCTTTCTGCATTAATAGTCACTAAAATTATAAATAAAAATTCATTCTGAAATAAAAGAAGTAGCTGGATAAAGCCATGTTAGCTACACCAGATAATCTGATCCAAACTGTCTGGCAAAAAAACTTTTCTGTTCAGATTTGAATGTTATTTATCTATGTTGTAGTAAACCATGAACAAAAAACTGACTACTAGACTTCAAAACTATATATTATTATATTCAGTATAAGAAAGCAGACCTAAATAAAGCTAGTGTATGATAAATACACAAAGTGCAAAGAGGCACTTTAATATGAAAAGCAAGATTAGCAAAAGATCAAACAGTCATTATAGTCGATTATAGTACAAATAAAGGGCGTATTTTCATGGTGAATCAGGGTGAATTCTGTTTTCTCCATGAACAATTTTTTCCCTCCCTCTATGTAAGTACATCATTGGCAGTGTGTGTGATGTGAGTCTTATAAAAAAAAAAAAACACCACTGCTGCAATGCGGCAAAATCCATTCGATTTAACTCTTTTCTTGAGCTTTAGACATAGTTTACTTTCTGTGGGACTAAAGAAAGTGGTTTTGGAGTCAACATCACTTATCTTTGCATTCTATAGAGTTTACAATTGTGGCATTCAAGGCGTGGTTATTAAACAAATAAACTTAAATGAAATGTGTGCAAACACACATGGGTTGTATGCATAGTCCATAAACTTTAGAATTTCTCTTAATCATGCACAAATACACACTGAAATTCATGAATCTGTGAATGTCAAAGGTGGTGCCAAATAAGCTGTCATATAGATAGCCACTTGCCAGCGTTTGATACTAGCCTTTGTGTCTGTTCTTGCTATTTAATTACTTGCATGGCATTTGTGTTGACCTTGCATTGTCAACATAAGCCTTGAAGGCAAAATCCAGCACCTGGTCGGAGGTTGTAAGCTTTGGTGTGGTGGTGGGGGGGGGGCGTTGTTTTTGCTCGGAGGGGGGTTGGGATAGCTGTCACGGTAAGAGGCTGATCTTGAGTGCCGAGACCAAGGCTTAATCCATCTAAGCCAAGTCAGCGAGGGCAAGTTGTACTTCTATTATCTTGCCACTAGCAGTGAGCCAAAGCATTTCTGGCTTTATATTGATTTCTGATTAACAAGTAGAAAAGGATTGGGAGGGTAATTGGTGGGATCTACAGATTGCTCTTTCAGAGTCTGGTGTGGGAATTCTGGGCTCCAGATGATGTGGAAACCCCCACGATCGCCATACCATAGGTGGAATTTTGGAAAAAACAAACAAATTTTGATTTGGTCCCTAAAGCTGACCTGGAATTGTCTCTTCACACACTGCTATAAATATACAAAATGATTAAGTTCAGAGTACTGTCATTTAAAGGTTTAAAGTGGTTGCAATTAGGGGTCATGGGGCCTTACTTAAGATCCCAGCAATGAGCAGTTATAGGGTTTGGGTGCACTCAAGGGTGCAGCCATGGTGGGACAGGACAGTGGCACTTGTACCTCACTTATGTCAACCACTGATTTCAACTTACAATCTTAAGGTCACTAGTATAGATCCCTAACCATAGAATGGAGGCTAAACTTTAACCTAAGTCACCAAGGTCATGAGGAGCTGATCATACAATTGTCTGTGCTAGTAAAATACATGCACATTGTTGTTTGATGCTTGTGGTAATCACCATAAATGTGAAGTTTGCATTCATTAAATTGTTTTCACCCAGAATAGCAACCATGTAGGACTCAGGATAAGGCGAAGCTGGATCTTTTACTGCTGTTTTACTCTTGTGTCCAAGGTTCCTCCTCAATGACGGAAAAGACAGCAGGGGAGCCATTTGGGGTCAAGTTGATCTGAAAGCAATTGTCATGGACAACTAACCATTGGACCAAGGCACAATCAATGAATATATAATGTGAAATGTTGACATAAAAAGATTAGCAGTACATTGTGTTTTTCTCAAGGAATCTCTGTCCAAAGCAAGTGGTATAAAGGTGAGGAAAAGTGTCATATTAACTATTGTAATGAGCTGAATAGCTTCGGCCTACGGTTTTAAAGAAAATGATTCAGGGATTTCTGTTCAACTACCAAAGAGCAGAGCTAAAAATGTGGAGAAAAATACTAGAGCTTTCAAAGACAATGAAATGAAAAATACTTTGGATAGTTGAAATGGCCAGAAATCAATCACAGCTTCATTGCACCATTTTCAAAAACATTTTTGATTGTGATGAAATAGCTCTCTCTATGTTAGCAGCTATACTATAGTACACATAGATTTGAAAAAACCAAAGGCCAGCTTGGTTTTGCAGTCTACTACCTAGCCTTAAAAGGAAATCTGTCTCTGTCATTTGTGTCACTAATGACCATTTATACACAAAAACATAATGTATCTACTACATGCAAGTTTCTATATCTGGGGGAGTGTTATGTACCTTGCAGTCATCTATTAGCACTTGTGGACAGGAGTTATACGATGAATATACACCATGGTTTGTGTTATTCTCATAGAAGGATTGTGATTTGGTCATCTCAAAGTCATCTGTTCTCATCTGCTGGGCATCGAGCATGTTGAGCTCGTCTTTGGTGAGGTGGTACACGATGCCCGCTCCATAAGAGTCTCCAATAACATTGACCGATGTTCGGAAGCGATCCCTGTTGAATTGGAATGAGACACAGACCCATGTGCCACAGCTTAACTTATTGGCCATTTATCATTCATAGCTGCATTATGTTTTTCTATTAGCTCTTAACTGCACTCACTCGCGCACACACACACACACACACACACATCATTATGAAGTTCTATAAGCATGGAGCTTTTGTGCATGTACTTCCACAAATATTGCTTTCTATTCCTAATAATTGGTATTATAAGTCCCTTATAACAGCCCAAAGAAGTTTAAGAGATTGGCTAGCTAAGTTTTCCAGTGAAAAAGAAAGAGCAGAAGTCTAACTAGCAAACACTACTTAAAATTGACCACATACACTGGTAGGTTAGCAAACATGAGCAAAGACGTAATGCTGTAATTTAATGTAACAGTTTACCAAGTTAACAAATAGAACAAGTGGCAGAAGTAGAGAAACACATAAGTATCCTAGTCATAGAAGGAGTGGAAGGAGAATGTAGATGGGAGATCCTGAAAGAGTATCGGATGTCAGAGAGTTTTTACAATGGCTGAGATCTATACTGTCACTAAGTGAAAGTTTTGCTTTGGGTTTGTAGGATGTACTAACTAAAAAAACTGGTCAGCCTCAGTATTCAGGTTTCAGCTATGAGCAGAGTGTTTTTCTTTCTCTGGCTATTGAACCTACTTGTCCACCAGGCAACTACGAATAAAAAAATATGGCCCTGACATGAAATCTGTTTGTCCTGGGCACCTGGGCTAGTAATCTGTTCACCTCTGAATAGCCAAATCTATGCTGTTGTGTAAATGATTCAGTTGATAATTACAACTGCAAAAAGTGAAACTGAATACAGAACATCCTCTTCGTAGTGACTGCACCCTACAGAACAACGTCCCTATACATTTCCTCCTGATGACAGTACTTTTAGTTCATTATTAATCACTTAACTGTTAATATGCTTTTTTTTATGATTAGAGCCTTATTCAGATTTACTCACAGAAGCCAGTCGACGGCGACCAGTAAGCTGATGTCTTGGGTGGGCAGACCCACAGCAGTGAGGATGAGCAGCATGGTAACAAGGCCAGCGCTGGGAATACTGGCAGCTCCCACACTAGCAAGAGTAGCTGTCAGGCTTTAACAAAAACACAACAGTATTTTCACCTTAACTTGGTGCAGTGGTGAAACTTCTATTAATGGTGTGACTGCTGTTAATCATATTGGCATTTTTTTCATGAAACATGCTAACCTGTTTAAGTAGAAAGAACTACATGGAAAAATTCTATATTTACTTTATTGAATTTGAGTCATGGGCAACTGTAAGATAATTGTGAGATAAGTTGTAATGCTAATTATGCTTATTTGCAATTGGTACATGTATAATGTTCATGCAGTACAACACAAACTATGAACCCCAAACCAGGCCTTGCTTATCAACCACACTTTAGAGAAAATGGGAAAATCTGTCACAAAGCCGTGAATGCTTAACCTACCTGACTGTAACAATCTGACCAGGACCAAGTTTTATTCCATTCATCTGTGCGATGAAAATGGCTGCTACTGCCTCGTAAAGTGCTGTGCCGTCCATGTTGATTGTCGCACCAACAGGAAGCACAAATCGAGTAACCCTTTTATCAATGCCCAAGTTTTCCTCCAGGCAACGAAATGTAACAGGCAGTGTACCAGCACTAACACAGAGACACATATTAATAGTTAGTACAGCCCCCAAGCCATATCTAGATGCTTTCTTTAATGTTGAATTAATAAAATAGAAAGTACAGGAAAATGGCCTGCCTGGAGGCTGTTCCTAATGCAGTCACCCAAGCTTGAAATACTCCCATAAAAAATTTAAAAGGGTTTTTTCTAACAATGACAAAATATATCAGTGGGAGGAATATGCCACCATGGATGATAAGGCCCACAATGACTGTGAGCATGTACATCCCCAATTGCTTGGCTACCACCTCCAGGTCATTAATGGAAATAATCTTGCCACAGATCAGGCATGCAATGCCCACAGGGGAATACCTACGACAGGGAAAAAGTAACATAAGACTTTATGGCACACACCCAGTGCTACTTACTTAACTAAGTTAATTGAAAAGTTGCCTTTAAATTGTTGTAGCACAGTTTCACTGGCTGATTTTAATAATTATCATGTACAACATGACTTTAACAAGCATGATGTACTGACCACATAATCATGCCAACAAGTCTCATGACGATTTCATTGAGAACGTTGAAGAAGTCCATCATCAGCTTGGCTTTCTCCCCCATCTTTCCCATGCAGATTCCAAAAGCCACAAAGAAACCAATGAGCCCTAGCAAAAGAAATGGAGTTCAGTAAATCCTATAGGATCTGAAGACCTAGAACTCTGATTACTGACAGACCTAAAATATAAATTTACCATTATCACCATAAACAAAACTATTTACACCACATAATCCTCAGTTATCTTAAAAATACAGTCCAAGCACTGAGCATAATGCCATTTGAACTTCTATGTGCATTACCTTTTTATTACAATCTTTAATCTGTTTACATATATTTTGTAATCTACTGTAAATATGCTGTATACAGTATGCACCTAACACATTCATGCCACTCTTGAATTGAAGAGATTTCTTCATAGCATATTTTGCTGCCCACTTGGTGGTATTTCGTCCAAACCGATGTGGATGATGAGGTGTTGCTACCTCTACCTTATTTGTAACCGTCTGGATCTGCAAACACAGCATAACAATTATTATTATTATTATTATTATTATTATTATTATTATTATTATTATTTTTATTATTATTATTATTATTCATCTTCCTCCAGAACTTACACCCTGGATGGGACATTGTAGGGCATCATGCACACACATTCACACCATTCACACCTATGCGCAAAAGTGTAACCAATCCACCCATCAACATGATTTTTTTGGAATGTTGGAAGAAAGAAAAGAAAAACCCATAGGTAAACCACACAGACATGGGGACAACATGTGAAACTAGACATAGATGGTGGATCATAGAGCTGCTCATTATCATCATCATCATCATCATCATCATCATCATCGATATTTGACATTAGGCTTATTTTTATATTGTTTACATCCAACCACCAATTACAAGATGGAAATTATCCAGCATATATGTAAGTATCATAAGTAGTAAACTGCTCCAATGTACTGATGTGGTGATGACTGAATCCTGATGTCCTGATGAAACCCACCTGCTGAAAGCAAGCCTGTACCAGATTCTCTGGAAAGAGATTTCTGATGAGGTCAAAAAAGGCATCTAAAGTGGACACATCATCGTTCTTCTTGCCCTCTCCCAAATTGGATCTTAGTTTGGGGTGGCCCGGGTGGATAGCCAGTACCAGAAGCACCCCCAGGACTGCAGCAATGATGGTTGTGGACATGTAATACACCATGGCTCTGGTGCCGAGACGACTGCTAGATTTGGCATCTAAACCTGCCAGACCTACAATGAATAAAGTAATTGATTGGTACAAATTTATTTCAATTTAATATGTCATTATTTCTACTTGTTAACTTGTTTTTTCAAGACATTATGTAGCTATTTTGAGTTATCTTGTTATTTCAGCATCTTGTTATTTCAACTTAATAGTTAACATCCCACATTTTATGAATTTGATACAGATGACCACTATTAGGTCCAATTTAACAAACAAACAAACAAACAAACAAACAAACAAATAAATAAATAATCTTTGAACTTTTAGCATATGAACATATGTCAGCAGTGAAGATGGATGCAAGTGCAAGCTTTTTATCGTATAACAGGCAAACAAAACTAACAAAGTCCAAACAAGATTCGTGAAATGAGCAAAACAAGAACTTGGAGAACACAGCATGACACACACACAACAGATAACAGAAGCTTAACAATGAAACAAAGAACTCTCAAAACTTAAATAGGGACATTAATGAAAGGTAAACACAAAACAGATGAGTGTAATCAGAAGGGAATGTGGCATGTGTCATGGTCATGTGATCTGGCTGTAGTCTGTGATCTGAAATGACATCCAAGGCAGCCATCTTGTGAGGCCATGATGAGGTCATAAGCCTACCTGACATGATGCAACTGAGCAAAATCATCCATTTTTAAGGCAGGTGCAAACAAGCACAACCTGCTGTAATTAGGCAAGTTATGTGATTACTGAATATTGTGTTTTATGGATGGAGATTTCCACTTGCCAGTGAAATTAAATAGTCCTGTCCAAGATCAAAAAGAAGCATGTATGTGGGAGGTGCTATTGTGCACAGTACCCGTGATTAAACTGGAGATGATCAGTGGCAAAATCACCATCTTCAACATTCTCATGAGAATATCACCAGGGAAGGCGATGATCATGATAACATCTGGGTGAAGTGGAGATGCGTAACGCAGAAGGACACCAGCCACTGAGCCTACAATCACACCTGGACAAAACAGACCATCAGAATCAGACAGTGTAAAGACATGTAATGACAAGCATGTAGTATTTAAAATTTCCTCTATTTGCAAATACAAAATTCTATATAAAATTGCCTCTCCATAATGGGCATGACGTGTCATCAGCAGCTGTAGTACCTTAAATCGAATCAATCGATGTATTTTAAACATTATAAAAATATTTCATTTAAATAATTTACCTTCTACTTATTGAACATTACTCAGTTTATTGATTTCTGACACTGCTTTAGTGTTTACTAGGTATCTAGCTGGTTCTATGGCTGAGGGCATTTTATATTGATCTCATCACTACTGAAATATTTACACGGAAAAGACTGGCAGTTGCATGTTTGATGTGCACCTCACAGGGTCATGTATAGATTTATGTAGAGCTATTATTACACCGTAAAACCTGGCAAGTTTACTCAAATCAATTAAGGAAACTGAAAAAACCTTAAGCCATTTAAGTTAAAAACTTTGCGTTGAGTACAGCTAACGTATAAACATTTGAGTTGACTTAACTTATTCTTTGTTACACTTACTTAAATCCACTAAGTTAAATTTAAAGGATTATTTAAGTCAATATTAAAAATGCCTGTTTGTTTATAAAGCTGTGTTAAATCTCACTCACTGACAGACAAACAGTAAGTTAGAAAGTAACTGCTTTATCCTGGTCTCAGTATCTAATCTGGGAACACTGTGACACCGGTCCATTGCAGGGTACAATGCGCACACACATTCAAACCTTGGGCCAATTTATCTTATCCAATCCACCTAATGACATGTTTCTGGGAGGTGAGAGGAAACCTCAGAACCTAGAGGACACCCACACAGAGAAAATGCGGAACTCCACACAGACAGTCACCCGACTGTCAAACCCAGGATCTTGGAGCTTTGGGGTGGTAACACTACCTGCTGAGCCACTGCACTGCCAAAATAAAACAACTGTAAAATATATTTGATGTGTCATGTCTTACTTTAATGGATTACTAGCCACAAACTAATCATTAATGGTAGAGCATTAAAGGTAACTGTTGTAACCATGGAAGTCACTTATCAGGACCTTTAAAAGAAAGGGATTTTACGAAACTGGGCCTTTACCAATTTTAATTGACTACCTCTGGCCTATATTGTTCACTATTTGTTAACTAACTGACTTGAAGTTAAGTAAAAGAAAGGATCCACCAAGTAGGATTATTTTGTATGAGGTGTTTAGGAGAAATATGAAAGAAGAAGGTTTGGCCTAGGTTTAAACTGATATTATTTGTGTAATTTAAACTTGAGACACATGAGTTATGCTTACTTGAAATTTTGTACACAACTGAAGTAACTCAATCATATTGAGCTCTTCAAACAATGTTCAGTTACTGAGTTCTCAAAACTGTGAAAACTTATCTTCCAGATGAGTAAATATGACATTTAAACTCATTTGAGTAGTGATTAGTCATTTCATTGAGTCATTTCCAGTGTTCTACTGCGTAGTCTATTACACTATAGACATGACGTTCCCTGAACATGTACAGTCAGATGTTATAAATCCATTCTCCACATACTGTACACTATGATAACCAGTTGTTGATTACACATATCTAGTACTCAGTGTGTATTAGTGTTTCTCATATAGAGATTGTTACAATTATATGCTATATATTTTTCACAGTTTAACCATAAACTAAATGTCCCTGAACTATATCCCCTAAAACTCTTTGTAAACATCAATATAAATATTTTTGCTAGTGCATATTATTAGAGCGCTCAAATTAATCATGTTAGTGTGTTATTGTGGTGGTTTTATGATGCATACTAAGCAGGAATGTATTTATTTCATTAAAACATCACCATATTCATATTACACACATTTATTCATGTGTCATATGCTTTTATCTAAAGTGAAAGAAGACATAGTCCAAGCAGTTGAAGGTTAAAAGTCCAATAATGATTCTCTGGATTGCTACTCATAACCATCTGATCACTAACTCAGAGCTTTAACCAATGAGCCACCACTGTCCTGACTACTGTAGCTGTTATCAATGTGTTTAATATGATTCTGTCTATATCAGGGTGTCTTACCAAGAACTGTGAGTGCTAGAAGCAAGTTCTTTGTGAATTTGTTACAGAGACCTCCACATGCTGGCCCAGGAGAAGGAGCTGGAGCTTCAAAGTGACACTCATGCATTCGAATCTCAACTTGCTTCTCCATGCTGTTGGGACTGACAGAAGAGATGGAAGTACAGATGAATCTTATAAAAATCTTTGAAAGGTTTTTTACTGACTTCATAAGCATTCAGTTTTACTCTATGATTTTAGACTCTGTATCATAGATTTCAGGGTCGCAGGCTTATCCACCTTTAATTTATGAAAAAATATATTAAAGCCTGGTTAATTTTCATATTTTTTTTGTATGAGATTCTGTATTTTGCCAGAGGTCTACATCAAGGTGCATTGAAAATGTTCTGATAGCTCATAGTAGCCCAACAATTTACTAATACAATTTATGTTGTTGTTTTTCTTCCTAATTACCCATGTCTAGTTTCTCCTTATTCATTGCTGAATTGTTGCCTATTTATTGCTTGCCTTTGAATTTCTACAATAGATGTTTCTGGCATTTTAACTCTGTGCTTATTTATGTTTGTGGGACTTTATTAAAAAAGCACAGCTTGTGACTTACCTAACCTAACCTTATACAGTAAATGGATACAGCAAGGAACTCAAGAACACACAAGACACTGCAAGGTTAAAAACCACGTGACTGTTAATTGTTATCTTCCACCAGTCCTTGCATGTTGCACAAGTCCTACAGCCTTGTTACTGTCTACTGGATTTATAGATTTTATGTACTGACAAGAAAATTGGAGGTACGCTCAGTCTTTCTTTCTTTCAGAGCCTCATTTGGACTCAGTAGAATTTTCCCTCTGGTGTCCCTTGAGCACCCTACTCTGAATCAGGGATTCCATGAAAGTTTTCCCCTGAATGTTTTCTTCTGCAATGCTAATTGTGCTGTCACCTAGTGCTAGGATAACAGCTTGATGAAAGATAGAAGTTCAGGTTTATATTATCAAGGCTAATTGGTGATACTTGGGATAGGGTGAAAAGTATGGTATTGCAAGGCCACCCTGGCTCAGAGTCAGTTCAGGGGTATTCTATCCTGTTTACCAGTTTACCAGTCCTCAGAAGGATACTTATTCTTCTATTGGGCAATTTGCCTATATGGCTTTGGCTTCCTAGGGGGACAACTTGCTGCACTGTGAACATGTTTCATGGTGCTTTGCCTCCACCTGCGGCCTATTCTTCACACTTTAACTAGACTGAGACATGGACACTATGCTGGCAGCCTGTTGCAAGGACGTCCTGCTGGCAGCCTAGGGGTCGACGTCCAAGGTACCCATATTCTGCTTACTCTGCTACAGACTTGGTTCCCTTGGTTTCCTGAGTCACTGTTGTATCAGTTTCTTGACCTGCCGGAAGTCTAAGTTTGCTGACAACTCTCTTGTGTCTATGATCTCTCCACATAAAAAAAGCCTCTGCATTTACAGTCTCTCAATTAGCAGACATTGCCACCTCTCAAGACCTTCCATCTATGGGAATGCTGCCTCTCTCTTGCCGATTCTTTAATGCTCTGTTTGTTGATGAGGCATCAGAGGTTCTCATTACAGTACCTCATGCCTCCAGCACAGCACTGGTATTCTGAGTGCCATTCTGCCCTGAGACACAGGGCCAGAACAGGTTCTGTCATAACTTGCCTTGCTTTTGTTTTGGGTCTGTTGCCCTTGCCTATTGCTTTGTTTCCTGGCTGCAGTCACATGTGTCTATTTTCCCCTTATTTCAAGTAGTGCATTAACACCTTGTTTTGCTTGTCCTTGATTGCAAAATCATGTCATTTTCCTTGTGTGCAATATCAAACCTCTCAAATATTAGTCACTATGTTGCTAAACTATTTCCTGTTTTCCTGTTGAGGACTTTCTATACTGGTAACTTTCTAGCATTTTCCATGTTTGTGAATATGGCTTTGCTTTGCAAACTGTTTAATTGTATTACGATTCATTTCAGACATCCACTACAGTGCAAGAGTGTGGATACATCTACACTCAGCAATACTTGTAAACTTAAGCCACTTGTTATAAGCAAATTCCAGATAGAGTTAAACATGTTAAACATAGTCATTAGCGTCAAAATTACCATTAGATTCTTCTTGCTTGCTAACGTCTCAGTGCTAACCTTGCTAACCTCTCAGTTCCTCAATAATGCAGCAGCTTTCAGTGTCCTTTACTTTCAGGTCATGTCTCTTCAATCTGCCTTGAGGAGGTCCACAAAGGGTAATCACATCACGTGACAAAACAGTACAATGTCACTTGGCTTTGATGTTGTCTGGGTTTAAGATTCTTAAAGTCACTTCTCCTTCACAACCTTGCCTGGTTATATAACACCAGAGTGCTTAGTAATTAGGTACATGTGAGTAAGAGCACTGCAGAGTAATTTATGGTGTCCAGATACACTACCTTTGGTTCTCTTTTTCTCTAAAATGATTACAGTTGAATACATTGTGCATATTCAATTACGGACTATAGCCCATCTGCTTCAGTGTCCAATTTGTCAGCCTTTGTCCATCAACTGACATGGAAAAGAGATACATTGATCTCTAACTGTACACATATAGGGTGGAACTATGAAGTAGGCGTGTCTTAACCAGAGTTTAAAATCCCCAGAGCACTGCTAGACCTGATACACATGTACTGCTGCCACCTACTATGTCATTGTCGCTGCTTGTCCCTTCGAGTGATGGATGCAGAAGTTGTGCATAGTAACAGATGTGAAGGTGAAGGTGAAAGTGAATGTACATGGAAGGTATACCTGACATAATTGCTAATAAGTATAGCTACAGGGTAGGTGTACCTAATAAAAGTGTACAGTCCATACCAATCATTTAAAGTATCTAGCATTGTGCAAATGCATTGTAAAGCAGAAGTAGGTAGCACCCAGGCTAAACAGGATTTAGAAAAGCCAAGGCTGTTTGATAGACACTGCTCCAGCCCTAATAAGATGTAAGTCTGTTAAGAGGTTAATTTTAGCTAACAATAACTGTGTTGCACAACAGTGTGAACTGCCCAAGAGAGTCAAGGTGTACAAGCGGTACAAGGGATTAGGTACTGAAAGCCAGTTGTACTGACGCAAACACAAATTTGTTTGCACACAGGCACAAAGCTTTAAATCACTTTGAGCAGTCTATGTTTATCCTGAAATAACCTTTGTCTTGCCATCATAAAGTTAAACAGTAATGTTCTGGACAGAGACAATCAGAAATCAATATGTTTAATCGAAATGAATGTCCCACTAAGCAAAGTGCACACATTGCCAACAGCCCATGGTGGATCAGATTTGGTTGTGTAGCTTGCAAACGGCATGCTGAGGAAATTTGCAGAGGAAATTTTTATGAATGCATCAAAGGATCAGAGACCAATTCATTCTGCCAGCAACCAGGAAAAATTTAATTTAGGCTTAGGCACATAAGAGGAAGTTATGGCATTGCATTAGTATTGTGGACTAAAAGTGACCTGGATGCAACCAGTGCTTAAACTCAATCTTATCATGGCTGAAGGACTGTACTCTTGCAGCAAGATGAGTTAATTGCCGGATGAAGGGGTACACGTTGTGACCAGAATTGGCCTGTAACTCAGTTTCTATCAAGATACTTGCATCAACTTGAAATTTATTTATTTTTTTAAAGTTTCAAAACATGCTAAACTTTTAGAAATGCTAAAATTTCCACTTTACCTGTCACGATGTTGTGATCAAATGAGGTGCCTCTGCAGTAGATAATTATGCAACCATAGGCTGCAACAAAGACTATGGAAGAAAGGATGGCAAGTTCACAGTTTGCCCATCAGGAGATCCATTCCAGTTCCTTAGGAATCTGACAATGATATCCTACACCTGCTGTGAATCGTATTTCTGCCCTGCAGCTGGCAAGTCAGAACTTCCAGAAATCAATATACGCAGAGTCACATGTATGCACAGATCAGAGATTTGAATCACCATCCACAACCACCCAAATAATCTGAACCAACCATAGATGGAGGTAAAATGGCCAAGCAGCTTCTGCATAGGGTGGGAAGGGTGGAGCCATGCACACAGATTAGGAATAATTAACAAGCGAAATCCTTCAGACTGTACCCTGGTCACACATCCCTATATCTTTCACTGTCTTTATGCTTCGTCTGAACTCATATAGTGAACAGCATTAAAGAGCAGCACTTTATTCATCTTTCAAGTATTAAAGATCTGTACTAAAGACTAGTATTCATGTATGAACACTTTCAACGGGATTTAATTTGGGCAATATACTGTATGGAAAGGTAAAAATGCAATGCAAAAAAGCCATGAACTCCAAATAGTTCAAACATGCACGAGGAACATAATGTCATGTGCTTTATTATACAGTGCAACCAAATCTCCATGTGAGAGTCGGTAGTGTCTGGATTAAACTGTTATAGTATTATATTGTAATTATAGAGTCTTTATAATTGTTTACATGATTTAACGCAAATACTTTTGCAAGCATCTTTCATTCATTGTTCATTTCTTCATATACAATTAACACCTCAATATAATAATGCTACAAAAAGTCCCAGAAGTCCATTGACCGGACCGGAGTTCACTGGAGGTTTCGACAAACGTGATTGTTTAGACAGAGTAGTATGTATAAAAATGTAAAATTTATTATCTTCTAGCTAGTTATCAGTCAAATGTGTGTTGTTAGATTGGCAGATGTTGTTATGTAGTTTAAATTAACTGGCTAATGTAGCATGGCTGATGTAGCATGTAGCATGTCCTCACAATTTATGATTACACAAACTATGAGACGCATTTCTCATTTGAGGATTGGGGAGGTTAAATATGAAATCATAAAAATTATAACTGACCTTTTGTGAACATCATTATAGTGCAGTTGATCTGCAAAACATGTAGCCTAACATTGAATAACATTGTTTCGCACAGTAATTGTGCTATAATGATGTCCACAAAATGCATACAATAAGCTGCACTGTAAGTTTGTTGTGTTAATTATCCACAAGTAACCATTAGGAACTGGAAAATGTTTCTAGCTGAAAATATGTAGCTTTGTTCAGGATCCATTCTCAGGTAAGATGATAAAGAAATGATTCATGCACAGGAAGTAAAGACTTGTGACATACTATGGTAATAATTTAACCATGATTTAGGACACTGCATGTCAAGTATAACATACACGTAAGGAATAAAATACGATCGGACATGCTGTTACAGGTAAATAATCAACAACAGGGTGGTGTGAGGTGGCCTGATGCGAAGCGGGGTTAGTTACCACTCTGATGTTTATTATTTTCCTATAACCCTAAAGGCTTTTATTCTTATTATACCACAACATTCCTTATACCACAAGTCCCTGTGAATGAGCTGTTACTATAGAAACCATAACATATTATCATATTACAACTTTGCCTTGCATCTGGAACGACTGTCCAAGCCATGCGGTTGTAGAAAATTAATCATCACCTTCTGACCAATCAGAATGAAGAATCTAACAGTGCTGTAGTATCAAAACAAACGTCAGACATTTACTATCCTTAAAGCCTCACCCTAATGCAGCACTAAGAGCAGAGTGAGTCAGGGGGACTGTGTTTGCTCACTTCATATTGTATCTGCTGCCCACTTTTGCTATTCCTATTCTGACCAAAACTCTTCGCACACATCCACCGGACTTCAGCCATGATTAGCAGACGGGTATCTATAATTAACTAATCTGGCCTAAGATTTGCTAATCCAGCATGCTCACACAGAGGTGAGAGGATGCTGTAGGAAAAACACTGCATGCATGGAGATTTCAAAATTTAAATTACACTGTCATTCTGCCTTGCAATGCAATGGCACTTCCTATTCATCAAATCGGGATGGGTCTAGTGTAATTCCCAGTGAACTCAGTTTAATTCTGCTCTTTAAATTTTCAGCAGTACTCAAAGCAATTATGTGTGCAAATGTTTAATTAGGACACAAAAGCTTCTGATTAGAACTTGGTTATTGCTGTATTTCTTTCATATATTCAAGGAAACTACATCTAGTGGGTGTGTGCAAAGGAACTACATTTTTCTTGCACACATATTGCAAACATTCCCAGAAGAGTGCCAATACAGTAAACTCTGTAAGTAATTAGACAACTCATTTTTGTTTTAGCGTTATTCTCCAGCACAACACAGCCAAAAATAGTAAAAGAACGGATTCTTAGATAAAACTGTCATACTAGGCTTACTTGATATGTACAGCCCTTGCAATCAGTGACGATGTTTATGATGCAACAACAAAGACTTCTAAGAAATAGCTGAGTGAGGGCAGGTTCTTCCACACTAACCTTGGCAAACCACATCTTTATAAACTTTGCTTTGCGTTCAGTGGCATTGTCATGCTGGAACAGATTTGGGCTAGGCTTCTTAGTTCCAGTAAAGGGAAAATCATGCTGGAAACAGGCCCATATATGGGTGTGATGGTTAGGTGTCCACATACTTTTGGCCATATAGTGTATGTTTCATACAGCAGTGATGCCAATTTTTGCATATGTGTGGCTTTTTTTTTCTCTCAGCAGAGATCAGTAGCTTCAGTATCAGCCAAAAAAAAAAAACAAAAAAAACTTAACTTCAGATCCTTACAGTGAGCTATCAATACTCTCTTACTACAAGAATTAACAAAAAAAAATAGTTACCTAAAATCACTTAAATTAAGGGAATCTCAAAATATAACTGTACTGTATATTACAAACATACTGTATTCTAATATTGGGCACTATTTAATGTGTAAAATTATATTTTGGCTATTTATTTGAGCTAGAGAGCTTTTTCATTTCTGAACTTTCTACTCAAAATGAATTTTTATTAAATTGGTTATGAAGATTCAGGCCTAAGGTTGTCCCCTTGTAAGAACCATTAAAGAATCAGTTTTTCAAAAGTGTCCTTGTTTTTGAGTTGGTTTTGGATTAAATTCATTCAGGTAACCAGACCAAATTGACTAATGCCTATAAGAATTCAATAATAAGTCCAATAACTTTGATAATAAGTTGAGTTGTGATTTCCACCACTGTAACTAAATGTACTCCTTGGCTTGGTTTTACAAATCCCTGAGGGTCCTAGGACCCCACTTTAACAGCGATGCACCTAAATCATTTATTGATTTGAAGATTTTATTCTACTGAATATTAGACTTATTGATTTGGTGGTTCCACAGAAATGTCATTTTGTCCACATTCACATTTGAACATGACCCTGCATGCATGCAGCCTCATCTCCAGTTAAACTGGTGTGATAACAGAGAAAATTTGCATGCTGAAAGATAATAGCCAGTTACATTCCATGACTCATCAGCTCCTGTCCTTCACATCTGCTCACTTCCTCCAACAGTTTTTCTTGCTTTGCCACATTTATAGAGGATGTCCTCTTCATGCACATATACATAGAAACGCAAGTGGTCTTGATCCTTCGTGACCCCACCTAATCTTGTAGGGTGTCTATTTACAGAAGCACAGGATCATCAATCAGCATTGAGCCCTTTTAAAACCCTAGAAATAACTCTATCATCTAATAACCACTACCATGACTTAATTCTCATTTCATCTTCACACCTTTTAAGGCTTTATACAGAATAAATATTTTGTGAGCACCTTTATTGTACGACACACATATTATTATTCTAGGTAAAAATACAAAGGGACAGGGTTAAAAAAAGTTTTATTGCCATGTGTTTTGGTTTAAACTTGTGATGATGGATGATGGTACAGAATACAATATTGAGCTCTTTTACCCAACCCATTCATGCAGATTTGAAAGCATTAATCACTGGGGCTGACATTAATTCTTAATAATCAGAACTAAAACATTGTGGGTTTTGGCTTGTGAAAAGGCTATGGACCTTAGGGCATGATTAAAACATAAGAGATTGCACATGTGCTATTTTTAATTTTTAAATAAAAGCTTGCACAGTGTTGGTTTTTGCTTTGAATTACCATATATACTTGTTATACTAGTATTCTTGTTGTCTGCTCTTTGAGTCATATTGCCAGAATCAGGAGTGCAAACTGAATCAATTGTTGGCCCAAATGATCTGGTGCTGTGGGAAAGAAATGTGTCTGCTCTTGCTTTAGATTGATCATAGGCCTCCCCATAGTTTCTATTTTTTTAATTGATTTTCATTATTTAATATGAAAGTGTGAGGTGGTCTGCATGTAATTAGACTACTGATCCAGGCAACATCAGACTACTGATCAAGCCAAATAAACATGGGAAGAGATGTATAAGCACTTTGTGGATCTTACACAGAGACAAAAGATGAGCTTATGGACCTCTGGCAAACAAAAAGGTGCCTTTATAATATATCAAGAACCTGAGATCTGAACGAATGGCAGTGGATCAGAAGGAAATTCTACTGAAATGCTACTGAAACTGTACAGGTTGGAAGCAGTATGATTGTTATAAGATATATAAAAATGGCCTCAATCGGACATTCAGAAACAATGTTGAGACAACAAAAATTCTTGTCTGTGCATGTAAAGGTGTTATCTCATGATAACAGGCTTGCAGTGATGCACTTCAGGATTTATGACTGTGCTAAGGAACTTATAATGTGTGTGATACATTGCCTAAAGACAAAATGAGAGTCTTTGTAGAAAGACTTTAAAGACTAGCTTGGACCCAGAATGTGTCAGAATTTGTACAGCACCGTCTTTTGAGTAGTAGTATTGTTTCCTTCTGGACATCTCTCAATATCATCTGACATCATAAAATCATACTATGTACAGTCAATGAGTTTTATCACTATTGTCCGTGACCTGATTTGTCACATCTGTATGTTTAGCAAATAATATTACTTTAAGTTATTCTCAATCCAGTTCTTAAAGTTGGCCACTCGAGTGTATACAGTGTACAAGTGTGGATTACAGTTTTGCAGATTGTAGCCAAAGCTCACCAGGCCCAGTAGTTCCCAGATAGACTCAGAGACACTCTCCTCTGCTTTCCTGTGCTGTGGCTCAGTAGGTACAAGTATGATTCCCCCTGATCTGGCAGGACAGACTGTACTGGAGCTGATAGGATGTTGCCTCCCACACAACATATTATCAGTAATGCTATTGGGAAGCCCTTGTTTAGCATACTGTCTTTCACACTGCAACACATCGGTTAGTTCAATCATTCCAGTCTGAGCCACTTGAGAGTGTGTTTCATGCTTTCTTGCTACAGACCAGCCGGTGATATAGGCCTGGTTCACACTTAGCTCCCCTCCCTGCAGACGAGGCAAGCACACAGGGGAAACAAACTCGCTGATCCTCGCCTTCTCCACCAGCTTCAGTATAGCTACGTCTGAGTCAAACCTAGTAGAATCATAGCTGGGATGAACCAGGATCTCTGAGACCTGTAGAGAAGAAGGCAGGGCTGCAGATCACAAGGAAATACTGCTAAAGCTGTAGGGGGTGAAACAAGTTGATTATAAAAATGCTTAGATATTTAAAGCAGAATATTTATTCAGTGGGATTCTAAAGTATCAAGTTGCAACAACTGCAATGCTACCAAGAAAAGATTTGCTGACCATTTCATCAAGCTCTTTTGTAAGGCTTTCTCATTGCCATTGTTGAGACACTTCGACAGCAATGAACATCACATTAATAGCATCTAGGATGGCAATGTAAATTGTCTCTCGGTAGCAATGCTAGTTATTGCTATGGCAGCAATGAATAAAGCAAACTTAAGGAAATGGCCCTCGGCTGGTCGATTCTCTCAATTGGTGTTTTGTTGATGGTGGTGGTTGGTCCAAAGTCTCCCAAAAATGTTCATTTACATCATTTAAAATACATCAAATTATTCAGTTTGTGCCCTTGTAGATGGGGTACTGTCATCCTCAAAGAGGTCACTCCTATCAGGATAGTAATGTTTCTTCACAGGAAAAAGTGTTCACCACTTTGTACTGATTTACAGTGATGCTTCGCTCTAAGGGTAAAAGTGAACTCAAACAATGGTAGCAAATTATAACCCCCCCACAGCATAACAGAGCCAACATGAATGGAGTGCCTCTGTAGGGGTTAAGCAAGCATTAAGTTCTGCACTCAAATGAAATTCATCCCCTTTTTCCACATCTCTGTAGACCAGTTTGTGTGGTTTTGCACTACTGAACTCTCAAATGTACATCTGTCTGTGTAATAAGGTTTATGCAGCCCTACTATAATCTCTCTCTCTCTCTCAAGGGAGGAAATCCATGCATGGTTTCAAGACTTCAGGCAGTCACTGACTGCAGAGGATTTGCATCCAAGTATTAAAAAAGAATCCTTATAATTATGCTAGTTTGTCCAATTACTTTTGAGCCTGTGAAAATGGAGGTACTATGTAAAAAAAAAAGGCTATAATTCCTAAACATTTAATGCACTATTTTTTGTTAAACCCCTTGAATTAAAGTCTACACTTCAATCACTTCAATCAGCAATCTTGATTGCTTCATTTCTCTCTCTCTCTCTCTCTCTCTCTCTCTCATATGTATGTATATACACACATATACACACATATACACAGACACTATATATATATATATATATATATATATATATATACGTCGGGGCATGCTCCTAATGAGACGACAGATGGTGTTCTGGGGTATTTCCTCCCAGATCTGGACCAGGGCATCACTGAGCTACTGGACAGTCTGAGGTGCAACCTGGCGGCGTCGGATGGACTGAAACATAATGTCCCAGAGGTGTTATATTGGCGAGCGTGGGGGCCATTCAATGGTATCAATTTATTCATCCTCCAGGAAGGCGTGCCTGCATACTCTCGCCACATGAGGCGCCACATTGTCGTGCACCAGGAATAACCCAGGACCCACTGCACCAGCGTAGGGTCTGACAATGGGTCCAAGGATTTCATCCCAACACCTAATGGCAGTCAAGGTGCCATTGTCTAGCCTGTAGAGGTCTGTGCGTCCCTCCATGTATATGCCTCCCCAGACCATCACTGACCCACCACCAAACCGGTCATACTGAACGATGTTACAGGCAGCATAACATTCTCCACAGCTTCTCTAAACCCTTTCACTTCTGTCACATGTGCTCAGGGTGAACCTGCTCTCATCTGTGAAAAGCACAGGGCGCCAGTGGCGGACCTGCCAATTCTGGTGTTCAATGGCAAATGCCAGTCGTGGTCCACATTGCTGGGCAGTGAGCACAGGGCCCACTAGAGGACGTCGGGCCCTCACACCACCCTCATGAAGTCTGTTTCTGATTGTTTGGTCAGAGACATTCACACCAGTGGCCTGCTGGAGGTCATTTTGTAGGGCTCTGGCAGTGCTCATCCTGTTCCTCCTTGCACAAAGGAGCAGATACCGGTCCTGCTGATGGGTTAAGGCCCTTCTACAGCCCTATTCAGTTCTCCTAGAGTAACTGCCTGTCTCCTAGAATCTCCTCTGTGCTCTTGAGACTGTGCTGGGGGACACAGCAAACCTTCTGGCAATGGCACGTATTGATGTGCCATCCTGGAGGCGTTGGACTGCCTGTGCAACCTCTGTAGGCTCCAGGTATCACCTCATGCTACCAGTAGTGACACTGACCCTAGCCAAATGCAAAACTAGTGAAAAACAGTCAGAAAAGATGAGTAGGGAAAAAAATGTCAGTGGCCTCCACCTGTAAAACCATTCCTGTTTTGGGGGTTGTCTCATTGTTGCCCATCTAGTGCACCTGTTGTTAATTTTATTAACACCAAAGCAGCTGAAACTGATTAACAACCCCCTCTGCTACTTAACTGACCAGATCAATATCCCAGGAGTTTAACTGACTTGATGCTATAGTCTGATTAAAAAGTGTTCCTTTAATTTTTTTTGAGCAGTGTATATATATATATATATATATATATATATACAGGTCCAGAAGTATTTGGACAATGACAGAGTTTTTGTGATTTTGCCTTTATACACCACCACAATGGATTTGAAATAAAACAATCAAGATGTGATCGAAGTGTAGACTTTCAGCTTTATTTTAAGAGGTTCCACAAAAATATGGCATTTAGGAATTACAGCCATTTTCAGCAAAGTACCTCCATTTTCAGAGGCTCTAAGGTATTTGGACAAAGTGAGATAATTGTAAATATAACCATAATTTTTAATACTTAGGTGAAAATTCTTTGCAGTCAATGACTGCCTGAAGTCTGGAGCCCATGTTCTCAAAACTCAAATTCTGAGTTTCCTCCCTGGAGATGCTTTGCCAGGCC